>JAVXUP010000596.1:0-402465 GCA_033070095.1 Escallonia herrerae
GTATATATATATATATATATATATATATATATATATATATATATATATATATATATATATATATATATATGTATATATATATGTATACGTATATACGTATATATACACATATATATACGTATACGTATATACGTATATATATATACGTATATATATATATATATATGTATATATATATACGTATATATATATATATACCTATATATATATATATATATATATATATATATATATATATATATATATATATATATATATATATATACGTATATATATATACATTATATATATATATACGTATATATATATATATACGTATATATATTATATATACGTATATATATATACGTATATATATATATATATATATATATATATATATATATATATATATATATATATATATATATATATATATATATATATATATATATATACGTATATATATATATATACGTATATATATATATACGTATGTATATATATATATATATATATATACGTATATATATATACATATATATATATATATATATATATATATATATATATATATATATATATATATATATATATATATATATATATATACGTATATATATATATATACGTATGTATATATATATACGTATATATATATATACGTATATATATATATACGTATATATATATATATATATATATATATATATATATATATATATATATATATATATATACGTATATATATATACGTATACGTATATATATATATATACGTATGTATATATATATACCTATATATATATATATATATATATATATAGATATATGTATATATATATATATATACACGTATATATATATATGTACACACGTATGTATATATATGTACATACGTATATATATATATATATATATATATATATATATATATATATATATATATATATATATATATATATATATATATATATATATATATATATATATATATATATATATATATATATATATATATATATATATATATATATATATATATATATATATATATATATATATATATATATATGGGAGCTGATCCGTTGATAGCGCTAGCAAAATGGGAGATCTTGCTAGCGCGATCTGACCGTCCATCCCGAAGGGATGGACGGCCCAGATCGCGTATTTTTGCGGCGCTGTCAGCAGTCCGCTACACAGTGTAGCGGACGACACTTTTTACCATTTTGCCCCTGCACCCCCTCCGCTACACTGTCTAGCGGAGCACATAATTGGGCCCACGTTGACAGCCAAAATGTCGTCCGCTAGACAGTGTAGCGGACGACTGACTCAACTGACACATTTCCACGTGTTTGTACCTTTATTTCTACACACGACGGGTTGTCGGAATTCCTCAAGCTCCTTCGGCTACAATTTTCTGCTCCCTTCAAGCTTCGAGTAAAACTTAAGCTTCACTCAAGTAAGGTAAGTTTGCGAATGGTGAAGTTTTCTTTATGGATTGAATGGTAAAATATAATTTTATTTTGTTCGGACAAAAACGTATAGATTTTTTTTGATGTTCTAGAAATTTGTCACTCTATTCTTCAATTTGTGATGTTCTAGACATGATGTTCATAAAAAAGGTGTAATTTGTAAACTCTAAATAAAATTATAGTTTAATTCGATTTTTTGGCATGATGAATTCGTCTATTTATCTTAGTAATTTTGATTTGTTATGTTCAGTAAATTAATAATTGTTAATTTGGAGACACTTTCAGGGGTTATGCATACGGTATGTTTGTCATCCTAAATTGGTCTATTCGCCAAGGTAATTTTTAGGTAATATTTTCAGTTAGAAATGCCATTTGATTGTTAAGCGTAGTCTATTTCTACACAGGTCTTGTTTCACAATGTCTGATTTCGTGTCGAGCTCCAACGTCCCCGTAGATGCTAGTGATCCGTATCTAGGACGAACGTTTCAAACATTGGAAGAAGCTGAAGAATGTTTTCGAGCGTATTCATTGAGGGTTGGTTTTGGCATTAGAATAAAGACTACAAGAACGAGCAACGTAACAAAAAAGATATGCTCTCGTTTATACGAGTGTCATAGGGGCAGAAATCCACAGCAAAATGAGACACGCGTAGGGAATGATGACAGTGATGACGAAATAGGATATTCGCGTAGAAGACGGGACTGCTTTGAGCGCACAAATTGCCAGGTCAAGATGTTCGTAAGCTACAAAGCCAATCATGATCATTGGCTTATTACCAGCCTGGAACTGGCACACAATCACCCGTTAGTAACTCCTTCTAAGGTGAGTCAGATGCATCAACACAAGAAGATGGGTAAGGTCGCGAGGAGCCTAATTCACACAATGAGCAATGCGCGAATTGGACCTACTGAGATTGTTAATGTTCTTGCTGAACAGGCTGGGGGAATTCAAAATTTAAA
This sequence comes from Escallonia herrerae, assembly GCA_033070095.1. Lineage (NCBI taxonomy): Eukaryota > Viridiplantae > Streptophyta > Magnoliopsida > Escalloniales > Escalloniaceae > Escallonia > Escallonia herrerae. Next base: position 2,414 of record JAVXUP010000596.1, read on the forward strand.
CTTTAACACGACAGACGTTCGTAACGCGGTCCGAACCCATAGACGAGCCGCGTATGACCTCAATGATGCGCAATCGACAATGAGCCTATTGAAACGGATGCAGATGGAGGACCCGCAGTTTACCTTCGACTATAAACTTGACGAAGAGCATCGAGTTAGTACAATTTTTTGGGTCGACGGTCGTTCGAGACTAGCTTATAAGCATTTTGGGGATGTCGTGACTTTCGACACCACATACCGTACCAACAAGTACTCGATGCCGTTCGCTCCTTTCACCGGCGTCAATCATCATTATCACTCCATCCTGTTCGGGTTCGCCTTGTTAAGGGACGAGAGCGAGGGTTCTTTTGTATGGTTGTTTAGGACGTGGCTGGAAGCAATGAACTTCAAAGCACCCAAAGTGATCATCACCGATCAAGATTTGGCAATGAAGAAGGCTATTGCGACCGTCTTCCCAGACACCCGGCACAACTTGTGCACTTGGCACATAAGCAACAAATACCCTGAACGTCTGCATCACGTGTACGCAAAGTATCCAGACTTTAAACAGGATTTTGACAAGTGCATTACCAAGTCATTAACGATTGAGGAATTCGAGGAGAGGTGGGAAAAGCTTGTTCGGGATTACTCATTGCAAGACAACGAGTGGCTCCGGCACTTGTACGAGCGCAAAGAGCAATGGATTGGCGTTTACACGAGGAGGTATTTTTCAGCGGGCATGAAAACGACGGGCAGGAGTGAATCTATGAATGCCACGTTCGATAGTTATGTGGGTACAGCTACCAATTTGAAGACTTTCGTTGCATCCGCACAAAAAGCGGTAGCTTCGTTGTTCGTAAAAGAAAGGGCTGCCGACTTTGCAACAACGTACAAACAAAGGAGAAGGTTGCTAGAGACCCCGCTGGAGCTGAACGGTGCCAAAGTCTATACGAAGGAGATCTTCTTGCTATACCAAGTAGAGCTGCGAAAATCGGGACGATACAGTATAAACAAGGTGGCAGAAATGTCTACGCGTGAGTACAAGGTTTATTCGCTCGTGAATGACCTCGTCCCTGAGAAGCTGCGCAGAATTTATACGGTGAGCCACGACACATTGACGGACTCGGTGACGTGTGTTTGCAAGAAGTTTGAGTTCCATGGCATCCTGTGTAGACACATTCTGCGGTTTTTCACCCAGAAGAATATCAGGACAATCCCCGATAAATACGTCTTGCCACGGTGGACGAAAGGTGCAAACAGGTTGCACGGTACCATTTCCTTTCCGGAGCACCCGTATACTGACTTTGAAGAATCAGAGACGTTGCGGTATAATCATCTGGTGACGATGTTCACCCGTTTGTCCGTAAAGGCTGCTGCTACAATGGTCGGTTATAAACATCTCCTCGATGTAGCTCAGCAGCAAGAGCCCATCGTCGACCAGTTGGAAGCAGCTTCAGTCACCAATGCGGTTGACACCGAGCCTACGACGGAATCCGAAGATGACGAGCCGGGGGAGGAAGGCGACAATGATATCCGGCCGTTGGATCCAATTATATCGCAAACGAAAGGCCGCAAGAGATCTACGCGGATGAAAAGCTCAATTGAAACGGCAACTCAACCTAAAAAGCTGCGAAGGTGTGCATTGTGCAACAAAATGACCGACCACGACAAGCGGAACCATTACAAGGCACTGGGGATAAGTCCCGGGGGTTTGCAAGATGGGGCAGAAGATGACGCCGAAGATGAGGACGGACAAGCTGCAGTGGACCTTTAATTTTTTGTATAAGTTTGACATTTGTAATAATTTTTATATAAGTTTGACATTTGTAATAATTTTTTCTAATAATTTTTCAACCGAATACCGGAATTATTTTTTCTGATGTAGCGATTTCTGATGTAGCGGACGGATATGCATAGTCCTAATTTTTTGGTTATCATTTATGTCCGCTATACAATGTAGCGGACGTCATCGCAGAAAAACTTTTGGACATCATTTATGTCCGCTATACAATGTAGCGGACGTCATCGCAGAAAAACTTTTGGTCTTCATTTATGTCCGCTATACAATGTAGCGGACGTCATCGCAGAAAAACTTTTGGTTTTCATTTATGTCCGCTATACAATGTAGCGGACCTCTATCCTATTGTACATATTAATCAAAACGGGCAACAGCTTTTATCAGTCCGCTATACTCTCTCTCTCTCTCTCTCTCTCACATCTAACCCAAGCCGCTACCCCATCTACGGCGACCCACATCTCCGGCGACACCACCGTCCTCCCCTCATCGCCGACCTCGATGGCTTCTGGATCGGAGACCACCTACGATTTTATTGGCAACTTGCACCTAGCAGGCAAACACTTTTTCAAAGTCATGATGCCGGGATTTGAGAATGAACTTGTAGCCCATCCCTCTTTCTCTGTATTTTCGTGTGTTAAAAGTTTGATCTTTTGGTTAAAAACTAACCTATTTTTTGTATTGTGTTTGTTAGGACATACCGGAAGCCTTTACCAATCAATTTACAACAATTCATGACAGTTCAAGATTATATAGCCGCAAGGGGGCCTGGCAGGTTGAAATCAAGCTGAAGCCCGGCCGACCCCAAAAAAAGCAATTCGCAGAGGGTTGGAACGTCTTCGTGCGCCAGCATGGCCTCGAACTCGGGGACTTTGTAGTGTTTGAACACCTTGGGTGGTGGGATTTTCAAGTTGTAATCTTTGATCGGAGCGCTTGTGAAAAAATTTATTTCCCCCAATGTGAACCCTAATTTATTAATAATAACCAAATTTATTGTATACATGTTCATTATGTTTCCAAATTTTTTCTCGCTTAATTGTGCCGTTTGAGATACATTGTCTTCGGACGCCAATTTATTAAAACTGCATAACGCTACATTGTGTCTAGCGGACGGGCCAAGAAAATACCTTCGAAAATTTTCCCCTCCCCCACCGTCCGCGACATTGTCTAGCAGACAGACCAGCAGACTGTCTTAACCCAACACTTAGAAAATTCACTAGCGGACGGGCCAGCAGAATGTTTTTTTCCCCACCCCCACCGTCCGCGATATTGTGTAGCGGACGGGCCAGCAGAATGTCTTTTTCCCCACCCCCACCGTCCGCGACATTGTCTAGCGGACGGGCCAGCAGAATGCCTTTTTCCCCACCCCCACCGTCCGCGACATTGTCTAGCGGACGGGCCAGCAGAATGTTTTTTCCCCACCCCCACCGTCCGCGACATTGTCTAGCGGACGGGCAAGCAGAATGCCTTATATCCCCACCCCCACCGTCCGCGATATTGTCTAGCGGACGGGCAAGCAGAATGCCTTATATCCCCACCCCCACCGTCCGCGACATTGTCTAGCGGACGGGCCAGCAGAATGTTTTTTTCCCACCCCCACCGTCCGCGATATTGTGTAGCGGACGGGCCAGCAGAATGTTTTTTTCCCCACCCCCACCGTCCGCGACATTGTCTAGCGGACGGGCAGCAGAATGCCTTATATCAACACTTGGAAAATTTTCCCCACCCCCACCGTCCGCGACATTGTCTAGCGGACGGGCCAGCAGAATGCCTCATAACACTTAGAAAATTCACTTCCCCCACTGTCCGCGACATTGTCTAACGGACAGATTTTGCTTTTCAATCATTCTCAGTGAGAGCCAAAAAAACCAAACTCAAATCATCTTCAACGGAAATCAGACAAAACAATCAATCAATAATCTTCAACACAAATCAATGAGAGCTTTCTAAATATTCATAGTTTATTAAAAAAAATAAAGTGTAATGGTACAATGTCAACGGGGGGAATCATGTTGGGAGGGATTCTCGGCATTTGCCGGATTTACAATACACGTAACCGCTCTAGGCCGGCCTTTCATAATTTGCCAAGCCATTCTATATCTAAAGGTGTCTACTTCTGCTTGGCTCCACACCGCCGCCTTGAGGCTCTCGGACCGGCAAATGTAATCCATGTACATGCAAAGGAAAACGCCGCAGTCCGAAGTGTTACGTTGCTTGGGCCTCCTCTTCTTCAGTCGCCAATCGAGCTTTGGCCGCGCCGGTACAGGGTTACCACGGACACCATTGACCATTGCACAAAATATATTCTGCAAGAAACATAAAACGGCGTAAGACACGAGTTAAACATTTATGCCAAGTTACAATAACTGTTAAACAACAATCGTAATATTACCATTGAGTCCAACTGGGCTTTGTACATCTGCAGCACAGGCATAAAGGCGGTATCGTCGTGGAGACTGTCGATCACCGATACGACTTTCTCCACCGGTTCGTAGCAAACCAAGTACCAGTGGCTTTCCCCTAAAAATGGGATTAGAAACACGTCGGCAACACTTGCGCTCACTGGACTATCCCTAGCAAGATACGCTCGTAGGTTAGCGGACGGTCTCCACTGGCCCAACTTTTTCTTCCGCCTTTGCTCGACCCACTCATGCCATTCAGACACTAGGAGGCTATGAAAAAAGGCATCAACCAAAAAAACGGCCGGGTACTCGTTCAGCCGCTCCCGACCCCTTTCCTTCAGAATCTCCACGTATGTGGAGATGACACCGTTGTCTAACCAACTCCCCGGAGCCAGGGAGGCCATTTCTCCCCACTCGCAAGTGTAATCCATGCCCTCCGGATGATTCACACTATACAACGCTTTGTCCCGGGGGAAGCCGCTAAAATAACGCTCTCTGATTATTTGGCATTTATGCGGCTTTAGGGGCTTCACTGGATGCCCTTTGCGATATTGCCCTCGGGGGTCGACGGAGGGATATTGCACTCCTTCCGGGGGGTCGACCGGGGGATATTGCCCTCCTTCGGCAGTAGATGGTCCTGCCCATGGGACAATAGGCAGTGTCTCCGACAGACTGATGTGTCCGAAACCCCAGTCTTGCGTGACTTGACTCTGAGAGAAGGGTTGGGGTTCCGAGTCCAATAGCAAAGAGAAGGAGGGCACACTGTAGTCTTCCCACGGCGCTTGAGCCTGGCCCATGGTGCTTGGCTGTCCCCAATCACCACCCATTCCCGGCACAGATGGACCACCATATCCCTGGCTCACTCCCGAAGTCTGTCCCGAGGGATCGGTGTATCCCTCGCTCACATATGGGGGCTGCCACCCCGGATAACCCATTCCCGGGCTGACGCCGGAAGGCTGGCCCGATGCTTGGTGTAAAAAATTCCCGCAGCCATACGCCAACGCATCAGCCTGTTGGCGAAGCTCCTCGCCCATTGCATCCACCAAATCCTTCCGCTCGCGCAACTTCTGGAAGAAGGCGAACGAGGCATTAACCTACATCCAGAGAGATAATAAATAAGAAACCTCATACACAGTTAGAATCATCAAGTTCAATTAAAGCACTTATTGGCCAACTTACCAGATTGTATGCCATGTGCTCATCGATCTGACCCCTAGGGTGGTACTTCTCCCCGCGTTCAAACCTTACTGGAGCTACTCTCCTCCGGGTGATGCGGTAGTACCACCCATTGTACTGTTCGATACTGATCACGGGGTCAGGCTCCGACACAATGGCCGCCAGCGTGTCCTGCCAGGAATCCCAAACCTCAAGTTCTCGTGCGCACAAGTCGTGCGCATTTGCCTTGCCAAACCGAGGGACACCCGGTGGGTTCCTGTTAAGCCTCATATCCGGCGCGCCTGCTGGCAACCCCTGCAGGCACTCAAAATGGCGCATGGCACGATCTGGCAGCTGCCACTCTGCGACCTCGAAGTGGATCAGGGGTGTGCGTTGTAACCCAGAGAGCGTGAAGACGAACGACTCTCCCACCCGTCGCGCCAAATGTTTGTACGGTGCCCATCGCATCTGGCCAGGAGATAACGAGTCGAGCTCCCCCCGATAGTACGTAATGTTGTGATGGGGATCGTCTCTCCTCTGGTAGTGGCTGTCCTTCCGACTGTACTCCCAGGCGCACAACCGAGGCCACACATTATCGGTTCCGTCCCTACGCGTGGGTGCGCCGGTAGCAAGGTGTTCATAAGACCACACCTGAGAGCAAAGACAAATTAAATAAAGTATCGTCAAATTTTATTGTCAATTCAACCCAAAAAAAAAGAAACGAGCGAGTAATCAAGAATTGTATGATATACCTGCAATAGCGAGAGACATGCACATATCGCTTTGGAGTCGGGCCTCGTTGCCTTGTGCAATGCTCGGTAGAGGTACGCCTCCCCCCCACCCCCCTGCCCAACCGCAATAAAGAGTTGCGGTTGCCCCTTCACCCACGTGGTGTCCCCCTTGGCAGCCACGTGGCCTTCCCCCTTCCCCCGTCCTCCCCTCGGCCGCCACGTGGCCTCCCCTTCCCCCCATGGCCCCCCGTCCTCCCCTCCCCCATGGCCCCCCATGCCCCCAACCGCAACAAAGTGTTGCAGTTGGCCCCTTCCCCCGGTCCCCCAGTCCCCTTCCCCCGCCACGTGTCCCCATCCCCTCTTCCCCCGCCACGTGGCATCCCCTCCCCCCGCCACGTGGCCCAGTCCCCCCCACCATGCCCAACCGCAACACTTTGTTGGGGTTGGCATGCCAACCGTAACAAAGTGTTACGGTCCCCCCACCCCCACCCCACGTGGTGTCCCCCCCCACCCGTGATGCCCCCCTTCCCCCCGTGATGCCCCCTTCCCCCTCCCGTGATGCCACGTGGTCACTCACGGATTTTTTTTTTCTGTCTTCTTTCTTCTCTTTCCATCGCTTTTTTCTCTTTATAAACTCTCCTCCCCGAACCCTTTCTTCCACTTTTCTTCCACTCTCCATCATCTTTACCAACTATCTTCGTACTCCATATCTCACCTACAACAATACAAACAAAAAAATTTTACGCTAGAAGCTCGGTGGATAACCGCTAGAAGATCGGTGGATTTTTCTTAAATATATCAAGTCAAAACAAGTAAGTATTTTTTGGGTTTTCTTGTAATTCAATTCAATGTTAATTTCAAAGTTCAAAAGTAGTCATTGTAGACTCAAATCGAAGATAACGAAAAATACAAATTGAAGGAAACAAAAATCAGATCAATCCGAGATCGGATGAGCGGTATTACATTTATAAATTCCAAAATAGCGATTTTTTAGGGCGTCTAAATTAGGATTTTTTATGAATTTATAAAAAATAGCTAGAGCTAGATTTTGCCAAAGTGTGAAAAAAAGACCCTAGTTATTTTTAAAAGATCTATATCAGGGAAAAAGTTTAGATTTTTTCAAATACTAGAAAGGGATTAACTGATACGGGGAACCTTGAAACTTTGCACTGTAATTTAAAATATCAAGCCAGCGCGATTTCACCGATACTTTTATGAGAACCCTAGGATGTTGGGAAGTTCCATCCCCCAGGATTTCGGGCCATTCTGAAGTCGTTAGCTATTTTTTTGGCCGAACGGGCTTTTAAGCGCTCGATCCGGACACCGGTTCGGGATTTTTGGGCGAAAAGTCCGTAGAATACTTTTTAGATCAAGAATGAATTTGGGAAGCTTAAAATAGCATTTCAATGCACTTTTGAGATCGTTCTGATGATAGGGGCATTTTGGTAATTTGCCACCCCGAGAGGGGTATTTTGGTAATTTTACGGTGTTAAGTTTTTTAAAGGACTTTCTAGTCCAGAAATGTAAGTAAAACACCTGAAAGGTTGTTTTGAAGCCATCCCCCAGGATTTCGGGCCATTCCGAAGTCGTTAGCTATTTTTTGGTCGAACGGGCTTTTAAGCGCTCGATTCGGACACCGGTTCGAGATTTTTGGGCGAAAAGTCCGTAGAATACTTTTTAGATCAAGAATGAATTCGGGAAGCTTAAAATAGCTTTTCAATGCACTTTTGAGATTATTCTGATGCCAGGGGCATTTTGGTAATTTGTCACCCCGAGAGGGGTATTTTGGTAATTTTACGGTATTAAGTTTTTCAAAGTTGTTCTGAGATGTTTGTTGGGTCGATAGCTGCCAGGGGGTATTTTGCTTAAGTTGGGGGTGTTTTGGTAACTCATCCCCTTTAAAATTTGATAAAGGAAATATTTGGTATATTGGTATATAATTGATGTAATACATTTAAAAAGTATTTTAAAGCGGTTTTGAGGTGTTGGGGCTGTAGCGGCCATCAGGGGGTATATTGCTAAATAACCATGTTGGCGCTAAATTTTAGGGAACTAGCGTAATTAAGCGTTCGGAGTGGTGAGAAGTGAGGAATTATTTTAATACATTGAAATAATGAGATAATTACTTCGTGAGTTCCCTTCTTGTGCTTGCTGTCTCTTTTATTTGTCTGAGACTAAGATGAACATCTCGGAGCACGGGACATTATGTGAAAGGAGGGCCAGTGAAACATAATCACAGGCAAATAAGATGTAGGGCACGCGAATCGAGTCAGTCGTGTCGATTGAGTCCAGTCAGTCCGGTCGGTGTCTGCATTGCATTTGACTTTATCATGACATTGTGATTTTAATGGCTTATATTTGATTGATGTTTAATTTGGCGATTTAGTGTTCACGTGCATTGTAGTTGGTCAGTCAGTTCGGTCAGTTCAGTTCATTCAATATGGTGATAATGTTCTTCTGTTGGGCCTTAAAGCCGCTCAGTCTAACTAAAAGAAAAGAAAACATGTTGCTTGATCCATTGAACTGATGTTATGTCATTCTTTGAAATTCTGGATTCTTGATATCGTTGAGACCGATTATCATTTCTCCCAAGGCTGTCACTTCGCTGTCTGCGTTGTTCCTCGTATTATCTTTACTGGGCAATTTGCGCTCATTCCTTACCTGTAATGTTTTCAGGCAGTCAGGGCGGAATAGGGGAAATCTCAAGAAAAGGGAAGGAGAAAGCGCTCAATCAGTAAATCCAAAAGTAAGACAGCAATATGCTCATTTTGGGAACTAGACATTTTGTGTAAATATTTCCGTTGTGCTCATGTTGAGCTTTACGATGAAAATTTTGTAAGAATGGCTTTTTGGTAAAACCTTATGTATATTCAGGGATGTATATTCAAGGACGGTTCTAGAATTGCTCTGTATCGACAGGGTTTCTAATGCAGTCAGGACTGACAATCTAACTCTGGTGACGTCACTAGGGTTGGGGGTGTCACAGGTTGGTATCAGAGCCTAGGCATGTGATCCTGTAGAACTAGACATAAATATTAAGTGTGTACGGGGGCAGAAAGGTGTTGAAGTTACTTGTACCGTGTTGTAAGTCTGATGTGAGTTCATATGCCTTGCAAGAGATTATGGCTGGAGCTGGATGGATTGATGAGCACGTCTTGGCCGGGGACGAGGAGGAGGAAGATCCCGAGGAGGACCCCTGGCCAAATGACGAGGAGCCCGAGGAAATAGATTTGTCCGGACCAGAGGATGGGGAGGAGGAACAGGAAGAGACTGAACCTGAGGTGCCGGTGGGATTTGTGAAGGTTGGTAACACCGTATACCGGACACATCATGTGGAGAACTTTTGAAAACGAAGGTATATTGAGGTAGTGAGGGAAAGGGATCACCTGGTGTATCAGGCGAAGGAGATGCGAGCCATGGAGGGGCAGGAGGTAGAAAAGTTAGAGCGACGTCGTCGTGAGGGGTTGGCACGAGCGAATAAAAGGGAAGAGTATACCTTTGATGCGGGGAGAAGGGTGGTTCGGATGATGCAGGATGGGTTACGAGAAACTCATCCGGCGAGGCCGATGCCGAGGGATCGGCGCGAAATGCTCCTCGATGAGGAGTATTGGTACATGACACTCGCTCAAGAACGGAATAGATTTTCTCCAGATTAGAGCGAGAAGGAAACAGAGGGAGGGGTAATGTGTAAAAATGTATAAAGTTGACTACTGATGTGTAGGAATGGATAGCGTTGACTGTTGATGTATATCTTTGTATAACGTTAACTTTATGCTATAACTGTTGTCTGTACGAAATGTTAATTATGTTTATGTCAGGAATGGCTCGTCAATTGCGGAACCGGATGATACCCCTAGTGGAAGAGGCTCCTAATTTAAGAAGGCCACCTACGGAAGCATCTTCGGCATATGCCGGGGGCGAGAATGAGGAATATGCGGAAGCTGAAGTTGAACATGATAATAGAGAGGACTTAAGAAGAGAACTGGTAGGACTGTTACGGGAAATTGTAGGAACTCCTGTTGCACAGCCAGCAGCGGTATTTGATGAAAAATATTTTCCTTAGCGATTTTTAGGGCGTCTAAATTAGGATTTTTCACGAATTTATAAAAAATAGCTAGAGCTAGATTTTGCCAAAGTGCGAAAAAGAGACCCTAGTTATTTTTAAAAGATCTATATCAGGAAAAATTTCAGATTTTTTCAAATACTGGAAAGGGGTTAACTGATACGGGAAACCTTGAAACTTTGCACTGTAATTTAAAATATCAAGCCAGCGCGATTTCGCGCGAAACTTTTATGAGAACCCTAGGATGTTGGGAAGTTCCATCCCCCAGGAATTTGGGCCATTCCGAAGTCGTTAGCTATTTTTTTGGCCGAACGGGCTTTTAAGCGCTCGATCCGGACACCGGTTCGGGATTTTTGGGCGAAAAGTCCGTAGAATACTTTTTAGATCAAGAATGAATTCGGGAAGCTTAAAATAGCATTTCAATGCACGTTTGAGATTGTTCTGATGCCAATGGGCATTTTGGTAATTTGCCACCCCGAGAGGGGTATTTTGGTAATTTTACGGTGTTAAGTTTTTCAAAGGACTTTTTAGTCCAGAAATGTAAGTAAAACACCTGAAAGGTTGTTTTGAAGCTGGTTTGGGGCGTTAGGGTGATAATGAACCCCCGGGGGCATTTCGGTAATTTGCCGCTCATCGGGGGTATTTTGGTAATTGAACATTGTAAAATTTTCTGCAACTGGAGGAAAGAGTAGGAGTGTAAGACACCCAAAAAGTTATTTTAAAGTTGTTCTGAGATGTTTGTTGGGTCGATAGCTGTCAGGGGGTATTTTGCTTAAGTTGGGGTGTTTTGGTAACTCATCCCCTTTAAATTTTGATAAAGGAAATATTTGGTATATAATTGATGTAATACATTTAAAAAGTAGTTTTAAAGCGGTTTTGAGGTGTTGGGGCTGTAGCGGCCATCAGGGGGTATATTGCTAAATAACCACGTTGGCGCTAAATTTTAGGGAACTAGCGTAATTAAGCGTTCGGAGTGGTGAGAAGTGAGGAATTGTTTTAATACATTGAAATAATGAGATAATTACTATTGCTAATGCGTTGGTAAGCTAGGTTAAAGATCCATTTATAGTTTTGGAATGTAAATATTATGGATACTAAGTTGGTTTACGATTATATTTTGTTCTTAGATATATGGATTTCAACGCCGGACCTCATGATACATCAATCCTATACGATGACGATGACCACGTCGCGAGGCACGTATTTGACGGTGTCGATAGGGGTGTTTTGGAAACAATTCAAAGCACAAGTCACCACGATGAGTGGGTACTAAACGAGGAACAAATACAACTATTACACCGTCAAAATTTATCTATGTTCACCGATCCCGGGATTTGGTCTCGACACGACGATTGCCTTATATCCGCTCTAGTTGAACGATGGAGGAGCGAGACGAACTCATTTCACTTCCGGTTTGGTGAAATGACTATTACATTAGAGGACGTCGGATTTATACTTGGAATCCCATGTCACGGCAAACCCATTACTTCGAGCAAAACGTCTGCATCCATAGCGAAGATGGCTAGGCAGTATTTTCCGGGAATTCCGAGGGAAGCTCTTACAACGAACGGCATCAAACTTAAATGGCTAAGAGAGCAGTATGGCGTGCTACCGGATGAATACACTCCTCACGATTTCGTGACGTATACGAAAGCATTCCTTCTGTATATTATTGGAGCCATATTACTTCCGACGCATTCGAAAAACACGGTGCATCCGAAGTATATGGTGTTCTTGGAGGATCTTGAGGAGGTATACTCGTATTCGTGGGGTTCAGCTGTCCTTGCGCACCTATATCGAGCACTGCACAAAGCTACGAGAAAGGGTGCCAAGTCCATTGCCGCCTGCCTCACTCTATTACAGGTTTGAGCATTTATTTTCTTGGTTGACGTGTCAATATATTCGGGCATTAATGTGCTAATTCCAGATAATGTTTGCATTCACAGGTTTGGTCTTACGAGAGGCTACCCACGGGTCGTCCACAACCGTTGGAATATTCCGATGAGACGTGGCCTAGGGTGTGGGCCTGGGGGCCTACGACCAACCGGAGGAGACGGGTAGACCCTCACCACCATCTAAAGTTCTATCGGGGGGAACTAGAGATACTCAATGCATCCCAGGTGACGTGGCAGCCATATAGCAAGGTGATGCATCGGTTGGATGAGTGGTGTTGGCAACTTCCGGTGTCGTACGTGCTGGCAGGTTTGGTTCGGGTGCCGCTTATTCACTTCGAAGTATGTGAGTTTCAGATGCCCGATCGAGCTATGAGGCAAGCTGGCTGTCTACAAGGGATACCAAAACCCGCTGTAGACATGCGGCCATACAGGGTCGAGGGCCGAACTTCGAGGTGCCTGATGCCTTGAATTTGTTGAGCGACGAGGTGCAACAGTGGAATACCTGGCAAGAAACATATGATAGCCTTGTATCGCTGAAGGCCGACAGCATCAGCATTGAGGAGTACCTGCAATGGTTTCTCAAGGTGACGCGCACGAGGGTGAATCGCCCTTCCCAGGCGAGGAAGACATCGTATGCGCCACGTGAGATCTATGACCAGTTCTGGGCATTGAACATTGTAAGTCATGCTAGTGTTGTTTCAATTTTTATTTGCGCACCTTATCTACCATGCCTGAAATGATTAGCCATATTTTGTATGCATGTTTTTTAGGTTGACCAGGGCACTGAGGTGTTCAAGCAGCTGGAGGGGTTTGACTGGTTTGTCGCGCAGGCTCCTGACAATCTCAAGAGGTCCATTGAGAGGTACAAGACTGAAGTTCAAAACTTTAGTCTTGCGTACCGGGGTTACCAAGGGGGGAGCCGTCTAGTCGCTTGCCTCCTGACGCGTACGACTATCAGCCCCAGAGTCAGGTGTGGGAGCCGTCTACTCGCTTGCCTCCTGACGCGTACGACTCTCAGTCCCAGAGTCAGGTGTGGGAGCCGTCTACTCGCTTCCCTCCTGACGCGTACGACCATCAGCCCCAGAGTCAGGTGTGGGAGCCGTCTACTCGCTTGCCTCCTGACGCGTACGACTCTCAGCGCCAGAGTCAGGTGACCCAAGTAGGAATCCAGGCCTCGCGCCCAAGCATCCGGTCGGATAAAGGACAACCGACGAAGCCATTGAGTCCGGCCAAACGGGATTGGATCGACCGGCACTACTTTGGGCATGAGCCAATCGCTACAGCAGACTTTCCAGTTTCAGGATTCCTAGCTCACTCTGATCTAAGACTGTTGGCGCCAAACACAGATATTTCAAATTTTCTCATTGACGCTTATATAAATCTGCTCCGTGTTAGAGAGCTAAATTATAACCCTGCCAAACTTTGAAGCTCAACATGTATGCCTCTTTTGTTATCCCCTTCATGGTGAATAGCATGAAGGAGTTCACAGAATGGAGGAGGACGCGAGGGACAAGCAAGGGTGAATGGAGACCATCTGCAAACGTGCTTTCCTACTTGAACGCGGACTATCAATGTCACGCAGCTGAGGCGAACCTAATCATGCTACCTGCTCTTCATGCAAGCCACTTCTTCCTATTAGTTCTCCATCCAGAGAATAAAGTGGTCCACATATACGATAGCCTAAGGGAAGACGGACCTGGTCGGCAGCTGGCACAGATGTACTCCACGTACATCAATGCGGTGGTTAGTTTATATTTCTTGACCTTCGCTCATAGTCTATTCTTCTTGTTATATAGGCTTGATATCCTTTTTTATTGTTGGATGCAGACTACTATCATTCCACTAGCGTGCCGACATTTTAAGGGGGAAGCCATCACGAGCAAAACAATGATTGATCCTTGGACGGTCGTGACAATACAAAACCGACCAAAGCAATATAACAGTCATGATTGCGGGATTTACGTCCTCAAGTACATGGACTACATAGCTCGCTCGGATGTGCTCGAATATGATACGTGGTCTCGAAACGATGCCTTGACGTTTAGATATAGGATAGCCTGGGAGCTGAAAAAGGTGTAGCTAGACGCCTTCCTTACCATTATCCTGATATGTAATAGATGTTCGTATGGATTATTATTACTATTGTTGGATTTTGGATATTAAGCTTTGAAAATTGAATTAGCCTTATTATTACTATTGGTGCATTTTGGACAATGGGCTAACTAGCGTGCCTAAGGTGCAATGAGCAAAAAAAAAGTGACAAAAAAAATTACGCCATTTTTCGGAAGCTATGAATTGGGCCCTAAAGTGTGCCCGAATAGGCCTTTCCTAGGAAAACCCAAAAAATAATGTGTCTCGTTTTTTTCCGAAATTGATACAAATGGGCTAACTAGCGTGCCCAAGGTGCAATGAGCAGAAAAAAAAGTGACAAAAAAAATACGTAATTTTTCGGAAGTTATGAATTGGGCCCTAAAGTGTGCCCGAACAGGCCCTTCGTAGGAAAACCCAAAAAATAATGTGTCTCGTTTTTTCCCGAAATTGATACAAATGGGCTAACTAGCGTGCCAAGGTGCAATGAGCAAAAAAAAAGTGACAAAAAAAATTACGTAATTTTTCGGAAGTTATGAGGGCCCTAAAGTGTGCCCGAACAGGGCCTTCGTAGGAAAACCCAAAAAATAATGTGTCTCGTTTTTTCCCGAAATTGATACAAATGGGCTAACTAGCGTGCCTAAGGTGCAATGAGCAAAAAAAAAGTGACAAAAAAAAACTAAGTAATTTTTTGGAAGTTATGATTCCACAAACCAAATCACAAATTTAATCATTATAAAAGTTCAATTTATACAACTGAAACATTAACCCTAACACTCATCATCATCATCGTCCTCTTCGACCATACTGCCAGGTTCGATACCTAACACTTTATAATGGTTTCTCTTGTCATGATCAGTCATCTTATTACACAACGCACACTTTCGCAATTTTTTTTGACCCGTTGCTTCTTCAATCGGATTCTTCATGCGTATTGCTCGTTTTCGCCCTTTTGTTTGAGAAATAATTGGATCAAAAATGTCGTCCTCCTCACCTTGCAGGCTAGTGCCGTCAATGACTGGCTGTGAAGCTCGATTGAGCGGTCTGTCTCTTCTTTCTGGTAATGCCGCCCTAAACTGTGCAAGGTTAGCCTTATCCCGTGCGGCTGCTTCAACTTGATACCTGTACCCATCGAATGTTGACGCTGCATCCAATGATAAACCGTGCATGATGTTACAAAGGTGATTATATCGCAGATTTTCCTCTTTTGATCCTTTTGGTTGACGTTGCAGATTTCTTGATCTTTGATTGCTGATATTTTAAATAGACATGCATTATTATTTTGATTGTTAGAATTTTAAGAATAAATTTTTTCACAAAATATATTTTTTTCCATATATATAAAATAAATTTTTACAAGCAAGATATATATTTTTTCGTATATATAAAAAAATAGGTAACTTCGCCTGTTTGTTTACAAGCAGCCGGTCCCAAGCCCGGATAAAAGGAGGAGGGCCTATGAATACATTTATTATTTTTCTATATAAATTGTTATGTGTTAAGATTTTATTAATAAAGCTCACCAAGAAGAGTATGAAAATGTTTAACATATAATAAAAAATATAATGGCTAACAAATAAATATGTATATACATACATACATATATATGTATATTACTTATAATGAAATAAAAGGATAAAGATTAGGTTCGTTAAATTGTGAATATTGCCTAGAGATGAAATTTAAAATTGAATAACAAAAAATTGAATAAAATCGAACAAGTCCTCAAACCTAGAGATGAAATTTAAAATTGCCTAGAGATGAATATTGCCTAGAGATGAAATTTAAAATTGAATAAGATTAGGTTACTTTTTTTAAAATTGAATTAAAAAAAAAAAAAAGGGCCCGGGCCCGACCCAAGCCCGGCCCTAGATATTGGGCCTGGACTGGGCCTAGGTTTGCCTTCGGCAAGCCCGGCCCGGTTGGCAGCCCCGCTGGCCCGGCCCCACAGCAGGCCCGATGGGCTTGGGCTGGGCCGGCCCAAGCCCGGCCCTTTGACATCTCTAGGTTGAATAAAAGCGCAACCAACCCAAATTGCAACCTTGAATCAACCGGAAATTTGGCCCTTCCATCTTGCATCAAGACACGTTGATGACACTTGCCACTTGATTGGGAACTAGAGCAGATAAACATTCATCAAGGTATGTCTGCTAAATTGCTGCGCGAAGATAACAATTAATAAGACATGAAGGACGAAACCAACGCCACAATAACTTTGTTTATGCCGAGCGTTACAAGAATACAAAGCAAAGTGATCTGTTAGCGTCAAACATTACAGGATTACAGTGATCTCAAACCCGACCACAAGTGTATTGTCATCCTCTTAAGCGAAAAGTTTCGTCCTTTTCCGGTAATTGAGCTTTTTAAGAAACCCTAAACAACTAGATCCTGGGCAAAGGATCCATATGTACAAACCCCGTATTCCCCAGTAAACCTCTTCTCGTCTGTCAATACACTCAGAAATATACACATTTTCACAAATTTATGAGCATTGTATGTACTGACTCTCCGTCGAAAAATAGAATAAAGCCACGTAAAACAATGCAGACCTATCTTTTTCAGAGAGCTTCTGAGAAGCGTAAATCTGCTGGGCCAGGACCTAAAATCCCTTTTTGTTCAGTTATCTTGCCCAGTCCAAGCGTAAAACAATGCAGACCTATCTTTCTGCCCATTTTTCTCATCATCTCTCCAGACAGTCCCTCCTTGCCATTCTCTCTACAACATCAGAAGTGTTAGGATCACTAATGCAGCTGCAGCACAACATAATGTGAGAACGCAAACAAGGACAAGTGCGTGGAAAAGCAAGGAAAGGATTAAGCTAGGTTGTGCTATAACATGCCTACCTTCACAAAGCGTGCAATTTTCTTTTCACTATGAAATATTAAGGACAAGTACCAAAACCCGAGTTCCTTATCGAACAAGATACAAGGCCCTTGTACGCCTCGCTCGGTAATATCTCTCTCTCCATGCAATATACTATAAGTGCTTGCTTGCGATGGATGGAGAACATATGCACAGCCTTATAAGTAGGCCTCTAGTTACTGCTCACAGGTAGCATGCATCTGGAAAATGCTGAAAAGTGTATTCTCACTGAATACAGTTTGGGCTACACAAGACGTAGTGCGGTAGTCCTCACACGATGGGATGGTCCGGCAATATAAAAGTGTGCAAAGAATTGATCTAAGTCCAACCAGAGCTTGAACTTGATTCTGATCACTGGATTCGACAGCACATCCTCTTCATCCTTCTTATGGATCTTAGACAAGTTTTTGTGTCCGGAAGTGATCCGCTCTTTTACCCAGCCACGTGATTTCTTGCTTAATTTTTGTGTGTCACGTATATGGAAATGGCAAACCACATTTCTTGACCATCACTTGACCATGTGGACTAAATGAAACTTTAGTTGGCGACTGTACCCCTTTCAGCAAGAATTGCCGCATTCATGCAACGTGCACACAGTACATGTTCCATGAGCAGTAACGAGTGATCTTAAGAAAGCCATGCATACATTCTCCAAACTATCCCAAACAAGAAGCAATGATAGCGCATAAGTGATGGAGATTCACTTCCTCGAATGTGGCCTGCCTCATGCTATGGATCATATTCTAGAGAATTAGCCTTGCAAAACAGCCGTGTTTAACGGTGCAAGGTTTCTCTTAATTAACTTTATCGTCTTGTGTAATATCTTTATCTTCCACTAGCGATTAACATCGATGCTCTTAACCTTTGATGTAACTTTAGAGCCAAAAAAGACCCTTGGTGCTAGTTAGGTTTCTCAGGTTGAAATTACCGAGCTTGGAGACCTGCACTAAAGACAGCACGAGCCATGAATCGCAAGAACCCCAGAGAATAATTCATATTTTGCAGTATACCACGAAGATGACTCAAATACTCAAAGAAGGAAATATATCCCACTTTTCTAACTAAATTCATTTGAAGTCCAAATTTCCTGTCACAGTCAAGTCAAATTTTATAGTTATAGCAAAATCATTTCTTATTCTGTGTTGAATGCTGGACATTAGACGTAATTTCATGCATTAAATTGATAAAATAATAAGGACAATACTAGTGATAACCAAACGAGTGGATCTCCTCTTTGGTAATTCTCACCAACGGATTTTATGACGTGCCAGGACATATTAGTTTCCTCTTTACTCTTTAGTATGTGTTCCCAGCTCTGAATGGATCATCCTTGGAGTTGATCAAGCTTAGGACTTGTGAAATGTGAAGTGCACAGCACGAAGGTAGGACTTGTAAAACTTTGAGGAGAACAGCAGTAAAGGTCACCTTAATGATATATAACCATCCTTCCGAACGTTTCTTTGGTTTAGAAGGAACAGCTACTTAGGTTAGCTATTAAACCTTTGCAGAGCAAGATGTTGTAAAGGAAAACGATAAAAAAGAGAGACCCTACCCTTTCTCTCCACCTTACATCCACTTTTGGATAAAGAGGAACTCCCTCTATACTATCCCCGCCCTTGTCACCCTATCTTTCCATTAATCCCTCCAACCACAAGGCCTTAACGGCATTGATTTCTTTTGCCAGGGATCCATGAGAAAACAAGGCAAAATTTAAGGAGGCTTTGATCTTTCATGTTACTGAGCTATGGCTCCGAAAAGCGAGGAAGGTTTTCACCATAGCAACCTTGGTGTGGAAGGAAGTTTCGCTAGTCTTTTCATCGTTTTCATAGGTTTATGGTTGTTTGAACATGGTCACACTTCTACAAAGAGCACTTTCCTGTCTTACTAGATTTCAGTCCATCAGCATGTGCTAGTCTACAAATCAAGCATAAGGATGGAGGGATGAAGCTATAGCATTTCAATCTTCCAACAGATTTATATCACTCTTATGTGACACGGCTTTTTGTTTCAAAAATTGCTATTATAAGTGAAAAGACCTTCTAGTAATTGGCCCGTTTCAGTCTCAAAGTAGTCATCGCTGTTCAAATTGCGAGTTTTATTGATGAAGTTAGCTTATAACTAATCCTAAAACGCTTTAAGCGAACTCTGGATAGGAAACCTTTCCAAATCTTGGCTTTCTTTGGAGAACTGTGGTCCTTACTATACCAGCCTCTCTTGGGAGTTAAAGGGAAGCGCATTAATAAGCAATGGGCATTTCTGCTAAGGAAGGAAATCTTGCATGCTTGAGGTAAGACGAACGTCCCCTTGGACATTATATTAACAGTTTCAGGCGACCTTTTGTTCGGACTCGAACCTCAAGCACTTACCTAATATACTGGTTACCAGACCATGCCTAGGGATGAGGGTGGACCCTTATCATATGCTTCTTACTATTATGAACACTTGCCTCGTCATGATTGGGTTTGTATCCTTCAACAACGGGGTCATAAGCGGAGGGGCAACATCTGGGTCAGGCTTTTGAAATATGAATGTCGTGTATAAACCTGCAAAAGGGAAATGCCAGAAGAATGGGAACGTTAAGAGAGAAGTTCAGGTTTTCTCATTAAATAACCTGGAAAAGTTAACAAAAAATGTGAAAGCATTACCTAACACGTCATATGACCTTGAAAGATGTCTCCCCCTGGGATCCACGAGAGAATGACCAGCATCTAGTAGCATGCCTGCAAATTGTGCTCTTTGAGGCCACGTAAATGAGAAAGAAAGTCAGTCATAGCTGGAAATTTACATGAAAATATACTCGCTCCGTCGCACATAAATTGATCATCTTTCCTTTTTGGGCCGTCCCACAAGAATTGCCCACTTTCCAAATTAAGAAAGAGTCTATCGGTGTTATTCCATATTTATCCTTTTTACACTTTTTTTATTCAATTTCTCTCTCCACATTTAACTCTCCAGCAACTCATTTTCTCTCGCTAGAGCCACTTTTTTATTCTATTTTTCTCTCCGCATTTAACACTCCACTAACCCATTTTTCTCTCTCCTGGCCCACTTTCCTCCCCCCCTCCAAGCTCTACAGAGTAGAATGGGACACACAATATGACTTAACTCCTTAATCTGCATGCAAAGAAAATGTGATCAATTTATGTGGGATGGAGGGAGTATGTGGTATGTAAAACTATGCGCTGGAATGTGCTGTCTGGGATACTGACATTTCAAATACTTCCTACTGTAACGGGGTACTTTAAGTATGCTGATCAAATTTGCAGCAAGCCTGATCCAGACAAGAGGGACCACGAAAGTGTTTTCAGCTACTCAGATTACCAAAACACAAACAACCCCCCATGATCAGTGTGAATGGTAGCGAAGTTACAGAAATTCTCTTTCTATGACAAATTAAGGACAAGAATTACGTTTCTAACATCGTTATTTTACACATATATGTATTCAAGAGAAAAGAGAGTGATGACAGTGTGACACCAATATACGTATACATGAACTCATGCACACATAAATATAGTTAACAATATCGTCTCCCACAGCCAGATGATTCTAATAAGGCAGCAAAAACTGGAGAAATTTACTGGTGGAAGAGATAGTTATCAGACCGGCATGTCGATAACATATGCAACACCTGGAGAAGCAAAACCAACCCTACAAACTTTAACGATTCAATGTCAACTAACCCAGGTCCTAAATCACTTAAAAAGGACTGTTATGTGGAGTGCTTGCACATTCAATTCTCAAAACAAGCTTTTAAACTAACATTTGCCAGGACGCAAGTACAACTATATTGCGAATCACCGCCCACTGCCCCAAGCAAAACGCTCGGTCCCATCCCCCCAACCCCCACCAAGAAAAAAAAAGAAGAAAAAAAAAACCAACATGAAACAGAAAAAAGATAATAATAGAAACAAGCAATGTCGCCCCAAAAGAAAGTCCATTTACTAACCTGTTATCATCATATGAATCAGTCAGGTTCTGTATCGCCACATACTCAAGACCAGCCTCTCTGGCCAACCTGTTCAACATAATACCAAAATTGATCATTTTTAAGTTACCATCTAATCTAAAAGCTTAAGTTGTTAGAGAATGGGTTGAGCACCATATATCAATTTATTGCATTGCCCCTCACGTGTAAGCCTCAGATCGTATGTGAAGAGACTAATAAAGGTGCATCATCAGGAAAGGCACATGATAGTGCAAATTGCACTATAATAAAGGGGTGCAAATACGTAAAGTTGGGAAATCAAACCCAAGACTTTACAAAGCAAAGAGCTCGGATACCATGTTATCATATGCTTTATAAACTTAAGCTGCTAAAGCATGGGCCCAACAATGTATATCATGCTTTAACGATCAGTACGGGTCGTGCACACACATGATGTGTGTGCAAGCAGTGATTATATGTATATGCATATGACGAAGGAGGAAAAAAAAACAGATATATTGTACAACCAAGGCTGGCCCAAAAAAGTATTACCTTTCCAAATGGCAGAGAAATCTAGAGAGAGAAGTTGACGTGGCGTGAGAAATCATTGTGATGTGGAGTGTCTGTTTTCAACCATTGTGGATAAACGTGTATAGGGGACGTGGAGATGGAACTGAGAGTGGAGGTTGTTACGGTTACTGTAAGACTTCAACGTGTCCTACATGTTTGGGCAAAATGACTATAACGACCATTATTAACTTATTCAAGGAGATGGAGAGAAGATGTCTAACTGGAAATTCAAAAAGTGATTCATCACAAGGGTGCTTTGCCCTAATGGTGCGATACAATTAAAGACAAAAGCGCATAAGCGCTCCAAATGACAAGCTCTTTCAGTTACACACATTAGCATTTCAGAGTCATTTGCACCTTCTACTTGAAAGGAACACGTGGAGTTCTTAATTCATTTTGACATCAAACTATATGAATCTTAGAAGCTTATGAAATAGTGAATGGAGAAGGATTGCATGTTAATAGAGAATTCGATGGTCAAACATTAGGTATAGGCTTATTCCCTGAGCACGTATAGCGTTAGCCAGAGCAACGTATAGCAGGCTGAAGCAGGTGTTACAACCAGCCAGAGCCGACATTGCTTTGGCAAAAGCCATTACAGCTTTTGGCATTAGGGCTAGCCAGCATTAGTCATGCAATGTGATCAACTTAAGTCATACCGAAAGAAGATTAAATTAAGGAAAGGATAGGCTACATACTTGACCACGTCTTCAAAATAACATAACACACTTACTTGACAAGTCATGGATATACACTTCGTAGAAGGGTCACTTAAATTAAGGAAAGGATAGGTTACATACTTGACCACGTCTTCAAAATAACATAACACACTTACTTGACAAGTCGTGGATATACACTTCGTAGAAGGGTCACTTAAAAGGATAATACTCAACCTGATCAAGCTTGGGAAATGAACCAAGCAATGGGTTTCAGCAGAAATGTCATTTGCAAGTTTCAACTGATACTTTTTCCCAAAAAATGGGAACCTGCAAATAAATTGTCAAAATAATTAAAACCTCAAGAAGAAATTGCTATAGAAAGAACAAGCATGCTAGAGAGCTCATGTACTTCTCTTCCTCAACTTCAAAAGTAATCATACAGCTCTCCGATCTAATGCAGTTGGGAACAATGTTGGGTTTCATGCCACTTTTGTTGTGGTGCGCTTCAACATTCTTCTGGTACTTTGCCCTACAAGGTATATAAAGCTAAATGAATTCAAAACTGTGGAAACTTTGGCTCACTAATGTCTTCCGACTCCTTACAATAATCAGAGGTATAACTTTGCAGGGACTGAACCATTCGCACATACATAAACAATCTCACCTATATGGCTGATATAAGCATGAACTTAGTACGGAAACAGCAAAGAGAAGAATAAAAAACTTAGTGAAAGCCTTCACTGACCAGAACACCTCCGTTTCTCTCTGCCCACTAAAAGTCAGTCATGGAAACCCTCAGTTTTAATGCCCATTTTCCTTTCCTAGTCAAGAAGCATCTGAGAAGAAAATATGAAGCAACATTGTTAAGGCTTATGCTAATGGTGATGAGTAGAAACTCTATCCATCCTCCACAAGAAAAACAACCTATTAACGGGCAAAGTCGTCCGAATGGACTCACATGGAGAAATACTCTATTTGATGGCTAGGCCCCGTCTTTATCCATCTCAACATGTCCTCCCTTCTTCCTCTGAATCCTGAGTGTAGACACCTCATCTTTGTAGGTTTATTTTACAATTTAGTCGTTTATTAGTTATTGGGCTTTATTTTTATTTAGGCATTTGTTATTACTATTGGTTCAGGCTAAGTAGTAACAATAAGCTTAATTAATTCATTAAGTCTAATCCAGTCAGCAATCCGGTGCAGTTAGCCCACTTTAAGGGGTCCAGTTTGGTTACCTGTGTTATATAGGTGTTTTATCTGAATTAGTGGTTGTTATCCCTTTAGATTTGGTTTAAAATCGTAGTAGATAAAGGAGAGAACCAACTGGTATGTTTTTGACCGGCCGATAAGGGCAAACAAACCGGCCGGTAAATCAATTGAACTAGACGGTAAGGGTAACTTAGACTTTTCAGCCTATTTCGGTTTTATCTCTTAGAAATGATATGCACGACCAAATGGTCTCTTCTGTCACTTACCTTCCTCCAGACCTATATAAATGACCACTTGGCTGCTCCTAAAAAAAATGGAGGAAGAAAAAGAAAATAGGCTTCAAAATTTCCGTGAGAGATAAATATGCTTCCGGTCTATGATCACGTCATTTTTCATTGCATCGTGGAGCATGTTGAGCCTTCCACCTAAAATTTGAAAGTAACCAAGTCAAGAGGTATTCCTCCCTTATTTTCTTATGTGTCTCTTTTAGATTTCAACAGAATAGTTTTATTCTTAAAATTGTCTCCCGTTTCCACGACCAGATTTTGGTCTAAAAGGATTGGAAAAATGAAAGAGTTATAATATGAGTAGAATTTTAGTAGCACTAGAATTCTGCTAGAGTTAAACTTCTTACCAATTAGAATCTAATAAACTAGAGGTGTTAGTCAATTAGAATTCTAAGAGCATTCAACTAGAAGAAGTTGAGTCCATATAGGTCTCTAGGAAACACGACGAAATCTAGGTCGCTTCCAGTAGAGTCGGCCAGAATGTAGTTTTATTCCTGCTTAGTCCGACTGGATACGTAGGCCACTCGACCCCTGATGTTGGGTTCAAACCGAACTTAAGATTAGTCTAGGTTTTGTTTTATATTGCACGTTTATCACATCTGTTAAATCAAAAATTACCTATAAACAAATTAGAGAACATTAGGGTACAACGGGGTGCCTAACACCTTCCATTGTATAACTTAGTCACCAAACCAAAATTTTCATTTTTGTATGGCTAGAGACTTTAATTGGGACCTTAGTGTAAGAAAATAAGGTTTTCTTGTTTTTCCCGTGTTAATTAAATATTAACCTAAAATATGCTGCGACTCGAATTAAGCCTTCCAAGATCTTAATTTTTCGGAGGCAATTCGCCACAATGACGAATCTACTGGGGACTTAATTAAGAGGACTAGACTCGACTCAATTTGTTTGTGTGATTTTTGGTTTTTATCCTTGCATGTTTTTTAACATACATGAAATTTCCCTGATTGACATGTTTCTATTTTTTTCTTTTTTTTTTCTTTTAGGACTCACACACGGATGTTGTGTTGACCCGCCCCATTTGAGGGTAACACTTGAAGCCTCAAACTTCTTAGTTACAAGGCGATCTTTAACTACGCCCTCACTTCCAAGGACTTAGTATGAGAACCTCTTGGTTTCTTGGTATATCAAACAATTTGTACATGTACCAAGGACAACCATATTAACTATCGAAGTTACGTGTGAGAGGTATATCGTACAAATTGAGCAGAAGGAGTAACCTGAAACCAAGATTGGAAATCACCACACAACGGGACCAAATTTTTAAGATTCATTCATTAACGAGGGCACTTGTTGGATTTATAATATAGCCCCTCGGTGAATCTGGCCGGTAATAAACCTACAAAAATGGGATGTCTACATAGCCCCTCGGTGAAGGAGCTCTCATGTGAGCGAATATTACCGAAAACAACACATTTTTGTGGGGGGAGGGGGGGAAAAGAACAAGTAAAAGACCACAAGATCTACTTAAACAAATACAGGGTCGGACCTTTGTAAGGCTTCCCCCCAGAGAAAGGAACTTGACCAAGTGTTCCCGAGTTGAGATATCGCTCGAACCCCAGAGAAAGGAAATTGGGATTGGCCAAGTGTTCCCCCCAGAGAAAGGAAATTGAGCCAGTGAATTTCGTGGGCCAAATTCTTTTTAGGAGTGAAGAATGTAGCACCCCAACATTTTAGAGGTGTCGAAAATAATCAATGATTGGTTGAGAGCAAACAAGATGATAATTTTAGTGATAATTGGGATTGGCATTCTCGTGCTTGTTAGGTGTCATCATGTGACCATGACACCTCGTGCTTATTGAGGAGTCGGTGTTGATTATTTCTCTAATCGCCACCTCGTGCTACCTATCATCGTCGTGCTTGTGACGTGTCAGCATACTGTGACGACACGTCATGTTCGAGCCTCATCGTGCCCTGCTTAGCCTTGTCGTGCTTGTTAAGTGGCACAATCTTATCTTGCCACCTCGTTCTGCCAGCCGCGTCGTGCTTGCTAGGTGGCAGAAGCTTGTCGCACCACATCGTGTTTCTTTCCATCTCGTGCTTCCTAGGAAATTCTATAAATAGGCCTTTGATCTTTTTTCAAATTATTTTAAGTTATCTTTGACTTTCATCAATAGATAGATAAAGAGTGAGACAAGAAGATTAGCCCGTGATTATGAAAGAAGAATCATAGGGCCTGATTTGGAGGAATTAATTTAAGTGGATTCTTCATGATTTAGGTAAAGGGAATTCCATATCACTATTCTTTTTATGCCACGTGGTTGTTTCTTAACGTTCGTCGTACTCTTAAATACTATGGTCCGAAATCCTACTCAAATGCTTGTCTTGAACATTGATAAATACCTTAATTTTGAAATACGTTTGTGTGACGTGACTTAAGTATTTTCGACCAACGATATTGCTCCAGTGATTTGTCTACGTGTATGATACATTCCGACTATGAACAGTTGAGCTTTGGCAAATCCCTTTGAAGATACCGAAAGCAAGATGCTGAAGTCTTATTTTTTATGCGCAAATTGGATATTGAATTAGTTTGCTAATTGTTCGGAGTATTAAGCCACCGTTGCGTTGACTGTTTGATTCTTGAAATTTTCAATCCTGAATTGTTTAACGTGTTTGATTCTAATCCTATGATGCAATGATTATTCCACTTACTGGGCTACCTGGCTCACCCCCACCATTTACCTTTCCAGCACAGATAATTATTTTGGTGAGCATATGCATGCGGGGATGTGAGCGAGACTTGCAGTTTTAGAGTTTAGAAATATTTGTAACCTATTTATAGGACTTGTAATCGATTGGCAGTGCGTTGTAATTATTTTGGAAAATATGAAATTATATAATTCGGCAACTTGGGTCGTCACAAGTTATCTACTAAAAAATAAAGTCTCCAATATACCAACTCATCATCTCCTGGGCAAAGCGTTACAAGTAAATGCGAACAACGCAACTTTATTTTGTTTTTTCAAAAACTAGGATACAAGATACGACTGGTACTTTTTGCCATAAAAATTTACTTATAATTTCATCTAGTTCACTATGCATAAGAAGGATTTTGATCATGCACTTTCATGACAGCATTAAAGAATCGCAGCTAGTGGGCTCCCACCCCAGTTCCATTCTCATCCTCTGGTCAAGGCTCAAGAGAAGGGTTGTATGCGAACTGAGTTCGAGCCGAACATGCGCATGTTCGAACTCGGTTCGTTTAAGTTTTGGCATGTTCGAGCTCGGCTCAAGTTGTCAAGAGCCAAGACACCGATGTTTGAACTCGGCTCAAGTTCTTGATGGTGAAACCGGGGCTTGACTCGCTTAACTCGTTTAACAATATGAACCGAACTCGAATTCGGAAACTCGGCTCGTATTCATGTTCAACGACCAAACAAATCCCTAAATTTGCTCAAAAATCATCAAATTTCTTCAAGCAATCAAGCTATAACGAATCGAAAAACTATATGTGGAAGATACAATGAGCAATGTATAATCAAAAACACAAAAAAAAAAAAAATCTTGACTGATTTGCTCCCGCTTTCTCCAACTATTCGAGGCTGAGCCCTTGGCTTTACAGCTTTGCTCCCAGTGGTCAGCAACCCCTCTATAGCTATCAATTGCTTTCTCCCGACGTTGACAGGCGGAATCCGGTGACGGGGAGATGACGGCGTTGAAGACATGTGATGACCTTCGACAGGAAGAATCTGACAACGGAGAGATAACGGCGTCGAAGACAAGCAATGACCTTTGACATGCGGAATCCGCCAGGGGGGGGGGATGACGACATCGAAGAAAAGCGATGACAGCATCTAACTAATCGAAGCCGTGATGTTCGTGTGTGAAGAGAGAGAGAGAAAGAGGGTCGATGTGCGATCTGTGAGGCATGTATGTGTGTGAGTGAGTGAGACAAGGGAGCGGAAGGGAGGGCAGAGTGCGGCTGTGTGATTTGTAAGTGTTTAGGTTTAGGTTTTAATTTATATAATTAGGGTTTCCAAGTGTTGGGCTTCACAGATTGGGCTATTTAGGGGTTGGGCTCTATGTTTATAAGTGGGCTTAGGGTCTTTGGGCTAATTGCCTCTAAGGCTTGGCCTTCATGTTTAAATTTTAATTTATATGGTAAAATAAATATTAATTCTTTAAACATGATATAATTAATTTATTATTTAGACGAGTTGTTCGCAAACACGTTTGGGAACATTTTGGAGTGTTCATGTTCGGCTTGTTTAATAAACAAGCTCTAAAAACTTTTTCATGTTCGGTTCGTATATTATACGAACGAATGTGAACATTTTATGGAGAACAAACCACGAGGCATTCGTGAACGGCTTGGTTCATCTACAATCCTACTCGAGAGCAAAGATGAACAGCAGACGCTGAGATCTGGGGCTCCACGAAAGTTGATATACACAAAGCAAAAGAGGGAGGCCATCACATTCTTTGCCTATATTTGCTCAAAACACTCACGGAACCCCACCCACCCCCCATTCCCCCCCCCCCCCCCCAAAGAATAAAAGAAAAGGTGAGTGCCAAATCATCTTACAAAAAGCATTCATCAACAAAGCAAAGGAAAGAGCACATCCCTTGGCCCACACCGCTAGAATCTGGACATAAGTCGCCAGTGGCGCATTAACCATTAAGAAGAACGAGAAAACAAACCAAAAATGCACAAGGCAATTTACTTTCTTCAACTTCAGAGCCCATTCTCGCTATGTCTTAAACGTGTTAATGACCCAATGGAGATGGAACCGTTGAATCAACACTCAAACTAGCTAAAAGGACAGCATCCAGGAGCTGCCTTATTCTGACAACGGGATTTATGATGTCCAAATTCAGGTAACCTCAAGAGACATTTTTCAAATTGCACGTGGACTAGAATTCAAACTCCATCTGCTTCAGTTGTTCCACACACCTTAGTTGCTTCCAATTTTTTGCAAGCTCGGATGGCCTTCTGAGGGAACAATTACATCACACATCGGAACAAAATAGATTCATGTAAACTTTCCAAAATCGCTTCAGAACTTTCTTGGCAACACATAGAGCCTATTTTTTAATTTTATGTAATGCTAATTTGTATCCAAGACCAAGGTGTCTTGGTTGGAAGCCTACAGAAATTTATGGGGTAACCTGAACTATTTTACATAATCAGTAAAACCGTCTAAACTCAGGTCTGAACCGATCATTGCAGAAGGATTTACATTTGAGTTTAAACAAGTGCACAACAATTTCAAGGGCAACTACTAACAAGCCCAACCACAGGAAATAATGCAATTTAGATACTGTCTACGAAGTAGTACAACTAAAAACCGTCATATCTTTGACAATTGACATCCATATCATAGTCATAGATGCCAAAAGGTAACACCCTGGTTCTATAAAAGACGAGACATCAAGAAAAGTCTAACTCTCTCCAAACCCCGTAATGGTAGGACCTCGAGCATCAGGCTATCCCTAGTCCAAACTCCAGGGTTCTGATGATTAACAACGAACAAAACAACACAAAAAAATAGATATTTAACCATCACAGTGACGTACCATATTGTAGAGGAGTCAGGAGTAATACCCAGAAAGAAACCCCCTGGTTTAAGTAAAGACGACACATTGTGTAAAAGTCTTCTCACTCTTTCCTCGGTTTCGAAACAAAACTGCACATAGACCAAAAAATAGAAAACAGAAAAAAGAAAATTAGTTCTCTACTTTATTATAGAAAACAAGCAGAACACAATTAAACATGCTCAAACCTGCAAATGCTGCATGCAGCAAACAATATTCAGCCATATTGCCCTTGTCCTCAGACTGCAATTCTATGTTTTCCTGTACAGGGAATGTGATGTCAGGTATAGAAGAAATACATATTTCCAATCATATTTGTTGGAACTCGCACATAGAATCGCAGGACTCAGCGAACTGGTTCTCTAGTAAACACAAACAGGATCACAAAAGTAGCCAACTGCCACGTAATTCAGAAGACAAAAGGATAATCGATTTTTCTCAAGCGCGCCACATTCGAATGCCCAAACCGTTTTAGCAAATTGACAGGGACTGTAAGGTTTTAGTTGCTGCGTATGTTTGGAAAGATGTAGTTATCAGATTTTGATGGTTTACACGGTACAACGGAGGCGAACCTGAAGTTCTAATAAATCACCAATATTCGACTGAAACAAAGGCAACTTCGGTCTATTCTATTGTTAAGCTTCACATGCCTTAAGAGCCTGATACAACAACTTCTTTAACATTGTTGAAGCAGTTAAAGAGACAGTTTCTTGTACGTCCTACCTGGTGCCTGAACACAAGCATTATTAATGTGGTGCATATGTGTCTTGAATGAACTCTAGGGATTAGTATTGGCACTTCTTGCATCACAACAAGTACTTATGTAAGGAAATCCAACCCTAATTTCTCGGTTTCTTCTCTTATGTTACTATCCCCCATTTATCTCTTTTAGTAATGCTGCGCACATTAGATTAAAAACTCCAGTTTATCAAACTAACTAAAACTCAAAAGGAAGAAATCAGGAGGGAACACATACATAACGACGTACATGCATCAAATAAAAAAACACACAAGCACTCGATATAAAGACGGGGCTTACAATGCAAGGGTCAAGCTCAAGGAAGTGAGAAGTGTAAGTCTTGCGCTGACTTTCCCATGCTTGTCGAACGTCACTCACTCCAGATGGCACACCATCTATAACAAAAGATTTTCGTTAATCAGACGAATTAACAGCAATCCGTAAGAAAACAAAAGTCAAAACTAGAAGAGGTTTCGGTACCAACGCCAATGTAGTGGCCAATCTGGGCTTCGTCCCACTTCTCCTCGTCACACACCTTGACGCAATACAATTCACACACAGTTGCGTAAGGAGACACAAAGATCTTGATGAGTGCTGTTTTCACGAACTCAATGAGTCTCTGGTGGGCTGATTCCGCTGTCTTGCGAGTGTTCGCACTCGTCATCCCCGAAACCCTCGCGATTCGGCAAAACCCTGCATAGAGAGCGTCTGCAAATCACCCTGCTTTTGTACCTGGGAGCATAAATAAGATTGTACCTGGGAGCATTACTATTACTCATTTTGGAAATAAAATTAAAGATTTAACTTTTTATTTTATTTTTATTTTTTTGATAATAAGTGAATTGCATTGATAATTTAAAGATACACAGTCGCTCTGTTATAGAGCTTACTGAAATTATTGGTCACGACATTCTCGTAACTCCGTATACATGACCACGAAGGCTGATACTAACAACAAACCTAATAAAAAAACTTATACACATTATAATTGAATTAGAACATAACATATCATATACTTTAATTCAACTTAAAGTAACATGCAAAATTTACAGGTTTAAATGAAACACAAATGAGAAACAAACTATAAGGTGGTAACAATAATGTAGACAGTCGGAAACCGCACGACACAAAGGTGAGCACACTGTTTAAGAGTCCATCACACCTCCCAAGATCTACAACACCGCAATGTCGATCCTTTGACTAACTCGTAACAAATCTGAAACAAATTGTCGCAATACGGGGTGGAGGAACCACAACTCATCCACAACTTACCAAAGTAGACACATAGGATGCTCGAACCTAAAAAAAGAGCCCTAAAAGCTGCCCCCCCCCCCCAACAAAAAAAGCCCCTGCCCAAAACTGATTGCCCAAAACCCTAAGACAAATCTCTTCCCCCTTCCCCCCTCCTCGGGTCCCGAATCCCCCCCCCCCACTTCAAGCCCAATAGAAACTCACCCCACCCCTACCCCCGACGCCCAAGACCCCAACCCCCCTCCCAAGACCCGACGGACTCCTAGAACCAACCCCAGAACCACGGCCAAGCCCTTCTATCTTGAGCCCTCCTACTACTAGAACCAAACAACCGACTACAACCCGAACCTCCACCACTGAGGAACAGGAAATAGATAAGAACGGAATTGAAAATCTGAAGGAGCATTTCGAAAATGACGGTCAAAAAGCGCCGGCGAAGTCTGGTCGCAAACGGTGAGATTCCGGTCACCTTTGACGAACTGTGAAAAATACGTCGATCTACAGAGATCTACGTAGATCAACCAAGATCAGAGACATACCTTGATGTCGCCATCTCCGATCAAAATCCGGTGAGACACCTTGCCACTGTTTTCCCACCGCTTGTACCGCCGACCACCAACTGATCACTTCATAAAGATACCACCACACTAGACGTAAATAAGAACCTATAGATGAAACGTCGGAGTGGCTGCCGCCCCACACACGGTGGGACGACCATGGTGACTTTTTGTGGAGTTTGGTTTTTAGAGAGAAGGCTGAGAGAGAAAGAGACGTTTTGCTCCATAAGATTTAAGTCTTGAGAGGTGTTTTTCAGTCTACCTCTATCAGAGAAAGAAAATGGGTCAAGAGTAGGAGTGGCAATGGACGGGTTGGGTCAAAGAATTACAAGTCAGGTATGGGTTGGGTCAGGAACGAGTCCAACAAGATTTGGGTCAAGGCGGGTTGGGTCACGAACGGGGTCAGACAGTGAGACCCGACCTGACCCATTTAGTTTTTTTTTGGGTGTCTCTTTACCCTTTTTTTCCCGTGCAATTGATATTGTTATCATGAAGAAAATATTTCCATCTCATTATATTACAAATTAACAAAAAAACTAATTAACACGTATTGTAAACTAAAACTACTAAAAGGGAAAACATTACTTTTACATAGTTCAGGTTTCATGAAACCCAAAAACATGACAATCTTTACATTTGCAACCACACAACTAATGATATTCAATATGTTTCCCCTTGTCAACCTGAAAATTAGGATTTCTGTAGTTAAAACAAGAAGACAGCATCCATGGCCACTGATAAAGCAAATGTATCTCAATGAATCTGCACCACAGAAAAGGTTCACAGTCACCAACTCAAGTGTCAACAGAATAAAAAGCCACACCATAGGACAAGATGCTATGGTGTGGCTTTAAATCTAAAAAGAAGCAATGCAAAATCTTATACTCATTGGAAAATGTCAATCTATAATCACCGCAAAATCTACCATCTAAATCCAACTCAAAGTGCAAATTTTGTTGTCACTGGATTGTACATTCAACAACTATTGACACTGAGAATGAATCAAGTATAAATAATACTGCAGTATACTGTAGTAATAAAGCTTCCCCAAAGCTTTAATACTGCTATAACATGACAAGTATAAATAATATCCAAGACAACTGAGAATAAATCAAGCTAAAAATTTTAAACAAAAGAAAGAAAGTAAAACTACCTCTTAATGGCCAAAATGAGCATAGAGATTGTTTAAATGAATCTAGCTTGACCATGTAACCTCTCAAAAGCTACAAACTTTTTACAAGCACGATATGACTGGAGTGATTTTGCTTTTGGTGATGAGAGCCTAGCAGAGATATAAGACATTGCTCAACTAAGGGTTAGGCTTTCATTTCATGATTTGTGCTTGAGAGAAATTACCTGATGATTGTCAGCTGCACGATGGATCTCGCACAGTTCCAGAGGCAGTGATCCATAAGCTCTGTTTATTTCCAAACAATTGTAGTTGGAGGTCATATAGTGGTTTTTTTTTTTTTGATAATAAGGAGAATTGCATTGATACTGCTATATATGGCACCCATGTCAAAGAGAAAAACAGGAATACCAATACATAAATAAATGCATAGTGGCACAAAATATAGCATCATTCTTGTACTACAAAAAGCAAAAAGGTAAAGAGCAAGAGATCTCATTACAGCAAATTCCTATTGACCTAGCCTTGATAGACATCAAAGAATTGAACGAGGAGCCGTATGAGGTGAAAATCTCATGTACGGTTCTGTAGAGTGGCAGTAAAGGTGACTTATCTGTCAACTTTTCCACTATCACCCCCAAAAAACCAAACTCTGCCTTATGTAAAGTTGCCAGAGTACGATTAACCTCTGGATTTGAAATCATTGCTTATATACCCGGTATTGGCCGGGCATGATATGCAAAAGCTGCTAGGGATTTGGCCTTTTTTAGTTACAGGACGGCTGTCCTGTCAATACTGCAGTAATGAAGATCAACAACTAAATAACAGGTATCATATAATATTGGCGCCACCTGGTCAGAGATATCCTCACTATCCATCATCTGTTATAGAAGAGATTGTAAATTGTAAAAAGAATGATATGTAGCAAATTATATTTTTGTGCCCATTGTACTGTAGTTAACACCCTTTTGCCACTGATGTCGTGAGTTCTGAAGCAGTAATAGTAATAGCAGCAGATCCACAACGCTGCTGAAGATGGTTGATACATGAGAGTCCAATTCTAGCTTTTAGGACTTTGGGGTTGAAACAAACGGCTAAAAATATATGCACAAGTTTTTTATTCTGGTAGGTGCATGGTAGAACATCCTTGTGAATACTGAATGGGAGTTTTTGTGGTAAAGATTTGGGAGTTAGAATAGATTGATGGGTGTCTCGTGTAAAGGCCGTTTTAACATTCTGATTTAAGATTTGGATACAACTAATAACAAAACTAGGTTTGAAATCAGTTTGTCAGAAAATGAGACGGTTTCTGTTAGTCCAGATAGACCAAATGGTAGTTATGATGGAAAAGGTTTGGTTTCTATATGAGCTTTGTGTTTTGGTGATTCTAACCAAGCGATAAGCCATTCCCTAAAGGGACAAGCTAGGGTATCCACTCTAAGACCAGCTGGACCCCCCAAACCAGACTGGTCTCACCTTTGGGCAAGAAAAGAAAAGATGATCCAATGTTTCCGGTGCGTTGAGGCATAAAGGACATGAATCTGATTGAATAACATTGAACCGTCAAAGTTTGGTATGGAGAGGGAGGCGATCCCATATAATTTCCTAGATAAGAAACTTCATTTTCTGGGGGGCGGGCAAAGACCATAATGCCTTCCAAACTTTGCCGGCTAGAGAATGTAGGGATGGAAGATGTCCCATTCTATGTAAGTCCCTTGATTTCTATTGGTAGACGTGTAGATAGGCCGTGTGAACGGAGAATATAACACAGGATGTGAACTTCCAAATTTGTTTATCCTCAATTTGATGTGGAGAGATGTGTATCGCATTTATGTGGGGAATAAGATTTGTTTGGAACAGTTGTTTAAGGAGAGGTAAATCCCAGTTGCCGTTTTTTATGAGGTTGTTTACTTTTGTGGATGAGAGCAAGGAGATAGGTCCTATCAATTGAAGTCGTGAGTCACAATTATTTATCTAGGTTGTGGATTTGATTTTCTGGAGGTAGAATAGGAAAATCCATGGGTTGTATGCCATTTGGTTCACGAGCTTCCTGAGGTTGATTTAAATCGAGATCCACAAACATACCACCACCAATATCATTGATTTCCTTCTTTACAGGCATTAGAATGTCATCATCCATCTGCAAATTAGGGTCAAGTATTTGATTCATGAGGCCATATGAGTCTGATTGATCATCTGAGTCCGAAAATGGGGATGCCAGTACTGTGACGTAACTGCCGTCGTCACTGAAGGAAGGTGATGCAGAGAAAGTATCATAAACATGTTGAAGACGTGGACCGTTGATACTGTGGGAAATGATGATTCGGGAAGTGCAATTCCAATCGGAAATTGGGAGAGCACAGAGCGATTTGTGGAACATGGGGTAGTCATTGAGAATGAATGTTGGATATAGATCAGGTCCGGGAATATGAGTTGTTCGTCATTTCAGTGATTCATTAACTTCCGTCAAAGCTGAAGTGCGGGAAGTGTTTTCGTGTCCAATTTTTCCACATCGAAAGCATGCCATGAAGATTCGCTCATGTGTAAGTGAGTAATTGCACTCACAGGTTATCAAGAAGGGATAGAAAAATGGCAGGGAGCAGGGGGCATCAAGGAGAACTCTGACCTTTATACGAAAATAATCATCATTTGCCACTCGTTTGTCAGACCAGTCGATTTCCATAAGAGAGCCAACCCCAACGCTACGCAACTAAGAACAATCCTTCTGCAATCATAAGTTAAGATCGAAAACCTTGAAAAAGATATGAACCCTAGACTTTTGCTCTCAAAATCTCAAGACATCATACTTCAGTGTACTTCCAAAAATCTAAACCTCTAAGCACATACGCTATGCTTAACCAACATCTATATCATTCAGAAATATATAATCCTACACTCACTTTTCACCTAGTTCGAGTCTACAAAATCGTAATAACCTAAGCTCTGATACCAACTGTACATCCCAGAATTTTTAGAACATTAGACACTCTCTCGATCATTCACTCTAAGATAATAATACCCTCAACCTTAACCAAATATACCACAAACTATCAGAGCAAGTAAAACATCAATTGATGTATAACTTTTAGTGTAATACCTTCGCTCGGTTCTAATCTATACTCAGATAACCTAATGCTGGTTATCACCTGTAGAAAAGAAGTCAAATGAGAGTGAGATTTTCAAAGCCTAGTAAAGTAAATCAATGATTTAAAACAAAATGATTCGAACGAACCACAACATTTCAATATAGACATAGGGAAAAGTATCAACTCAATCCCTCAAATAAATAGTCATTTCAAAACATTTCAGGTGCAATAAAACAGAAACAAGTAACATTGAACATGAGCCACTATAGTAAAGCCACCCGGCAGTGCTCGATACACTTTACATGTACATATGTACACTAACTAGTCCATTTAGGTACAAGTTCAACCAAACCAACATACTATCCTTATTATGCCAATAATACACACCATCCTTATAACTCCTCATATTTACTAACTCATGTCAATATTAAGAAGAAATAAATAAAATTCAAACCATTTTACGATGATCGAATCAATAAACAGATGAGAATGAACAAAGAATTCCAAACGATAGCTTTAAGGTTCAAGTTAGAGTTTCATGGGCAGTTCAAAAGTATTTGTATATTAATAATAAAATCAAAGTTCAATGTAGTTCATAAAACTGTTTTAATGAAGCACTTGAAATTAAAGCGATGAAAGAGGGTTCAGATGAAATTCGTTACCTCAATCCAAGCTATGCCAGTCTTAACCGGATACTTCTCATTGTTGACCTAAACAACACAATCATATTATCAGAATACAATTTATTCTATGATATTGTAAACCTAACACCAACTCGCTCCTACTCTTAGAACGATCCGCTTGCAGATTATGCAAAATTTTGAAAATGCCCCTCGCATGAAAAATTACCCAAAAAACCCCTTTCATCTCTAAATCACAAAAACATCTTCCTTATAAATAGGATCCTTAAAATACTCTTAGTATAGGTGAATTTTATCAAAACAGCCCTCCGGTGGGTAAAATCACTAAAAAAATCCCTTCTAGGGTGGCAAACTACCAAAACACCCCCAGTAGCTCTCGCTCTGAACGATTCCTAAATTTTTTGTAAAAAAATCTTTTAAATATCTTGAAGTAATTTTTGGACTAAAAAGCATTTTAGAAATATTCCTGCTAAAAAATCCATAACTGCTAATCAGATCGAGCGTTCGGAGGCAGTTCTGGTAAAAATATGTATCGGCCTTGAAACGCTACAAAATTTTATACACTGAACCACTTCAGTAATATAAGGTTCCCCTAAAAAGTTTGGATAAAAATAATTTGATTGGTACCCTAATTAAATTGGGAACTCCTCATTATTGATAAAATATTTAATGCCCTTTGGGGATACCGAAAAATTCTAAAATGTTTGACAAGGTAGATATCGCAAAAAAGATAAGGATCATTTCTTTGCACTTTGCCTAAATAAGTCATTAAATGGCTTTTAAATTTTTAAAAAGTGACTGCCTACTAAAAATTTACTCTGCATCATCGTCCTTTTCAAGAAACCCTAACCCTAATTGCTACTCTCCCTCTCTCTCTCTCTTCTTCCTCATCAAACACAGCCATCACTTAGTCATGGCACACACACAATAACACCAAACTCACACACGACATAACACTTAAAACACACAACAAGGCTGAATTCAAGGGAAAAGGGTAAGGATTATACCTGAAAGAAAATTTGTCTGAGTAGAAAATTGATATTTTGAGCCTGAATACAATCTCAAAAGAACTTGACTCATACTACAAAATTGTAGATCTTGAGAAGATACATGATTTAGGCTTTTGAATTGCCTAAATCAGATATTGAATGAGAAAGTTAAGGCTAGTAAAAAACCTAAATATGAAATCTATCTGATTTTGGAAAAACCTTATTTTGGGCCTGAAGATGATCTCCAATGGAATCCAAAGTTGTAGCTCCTGAAAGGATACGCGATTTAGGCTTTGAGTTACCTAAATTGAGTATTGTATGAGCAGATTATGACTTGTCGAAGTTTAGGTAGGCATATGCTAAAAACGGGGATTCAGGATTTTTTTGATCTATAGCCACCTTGTTCCTAGGATATTACGTAAGAAAGAGAAGAACACACATGGAACGACTGACCCTATAAGTCACATTATATTTATATTTTTCCTAAAAGAAAATTAGGGAAAAAAACCCCCCAAACTTTAGTTATTTTTTCTAGTTTACCCAAAACATTTTAATGCTACGAAATGATCCTAAAATTAATGACGTCAAGGCTAAAACAAAATTTTTTGATAAAATAATTTTTTTTGGGGTGTTACAAACTTGCTTCTCCATCAGCCATTCATACCTATAAAGAGGCATGAATTTAGAGAAAACTGAGGTTCTAAGATCAAGCTTAAATCTTAACTCCGAAGATCATATCTTGGCTAATAAACAAAACTTATGCTCTGATACCATCTTAGTTGTCATGCCCCAAGAAGCGACAACATATATGCTAACACACTAACCTTCTTCTGAAGGTAATCAGAGTATGCTAGTCTGCATTTATAATGAAAAAAAAAGAAAAGAAAAATTAGCCATAAAGTCCTTAAGACATATATTACCTTCATCCATCCTTACAAATGTGTCAGCTATGCTTGGCATTATTTTACTTTCAATATCCAAAGAATAACTATTGGCTTGTAACTTTTCAACCCCAACAAATGTGGAAAGGAATAATCAACTTCTTTCCTCATCCATCTAACTCTGTAAATCAAAGCCCAACATTTTTTCAATTCATCCTCGACATCCTCTAAAAAAGAAGGATGATCTACTCCCATCCAAATTTTAATCTAGTTTTCAAACCTGTTTAATTCATCAGATGTTTCTAACAAAATTGTTGGTAGAATAAGTTGGATATGGTTTCAATCAATGCAATCCATTAGATCATCCTAAAATTTCATTAAATCAGCCACTATTGACTTCATATAAAATGAAATAGAAAGTGGTTCAACATTTCTAGATAATAATGACGCCAAAGTATTGCATTTCATCAAATTTAAGCAGAAACTGGCCCTTAATTCATCAAATTGGGTCTGAAATTTCAAGAAATTTCTTGGAAACATTTGTTCAAGTAACTTAAATACTACTCCCTCCGTTCCACATAATTTGATCAATTTTTTTTTTGAACCGACCCACAAAAATTGCTCATTTCTAAATTAAGAAGATTACGTAAATAATTTTACATATATACCTTTTTTACATTATTTTTATTCTATTTCTACCTCCACATTTAAATCTCTATCAACTCATTTTCTCTCTACTGACCCACTTTTTACACTTTTTTTTATTCATTTCTCTCTCCACATTTAATACTTCACTAACTCGTTTTCTTTCTCCTGCCCCACTTTGTTTCCCTTGTCTCTCTAAAGGGTAGAATGGAAAACACACAATATATCACTAAAATCTTTAATATGCATGCAAAAAAAAAATTGATCAAATTATGTGGAATGGAGAGAGTAGTATTTGGCATTTTCCATTTTAAAATTAGAAGGCTCCCCCAATGGGCATGCCAACATTTGCACTATGGGCAAAACTCACGATCGATTTGTGCACTTACGGCACAATCATTTAAAAGTGTGGAATCTTTTTTGCACCTTCGGCCTGGGGACTGAAACTTTGACAAACAAATGAAAATTAAAAGTAAGAGATTGTCAGCTCATAAGAAGACAAAGAGAACTTTTGATTGATTGAGAATGTTTACAAAGTAATGTTCCTAAGTCTGAAAATTAAAATCCGTATAGAGTGGCATCAAAAACCCCTAAACATGAAAGAAAGATGAATAAAGGTTAGTGATGTCAATGGGCCGGGCTTGGGCCGGCCCAGCCCAAGCCCAGCAGGCCTCCGACGAAACCGGGCCAGGGTCTGGACAGAAGAAATGAAAACCGGGCCGGGCAGGGCCGGGCCTGAATACGGGTATACTTGGGCCCAGTCCAAGCCCTGGCCCTAGGCGTAATATTTTAGGGTCGGGCTTGGGCCGGCCCAGGCCCAAATTTTTTTTTTGGTTTTTTTTTTCTCTATTCTTAACTCCTTGTTATTCACATTTATAAATTAAATAGTTGGAGACTTGGAGCAACATCACAAGCCTCAATAGCCAAATGAAACTAATGTAAGAGGTTCCCCACTGACATTGTAGTACGGTTCCCGTTACATGAGAAGGGCACTAGCAGCTAAACATGGGTGACTCTCTCATTAGTTTGGGTACTTCCTCCTTTTCTATAAACATCCTTATCTTTATTGGAAAACCATGACCACTGCAAAGAGGTTCCAATCGTCGGAATCATTAACTCATATTAAAAATCTCGAAACATTATTATCTACAATATTAACATCATGTTTTTTTATTTTTCTTATCACTAACATTTTGTCTAGTCATCGAGCCATTGTCATTTGTCAGACGGAGCCTCTTTTCAAATCATGGCCGCAACTAGGATTTTAATTTGGCTAAACATATAGACAAGGGAAAGGGGAAGATATACTTGAACTCACTTTCATCATTAAATAAATGTTCCAGATTTTTACTAGATTGAAAAAATAAAACTAGAGCAGTAATAAGTAATTAGAAATAACAATTAAAAAGAATTGAAGAGTAACTAGGGAATAAGAGTAATTAGTAATTCAAAATTGGCCAGAGTTAGTAATTAAAAATAACTTTGTAATAGTAATTAATGAATAAGAATTCACTAATTAGTAATTAGTAAACAAAATAATTAGAGAGTAACAAATGAATAAGAGGAATAGTTAGTAATTAGAATTTAACATGAGCAGTAATTAGTAAACAGGAGTAGTAATTAGCAAAAGTACTAATTAATAAACAAAGTAGTAGTAATTAGTAAGAGTAGTAATTTGAGAGGAAAATAGTAGCAAAACTTGTAGAAATGTAGAATGTTTAGATAAGAGATAGTAAGAAGATTGGTATGAAAAATTAGAAAGGAAAGGTGTGAATTTATAGATTTTTCAAAGTTCACAAAAGACCAAAATACCCCTTACAACTAGCCGTTTATAGTTGTTGGGGAGGGTAAAAGTGTAAAAACCCTTAAAAGATATAAAAAAAGTTTACTTGGACCAAAATACCCCCCAAACTAACCGTTATATAGTTGTTGGGGGGTAAAAGTGAAAATTTTGAAATTAGTGGGGAATATAACTGTTGGGGGGGGGGGGGGGAATTTTGAAAAAAGTGGGCCAGCCCAGAATTTGGGCCAATTTTGGGCCACTTTCGGGGCCGGGCTTTTTAGAGCTTTTTTAGGGCCGGGCCTGGGCCGGGCCAATTTTTCTGAAACCTTGGCCTGGTTCAAGCCTAAGTCCAAGGCCTTAAAAATTCGGGCCTACACTGTTCATAACAGGGCCGGGCCTACCAGGGCTTTTTTCGGGCCGGGTCGGGCTGGGCCGCCCAGCCCATTTGACATCTCTAATGAAGGTAAGTCAAGATTTGTCTGATTTGATTTGATGATGATGTTTTTTCCTACTTTGACCCGTATTTATAACCGAGTAGTACAAACCAGATTGTAAAAATAACTACTTACTTAGAAAATAACTATCCACTTAAAAATAACTACCAACTAATAAGTAATCAACCATACTTGTCTCTTATCAATAAGAACACATTCACACAAGTTGCTTTCTTCCAATTCGTGTTTTGAATCTTCAATTATCTCTTTTTCATAGATATTAATAAGAGTTAATGTCATTTAGTGACATTTAAATAAAGGCATGCCACTGGTGGGGAAAAAAAAGATATTTGCCGGTACAAGGACAAGTCAACATTATCTTCTTTCTAGTTGGCATCCTCTAATAACCAAAAGTAGGAAAGGATAAGAACCTCGAGCCGACAATGTGCTTCGTTACTGTGTGCAACAACTCAGAGCACTTTAACTTGCTTTGCACCTCAAAATTATCAACTTCGATCATTAATATGTAAAGGGAACACCTTTATAAGGTAAATATAGACAGTAAAAATTCGTCTTGCCAATAAACTATACACGTAACCAGGAAAATGACAACTTAAAAGGGTGACTTGCAAATACCATAACCAGCATTCAAGGGCGAAGGTAAAAAGCTCGTCAGCTCTGAACTGAAAAAGAAGAAAAGAATGCTTGAATTCGGATTCCCATATTTTATGGCAGAGAGAAAAGCCCAATTGGCATTTAAAGCGCTATGGTTTTTGAGGTTCCAGAGTCCCATCCCAAAGAGCGGATCAGCATTTGTTAATTGCTAAGAAGCCTCGAGCAAGAGTTGGGAAAGCACCAGAATAGAGCTCCTTCGACCATTATGATGCTAACCAGGAATTTGGTTATAATTGTCATATCTTGAAGATGATGTTATCCCTCCAAGTTTACAGAATTATCAAATGTTCTACCACTGTCACACTCCAACAAAGCTTTGGCGTTAAGCTCTCTACCAAACCTCCAAACATAATTCAGACCGACAAGAAGCTCAGTAATTGTTGCTTCTATCTTTGCCTGATTCGCAAAGTAAAGGGTCTGTACAAGAAACATACTCGCTCTAGGCAGCAAGTTCTGGTGCTCAAAACTCCGTTCCGACTGCCATCTGATCATGTTATGAGCAAGCGGAGCTAACCACTCTAATATCTCTGACATAGCCTCACTCCATTCTCCAGCAAGTACCGTATCATAAGCTGATGAAGCCAAGCTCTTGGAATACGGCTTTAATCTCGTTCTAAGGGCAGCTCTTACACTTGCTGGCAACATATTGTAGAGGTCATCTCTTGCATCATGATCAATCAGATGAGGAGAAGCCACTAGCTTCTCAATCACGATGATGACATTCGCATAGTGGAGTGCTAAAGCTGACGCACCAAGAGTTTCTGGAGCAGCATTCAAAATCCTGCGGTTCGACTTGAAGATCGATGTATTGCCATGAAATAAGTTACCTCGAGCATGAACTTCCACATCATCCTCCTTAGCTTCACCAATAGTTCCAGAATTGACACCATTCGAATTTAAATGGCCATTGAGCACGGGAGAACTATTACCTCCCATGATGCATCCTTCAAATGGCCCTAACTTAGTCAATTCACTGGATTTTGAAAACAGGCTGCTTCCTGGAAGGGTAGATGAGTTATCACGAGTCTTCCACAACCTCAGGAAAGATTTACTTGCTCTAGGGAGTGGGCCAGACTTTGTACTCGACCTTCCAAGAGGACCAGAAGAAAAGTTCATTGACTTATGTTTTCCAGAAATAGGACCGGATGATGTAATTGACTTTCCAAGGTAAGATGAATAGAAATTACTTATTTTACTTGTTGAAATTGTGCCAAACTCAAGAGAGACATTCCGTAAAGGACCTGAAGAAAACCTAGCAATCCTATTCTCGGATGGGTGGACTGAAGATTGCATCGAGACAGAAACCGACTGACTGCGACTGATAAAATCAGAATCCAGAGCTCTAGAATCCTTCATACCCACATATAACACATGATCAATACCAAAGA
Source organism: Escallonia herrerae (assembly GCA_033070095.1). Taxonomy (NCBI): domain Eukaryota; kingdom Viridiplantae; phylum Streptophyta; class Magnoliopsida; order Escalloniales; family Escalloniaceae; genus Escallonia; species Escallonia herrerae. Next base: position 45,794 of record JAVXUP010000596.1, read on the forward strand.
CATGTCCAATCCTACTAACTATAGTGAATAAGGATCTTGCCAAAAGGCGAACTACGTAATCGTAGGTCTTGTTCCACAGAGAGATTTCCTTCAAATGCTTGACCTCGTGCTGCTTCCACGCAACTCTTTTGTCATATTCAAGTAAGCTCGTACTATCTGAGTCATCAGCAGCCTTCATTCTGCTCAGTAACTGCTCAAGCTCTGAAAGAGTCTCCACTTCCTGATGCAAATTTGCATTAAACAAAATGAACTGTTCCATCTTTTTTACTTTTCTTTCCATCTTCTTCCACGAAAACTGCCACTTATACGGATCTGCACCTGTCTTGATCAGATCCTCAAGTGCATGCTGGAAACTCCTTAGTAAAGGATCACTGCATTTGTTTGCAAGCCTGGCAATAGCTCTTGCCACGTGTGCCAAGTTCTCAATTATCTCTACGCTTATCAAACCGACAATGTAATCATCGTTCTCAGATACAAGCTTCCTAATACCAACTGAATCCATAATCTCCTCCCTCAACCGAACCACCTGCTTATCACTTAAAGACTGCCATAGATGAACCATCTTAGACATCAAGCTTCCCACTTCAAATGCCAATACTCCAATTTGCACCTTGTCGGTGCCCACCCCACGCTTCCTTGAAGTTCTCCAAAGACTACGAAACCACGATTCGGCAACCATCTCTTACTCAAGAAAATCAACAGTAACGATATCTAAGCAAAATCCGGCAAGTAATTCACCTTATTCTGCAATGCATTCAGGCATAACAACAATCACGCAGTTAAAATATCAAGTATGGCAGCATTATAGGAATCGGATATTTAAGGAATTCTAGCAGCGTTACCGTTTCATTAAGACTGATAGTCTACTAAGATAATATGATCAGACAAACCTTCATTTTTTCCACATGGGTTTTTTTTATAGCAATTTTTGAAACCAAAATGGCACAGAACTCAATCATCAAAATCAAACTTTTCATTCCGTCCCTTGCTTTCTATGCATCAGTCACAGAAGCACATGCCCACTCCACTTTGAATTCTAACATGACACCAAAATTTGCCTAAGGCCCATATAGTAGTTTGACTTCAGTTTTCTGCTATCAACTTAACTTTACTTGCCCTAATGTGTAATCTTAACTACGTTTTTCCAGCAATACCCCCGAAAGATGTTACTTTCAGCATTTCTGGAAAGTGTTTCCTCTTGTCTAAGGAGAGCTGTAAACCCTAATTTTCCAAATTTTTTTTTCCTTAACTTGGGGGTGGAGCAAATCCAATCACAGGTAATTGATACATTCAGCTTCTTTTGCCAGCTTCCCATCTACCGAACCAGATATATGGTACTATTCCAAATTTTACACTAGTATATATAAGATATAAAAGACTCCATAAGATATGAATGAAAACTAACCCTAGTGCAAACCGAATCACTGGATCTCAGCGAAGACAAAACAAAACCACCAAAGTAGATAGTTTTTGCTGCACTCAAACAAGCAAAAAAAAATAGTATAAGAACACTAACTCTAGAATTGAACAATATAAGCAACAACCCAGTATTGTCACTCAGAAGACTAAAAGCAATAAGCAAAACAGTATAATTGTGGAAGAAAACTCACTCATAGTTTAAGAAGAAATTGGACAATATCTTTAAAGAATCAGCACGAATCACGAGGAGATTTCAAGATTGGAAATTCGGGGGAGAGACTGGAGGGAGAGAGAGAGAGATGGTAGGAAGGAGGTGGGAAGTTGCACTGGAGGCCACATGGAGTGGAATGAGGAGGAAGCCGAAATTGTAGAAAGAAAGAAACCGAGTGAAATTAAAGAAGACTCGAGAGTGCGGTGTATCAGTACAGTAGTAGCACACTAGCACATTTTTTTTTATAATGATTTAAAGCACGCTAGCACATTAATTGCATGCGTTCCCCTCTGTTTCGGCTTATTACGCCGGAAGGATGTTGGACATTGATTATATAATAATTATTCTCAACCTATTTTGGTAGCACCCAAAAGTTCACTGGGGGTCCCATTTTGTATGACACGTCCGCACAAGTAACAGAAAATATTCACGCCTCCAACCGGTCAAAACGTGCACGCTCAAGTCACGTGCACTTCTTACTTTTTTTACGTGGCTTCGTCACCAAAAAACTCATCCTCACGTGATTGCTCATCACGCTCCGACCGTCGCACTTTGCCTGTCGACGCACCTTGGCGCTTACCGAAGGAAGTCGGCCTTGGCCTCCCCCTTGGGGTCGGCCTCGGCCTCCCCCAATGGTTGGCCTTGGCCTTCCCCTAAAGGGTTGGTCTTTGACTTCCATACTTAGCATCTTTGCTACTCTTTAAGGGGCCAAACGTCACTCCGTGACCCCCGTCACCTGGACGTCACTCCGCGACCCCCGTCGTCCGGAAGCCACTCCTCCACCGGAAGTGACTCCGCCACCCCCGTCGCCGGAAGTGACTCTGCCATCCTCATTGCCCGAAAGCCACTTCGCTACCCCCGTCGCCCAGAACTCACTTCGCGACCCCCGTCGCCCGGAACTCACTGCGCGACCCCCGTCGCTCGAGTGTCACTACAGTGCCCTCGGCACTATACACACTCCACTGCTCCGCTGATACAGCCCTACCCTGAGGCTCTCTGTCACAATGACGTGCCCCCGAGCACCATACACACTTTTTGCCGTGCTCATGCGCCATGCCACTGATATAGTCGCGCCCCCTGGCTCCCTGTCACGCTACCGTGCCCCCGGCACCTTACTCACTCCGGCGCGCCCATGCGCCGTGCCACTGATACTGTCGCGCCCCCGGGCTCTCTGTCACACTACAATGCCTTTGGCACCATACGCACTACGCCGCGCCCGTGCGTCACGTCGCTGATACAGCCGTGCCCCCAGGCTCTCTTTCACAATGTCGTGCCCCTGAGCACCATACACACTTCACCGCGCCCGTGCGCCATTTGCATGACATATGCCCTGGCACCAGGTATGGTCTCGCGACGGTCGTTACTGTTCCCGTGTGCAACTTTCATGTCATGTGCTCCCGGCATCAGGTATGGCCTCGCGACAGTCGTCGTCGCGCCTATACGCCACAATCAATATCTCGTACTGTAGGCACCGTGCCCATGCGCCACAATCATGTTACAGGCCTTCGAGCATCACACTTATTCACCACACCATGCGCCGCCGCCATGGGCATGGAACATGCTTCGACCTATTCTCTGGAGTGTGCAGCATTTTGGGGAGCTCCGTTCATAGTGCTCCGGAACAAGGACCCCTCGCAGTGGGATGGACTTGTTACCACAAAGCCATCACCGCCACGGGATAGGCTCATTACCACAAAGCTATCGCCGTCTTCATTCTGGGGGGCTCCGTTTGTAGTGCTCCGGCACGAGGACCCCTCACAACGGGATGGGCTTGTTACCACAAAGCCATCACTGCCACGGGATAGGCTCGTTACCACAAAGCTATTGCCGTCTTCATTTTGGGGGGCTCCATTTGTAGTGCTCCGGCACGAGGACCCCTCGCAGTGATATGGGCTCGTTACCACAAAGCCATCGCCACCACGGGATAGGCTCATACCACAAAGCTATCGCCGTCTTCATTCCGGGGGGCTCCGCTCGTAGTGCTCCAGCACAAGGACCCCTCGCAGCGGGATGGGCTCCTTACCATAAAGCCATTACCGTCTTCATTTCGAGGGCTCCGCTCGAAGTGCTTCGGCACGAGCAACCATCGCAGCGGGATAGGCTCGCTACCATAAAGCTATTGTCGTCTTCATTCTGGGGGGTTCCGTTCGTAGTGCTCCGGCACGAGGACCCTTCGCAGCGGGATAGGCGACTCCTTCGGGACACTATCTCCGTCAGGGTGCCTTCGTGACTGGCCTACGTGCTCTAGTACTGGGGGCTCGCGTCGGCACCCTTAGGACTATGACCCCTGAGTCACTCCGAGACGGGAGCAGGTCTTCAGAGGGCATTGCGCCTAGTCCACCTGGCAGCTGGGCGTCGGTCTTTCCCACCGCTGCCAGGCCTGTGGGACTCTGCAAGGGCTTGGATTGGTGACTAGATCAAAGGGATTCTTTGGGCACACAGACCCTGTGGGAGCCAGTCTTTCCAGACAGACAGAGCGACCTTGTGTGGGGCAGGCCAGGTGAATATGCAATTCGACAGTCCGTGGAGCACCGGCAGCTGTGGACCCCCTCGGTGACGTGTCACTCCCGGGGAGCGCTCCGTGTCGCATGATGACATCATCATCTCAACCTTTATAAATAGAGGTCCTGAGAATTCATTTGGAGGACTTCAGATTTTTAGATTCACGGAACTCTGATATTTTTTCTTTCTCACTCTAGAATCCTAGAGAGAAATATACATGACCCTGACTCTAGACCTAAGCATCGGACTGTGACTGTCATCGTGTATTCATCCTGCGCCATCGCCCTCATAGCACTGCCACCCTCAGGCTCTGTTTGGGAAGCCCTTGGTCTCTGCCTTTGCTTCACCCTTGATGTGTCCCACGTCATCACACTTGGCATCCGACTCAGACTGTATTCCTTGTGGCACGCACCTCCACGTCGACTGCGAACCCACTTTCCTTGGCATCAATAATTAATTATAATTAAATTATTTAATTTGATAAAAAATAAATGTTATATAAAGTGCTTCTTAAGGAAAGAAAAAGTGCTTAACATCATAAATCACGAACAAACTTGATTAAGAAAAAGACTAGATTTACCCTCACATTTTTTATAAAATGACAGTGAGTGCCCTTTTAAGATAATTCATTTGGGCTCACTAATCTCCAATGCATCATGCAAGGAAGAGATAATCATACACATTCTTATTTTGGTTCTTTACATTTCTTCCAAAATTAATTATTACTGAATATAATATTTTCACTAATTGTTCTTAAAAATATTTATAGGTGATATGACAATACAAAAGGTTAAGGCAATTACCACAATATATACATATATATGTATGGTCATATCACCTATTAGCGTACGACACGTGACATTTAGGACTCACGGTCAGCCCTGGTCAACTATGGATTTAGTGGTTACCCTATTGGAAGAACGAGGATTATAAAAGGGTTATAACGTGATTCTCAAATATCCTAAGGGGATCCTAACAGATCTGGCCCAAGCCCTAGTATCAGACTTCTAGTTCTATTAGGGGTCTTTTACCTACGCCTATAACCATCCCCAGGTACGCAAAGGACTTCATACACAGATACACATTGTGTCTATTTCTATTCAGAGTTCTATCCCTGTAGTTGCGCTCTGACTTTAGCATCGAAGAGTTCCTCCGATGGAACCCCACCCGGCAGTCACTCCGGTGTTCTGTCTTGCAGGTCTATTCTCCGGTCGTAGTTCCTGATCAAATTTTTAGCAGTAATAGAATGGCGCCATATGTGGAACCACAACAAGGAATATGGCCAAACACTTGTCTTCCACCACTTCTCCAATCAGTCGTTCGACTCACAATTATTGAACATGATCTGATGGCACTTGTCGGCATGACCTCTCCCATGATTTGCGCTTGACTCCGTCCCACCATCATACTAAACACGCCCATGTCAACGTAACCTCCGTGTCACCGCAGTCGAGCAATGGTTCTTGCAAGAACCATTCTCCGACCGCCATGCTGAAAAAGGGTGACCTTCATCATCGTCTCAACCGTAATTTATTCAAGAGCCCACATGCAAACCTTATAAAGGTAATTCCTGAGCTAAAGGATGTAGTCAACACCTTGCAAAGGACCTTTGACGTTGCAATGCCATCTGCCTATACAAACCAACCTCATCTAGATCCCAGTGCCATCTGCCTCAGACTCACCTTAAGGTCGAGCTACAGCCGCGGATACAAATCTGAAGATGACTCGACCTACCAACCAGAAGAGAAAACCATAGTCCATGTCACAAGAAGCAGCTCGTGTTATCGCAGTGACCCCTCAATCAAGGGAAGCACAGATTCATCTCCCATGAAGGCCGATAAACCTTGGCATCAACACCAATCCACGACAGGACGTCCTCAAGGATGGGTTCATCACATGACATCGGAGTATCACCCTTAAGGGTAGATCTTCGGGAAGGTTATCTTCAAGCCATGCTCACAGAAACTGTCTCCCCCGAGGCAAGACTCTGGGTATCCCCTATTAGATGCCGTTGAGAGGTCGAAGTTGCTGCCCAACTTCAGGATGCCCAGTGCGACCTCTATGATGGAAGCGGTAACCCCGGAGAGTACATTTACCAGTTCAAGATGACTATGTTGCTCCTCCAAGTCTCTAATGTTGTTATGTGTCGCACCTTTCCAACCGCCTTGAAGAAGAGGCACACGCGTGGTTCAAATCCGTTCAGCCAAGATCCATTCACTCTTTTTCTCAACTCTCCAATCTTTTTCATAACCATTTTGTGAGTAGTCGCACTAGAAGAAAGAACTCGGCTAGCCTGCTCAACGTGGTACAAGAGAAGAATGAGTCCTTATCTCATTATTTGGGGCAGTTCAATGTAGTGACGCTAGAGATCGACAATTTGGATGAGTTGGTACAGTACACGGCCATTCTGCATGGACTCAGACCTACATCAACATTCACATTCTCAGTCAACAAAAGTCCCTCCGGGCACATGAGCGCCCTTTTGGATAAAGCCAACAAATACATTTAGGTTGAGGAATATTTGGAGATGCACAAGGGACGACAAAATAATAACGAGAAGGAGCAAGGAAACCGCTCTGGCAAAGACATCCCAAAAAGTTAGAGAAACCCTACGTGCTCGAAGCTGGACGAACGACGCCTCAAGGAGCCACTCGACATGAAGAACTTGACGCCCCTCGATGCCCGGCCATCACAGATCCTGCATGAGATCAGGGATAAAGAAACTTTCAACTAGCCATACAAGATAAAAGCAGCCCCACATAAAAGAGATAAAAATCTTTGGTGTCGCTTCCATAATGATCAAGACCACACTACGAACAACTGTGACTCCCTCAAGCATGCAATTAAAACATTCATCAAAAGAGGGCGGGCCAAGCCTGATTTCGGAGGAGAAACACCCCCAGCAGTAAAGAATAAAGAGGCAGAGAAGGGCAGAACGAGAACCATCAACGCCATATCTAGAGGTATTATAGCAGGTGGTTTGTCTGGGCAAGCCCGTAAGGGATAGGCTAGAGAAGTATGTGCCACAACTTATCCTCTGAACAAGAAGTTGAAATCTCTACTGGCTCCATCTTAGATGAGAACATTGGGTACATCAAGATCCCCCATGACGATCCCCTAGTCATCACACTCATGGTGGGTAACTTTGACATTTGATTGATAACAAAAGTTCGGCATATGTGCTTTTCTACAACGCCTTCAAGCTGATGGGCATTCCAGTAGACTGACTCCATAAGATGCAAACTCCATTGTACAGCTTCTCTAATCATCTCGTAAGAGTGGAAGGAATCATAAGTCTACCTGTCAATGTAAAGACAACCCATGCACAAGTTAACCTAGTATTGGATTTTATCCCGGTTCACATCCCGCCAGCGTATAGTGCCATTCTCGAACGTACTGCCTTGAACCAGTTAAGAGCAGTGATATCCACATACCACCTTAAGATGAAGTTCTCTACCAAGCACGACATAGGTGAAGTGAAAGGAAACCAGACAGTGACACGACAATGCTACGTGGCCGCATGTCGGGTAAAAAGCAAGGATGCCCTCGTCATCGAAGATTTTAAGATTGCAACAAACACACTGAAGGGAAAGCCAAGCACCTGCACCTTGGAGACTCTCTCTGAAGAACCCATCCCCGTACTTGGAGTACAGGGAGTCTCTGAAGAAACTACCAGTAGTATCTTGCCCCAAGGCAAGAAACTCCTTTTCACGGGGGCAAAGGGCTCAGACTTTATGTCACGACCCGAACCCACGGGCAGGCCCGCGAGCTAGGCACGTGACCGGCCGCAGACCCAATGGACTCCAACCAAGGGCTCTGCTAGGCCTTACTCACTAAAACCTGTACACAATTCTAAGCTCATACATTAACTAACACCATAACATGAATTTCTAAAGATGCCCTTACAACTCTTTCCCAAATCATCTCTACTGAAATCCTCCAAATAGACCGATAGCATTTATTTTAAAGAAACCTCCTAAAATTAAGCTACGAACAATTCAAATAAATAACTGGCAGTTCTACAATTTCTCAAGGGCTTAAACAACTTCCTAACGAGCATCTCCCGCGGCTTCATTCTCATTTCCCTCGCAATACTCATGTTCATCTAGTTGATCGCCTGAAAACATTTATAAAACGGGGTGAGCTTGGGGCCCAGTAAGTACACAAACCATATCCCTAAAATAGATTTTGGGATTCATAAAAACATGAAACATGCCATGGTTTTCTTCAATTTAAAACTGGTAAACATTTCACAAGAGATACTATGCATATATATACTTTTGAAAGCAATTCATCCAAGATTCTCAGAAACGAAGTATGACATCAAGTAGGCTCATCAATAACTATCACAGTTCATCATAACATAGGCATGTTGCGGTCAGCGTACGTTCCCCCCTGACTAGGGCCCACAATCCCTACTCCACCTGGGATGAACATTATTTGGTCAGGGTATGCGCCCCCCGACTAGGGCCCACAATCCCTCCTTCATCCGGGATACATATTGGTGTGGACGCAAGGGCGCACCACGAGCAACAGTACTGTGCGTCAACGTATCGTCCCGTTGACCAGGACCCAACAATCCAACTTTCCCCCGTGGATATGGGGCGCAACAACCAAGCCAGGGTACCGTCTCATTCAACATATATAAGCCAACTTTAAAACACTATTCATAGAAAACATTCCATGGCATTTTGATGTATTTTCTCATCAAACAATTTACGCAAAAGCAGTAGCATGTAAAAGACTTTAAAACTTCTAATTGGAACAATTCATTTATACATATACATAAACAAAAATAGGGTATACGGAGGAATATGGCAGGAGTACTTACCTTGGATAGCTAGGCAGTTCTGGTTCCCAAGTCTGCCCTAGCTCTTGTAAATCAGAACCTAAATAACAAATCATACAGATGTCATTTATTGACGCTCGGGCACGTTTAGATATTATGTTTCTCTTAGATGAGTAAACTTTACCCAACCGTCTCCCGACTTATGTATAATTACGTATTTTCACTTTGTCTAAATCTATCAGAAGAGGTCCTTAGAAATAATTTAGTAACTATTGTCACAATGAAGCGTTACGCTATATCCGTTCGGGCGCTACACTGCTAAGACCGTTAAAAATAGCAAACGACTTTCAAAACTTCTGAACTCTAGAATATAAATTATCGTAGCTATATAAGACTATTATAAAAGTATCATAATTTAATAACTCGGTTTACTATTTTAAAATACTCCGAAATCTCCTATTCGGATAAAACTAGTTAGCATGCTTCCTGAGCTCAGAAAAATCTAAAATATTTCCTGTGTGTAGATCTTGCAAAAATAACATAGGTTACTCTTTTGAGTTTTGTCAAAATAAATTTCTAGATATATGTAAACATTTAAGAAAGAAGCTGTTAAAAGAATAGTCCTCTTTAGCGACACTTTTGAGTTTAATTCAAACCGAAGCTTTTCTCTCTCTCTCTCTCTCTGTCACTATCTTCTTCTCCTTCATGACACAGAATCTTTCACCCGAACTACCTCACATGCAAAAACTCACCCACACAACAACTTCACACAGCCATATCTATATTTCTAAACACCACACCCACACATGTATATATATTAACAAAACCCCATTTCTTTCTCACACCCACTGCCTCATGGCAGTGGGTCTTTCCCCTCTCCATTCTCTCACGCACACAGTGCACTCTACCACACCCACTTGCAATCCTAACACTCATTTGTAAACACTAGATTTGCACTCTAATACCCACTACACTTACTCCATCTTCTACCTACACTAACACATCTGCAATGCAATTTGCACCCATAATTTCATAGTTTCTCCATTCCTCTACACTCCCTCACAAACTACAAGAACTCAACACCCATGTATGCACCTCACGGCTGCAAACACAGCCGCCCATGGCTGCCTACACCATGCTCACACGGTCCAAACAAAACACACTTTTCACACACTAGGCAGCCCACATTCCCCTTCCCTTTTTCCACTATACTCCCCACACAAGACCCACATACAGTGCACACTAAATCTGCCCAGCAGTAGGTCCTCTCTCTCTCTCTTGGATGCACCCAAATATGCTTGTAACCAGCCATGGCAGCCGCACAAACACAGTCATGGCAGCCCCTCCATGGCTGTCGCCTTCCCTTCGTCACACTTTTTCGCACACAGCGCACCACGTCTTCGCACACACTGCACCATCACTCCACCTTCTCACTCTCGCCCACACACATTAATCCCACACAAAACCTCGCACAGTTGCTGCCCCATTACAGCAGTCCCCCACTTGCTTTTTACACCTTTGCACACACACAAAAGTACCACAAAACACCTCACACGGCTGATGCCCTTTGGCAGCCCATTACAGTAGTCTTCACCTTCCTTTCACATCTTCGCACACACGCAAAAACACCACAAAAATCCCACGCAGCTGCTGCCCTTTTACACCTTCACAAACACACACAAAAACACCATATAAACACACTCACGGCACAGCACCATAGCTGCCCACCATGCAGTCACCTTCCCTTTCCCTTTTTCCACTTCTACACCCATTTAAACACCATATAAACATACTCATGGCACAGCACCATGGCTGCCCACCATGGCAGCCACCTTCCCCTTCATTTTTTTTCCACTTTTACATCCACTAAACACCAAATAAACGCAGCCACAACACAGCATCATGGCTGTCCATTACGGTAGTCTTTCCTCTTTAATGTCGTTACCCGCAAATCAAACCTCTTCACAGCGCTTGTACGGCTGCCCGATGGCAGCTCTTTCCCCCTCCCCTTTTCCACCTTTTTACCCTCCTAAGCACCACACAATTGCACCCACAACACAGCACCACAATTGTTCATCGCGGCAGCCTTCTGTTCCCATGCCGTTACCCGCAAATCACACCATATTCACGCCCAACTAAGGTAAAAGAAATCAAGCTATGATCTACAAAATGAAATAAACTCAATGGATGAAATTCTACTATGCTATGCTACCCATAAACTGAATTTGGCTATTGCTCCTAACATCCCATAATATCATGTAAAGAGATCATGAAAATAGCATAGAAGAGGATAGACTAGGTCTTATCGAAATTTGAATGCCTTCGTCGGAATTTCCTTGATCCCTCTTTAATCTCCCTCTCCCCCTATCGGTGTTCCTTAGCCGTGAATGAAGGTGGCAGCAAGCAGAGAAAGAGAAACTAGGGTCGGCTGGGTTTTTGTAACCAATGTATATATAATAAACCCTAGACTAAAGAATTACTAAAAGCCCCCTTATTCCTTGTTAGTTAGTTTAACTTATACTCAAAATTCCCTCTTATTACAACAAGGCCCAAAAATAATTATTTACGAAAGTTCAATATACTAAAATAATTTAATGGCTTGTTAACTAATCTCGCTTCACTAATCGTCGTTAAAAGTTGTCACAGAAAATATCGATACTAACTAAACGAAAATTCGTCGCTAAAATTTCCAAAATTTCACTCACGCTAATCGTTTCTAAAGGCTCCAATTAACACCACATATAATAGCTATCATTGAATTTCAACTTATGGTTCCTAAAAAAAATTCACTAAAGGTTGCCGATAAAATATCGTACATGCAAATTGATTCTAAATGTTGCGTGCAAAAATTGTCGCTAAAGAACTAAAATAACCGGCAAGAAATTCCAAGGTTCGGTGTATTACACTTTACCCACCCAACAATAGACAAAGCACTCTTTTTTGGCTTTTCAGTAGCTTTTAGAGTAGCACTTTATTTCTACAATAAACAGATTTATAGCAATCTCATCAGTAGACTTTATCTTCACCCAAGAAATAAAGAGTTCTTTTTTAAGTAACTTGTTCGGTTCATTATCACCCATAAGGGTGATAAATATTGACACCCCCAAGGGTGATAAATAGCGACACCCCCAAGGGTGAGAAGATATAGCCCAAGCTCTATCCATACGGTTTAGCAAAGCTCTCACCCGTGAAACGACAAAGCACTTTATGGGACTTTATCCCTTACTTAAGAATAGCGGTTAGGTTTGTCTTCCCTATTTTCCTACGAATCAAGTCAGATTTGCATTGTTTGTCGGTTACTATAGCAGTTAGTGTAAAAAAATCAAATATGAGCCGTCCGCGACCTCTAGTGGACAGCCAAATCACAGTTGGAGAAATAATTATTTCTCCACTGATCAATACACACACACACACTACTTATTAAGGAAAAATATGGTTTAGTGTAACACCTCTTTGGTATTACATAACTACTAACCTACAATGATGACAAGTGCCATTTTGAGAAAATTTTAAAAAGTGACACAAAATAAAAATCTTAATTAGTAAGTAACTACCTATAAAATTTTGTTTAGTTTTTGCAAATTAAAATTCAACAAAAAATAGAGTTAAAGTAAAATTTAAAGGCCAAATTTGATACGAAAATAATATTTTGCTAACTTATGTTTGACACGTATGGCTAACTTATTTTTTTGAAATTTAAGGTTTATTTTATTGAATATGACAATAACTATGTATACACAAATTTTTTTATAACAAAATTTGTACTATTATTTTTATTTTCGCACACGTAATAGGGCTGTAAATGAACCGAGCCGTTCACGAACCGCTTGTGGTTCATTCTCCATGAAACTCGTTCATGTTCGTTCAAACCGCTTGTGGTTCATTCTCCATGAAACTCATTCATGTTCGTTCATATAATATACGAACCAAACATGAACAAGTTTTTAGGGCTCGTTTATCAAACGAGCCGAACATGAACCCTCCAAAATGTTCACAAACGTGTTTGCGAATAACTCATCTAAATAATAAATTAATTAAAATATGTTTAAAGAATTAATATTTATATAAACTATATAAATCAAAATTCAAACCTGGATGCCAAGCCTTGATGTCAATAAGCCTAAAACCCCAAGCTCACTTGAAAACACAGAGCCCAACCCTCAAAGAGCCCAAGCTATGAAGCCGAACACCGGGAAACCTTAACTATTTAAGTAAAACCTAAACCTAAAAACTCACAGATCACATAACCGCACCCCTTCTCCCGACCCCCCCCCCCCTCATCTCACTCACTCTCTTTCACACTCACATAACCCACATAATCCCCAGCCTTAGTCCTCATGTATCGCACATAGGCTCCCTCTCTCTCTCTCTCTCACAAGGACATCACGGCTTCGATCAGCTCGATGCTGTCGTCGCCTATCTTCGATGCCATCATCTCCCCATCACCGAATTCTCCCTGTCAAAGGTCATCGCCTGTCTACGACGCCATCATCTCCTAGTCGTTGGATTTTGCCTGTCAAAGCTGGAGAAAGCGGTCGATAGCTATAGAGGGGTTGCTGAGCACTAGGATCAAAAGCTGCAAAGCCAAGGACTCAACCTCAAAAATACTTGTAGAAGGAGCTGATTCATTGTCTCTCTCTCTTTATCGCCAATCGGTCAAGATTTTTTCTTTCAGTGTTTTTGATTCTCATCCCTCATTGTATCTTCTATATACAGATTTTTTATTCATTATTGCTTGACTGCTTGAAGGAATTTGAGATATCTAAGCAAATTTAGGATTTGACTAGAAATTGAACATGAATACGAGCTGAGTTTCTGAACTCGAGTTCGGCTCGTATTGCTAAATGAGTTGAGTGAGTTGAGCTCGAGTTTTACCATCATGAACTCGAGTGGAGTTCAAACATCAATGTTTAGGCTCTTAACGAACTTGAGCCGAACTCGAACATGCCAAAATTTAAACGAACCGAGTTTGAACACACCCATGTTCTTCTCGAACTCAGTTCGTATACAGCCCTACTCGTATATATAGATATGGATCAGCTCCATATATATATATATATATAACCAATAAACCAACCCTAGATGGGGGATGGATAGGATTTTTAAAAATTAGTGAAGAATTTAAACTAAACACAATCATGAATCTTAATCAAACCAAGCAATATTTCAATGCAGATGCTAACTACACAATCTCAAGAAATTATTAAGTAATAAGTAAAGAGATTGAGTTAGAGATTCTTGACAAGGAGATTTAAATAGTTCAGCTTGAACTATCTCAAGTCTACCACCACAAGAAAATATATATTTTGCGACGGAGTTTTAGCGACGGAAGGTATTCCGTTGCTAAACATGTCTTTAAGCGACGGAATATACCGTCGTTAAAAATCCGTTGCAAAATACTATTACCGACGGAAGACACCGTCGGTAAAAGTATTTTGCAACGGAGTTTTAACGGCGGACTTTTAGCGACGGAATTACCGTCGCTAAATATTTTTTATAAAATTAGTAATTTTGAGTTTTTTTTTTAAATTATTTAAACGACGGAATAAAACCGTCGCTAAAAATTCTGTCGCAAAAGTCTTTATAATAAGACATTCACCGACGGAGTTTTAGCGACGGTGTTATTCCGTCGCTAAAGATCCTCCATTTAAATACAGATCTGGTTTCTTTCTCTCTCCCCGTTCTCTCTCTGAAATTCTGCTCCCACCCACCCACCGCCGTTCTCACCTCCGGCGACCCTTCTCTACGGCGACCCAGCTCCGGCGACACTCCCGTCCCCCACCCGACGCCGCGCCACCAAGCCTTGCACTTCGGTCGTGCCACAAAGCCCTCCACTGTCGCCGCGCAAGGAAACCCACCACTGCCGCCGCACCACCAACGCCGCCGCCGTCGTACCCACCTCGAGATTTGTATGTCAATTGCTTAAATTATCTGAATTTTTTGTTAATTTGTCTTCAATTTAGGTTACATGCCCTAAATTATCTGAATTATTTAGATTTGTATGTCAATTTAGGTTCAATTTTTTGTTAATTTGTCAATTGCCCTAAATTATCTGAATTATTTATGATGTCATTCACTTTGTTGTTCAGACGGATCTTGGCTTATTGAAGAACTTGAACTTGTTATCTCTAATTTTCCTTAATTCTTGACGAGGTAGGGAAGAAAATCATATTCGGTAGTTAGTCTGTAACACCGATATAGATCATGGTGACGCTGAAAGGTCATAGATTATGGGCCATTGCATGACATCAGGATAAGAAAGCCTCTATATTGTTTATTCAATTCAACCGACCACTAAATTGAAGTAATTGAACCATAATTGAACCCTAAGTAAATCCTAAATTGAATGCCCTAATTGAATCGAACCCTAAATTAAACTAATTGAACCCCTAATTAAACCCTAAATTGATTGCCCCAATCTAACCGAACCCTAATTGAACCCTAAATTGAATGCCTCAAATCAACCAAACCCTAAATTGAATCAATAAAGCCCCCTAATTGAACCCTAAATTGAAGTAATTGAATCCTAAATTGAATGCCCTAATTGAATCGAACCCTAAATTAAACTAATTGAACCCCTAATTAAACCCTAAATTGATTGCCCCAATCTAACCGAACCCTAATTGAACCCTAAATTGAATGCCTCAAATCAACCGAACCCTAAATTGAATCAATAGAACCCCCTAATTGAACCCTAAATTGAAGTAATTGAACCCTAAATTGAATGCCCTAATTGAATCGAACCCTAATTTGAACTAATTGAACCCCTAATTAAACCCTAAATTGATTGCCCCAATCTAACCGAACGTATACTCGATGGCTAACGGATACTCGATGGCTAACGTTCGACCGAACGTATACTCGATGGCTAACGGATGAAGAGTACAGTGCTACAACAATATATGCCCTTCTAAATTGCGATGAAGTTTCGGCATTCGTTGAGTAAGTTAAAGTCTTAATTCACTTACATTGTTGTACATAATTGAAAGTGTGTGTTAAGTGAGTCAACTATATTGGTTTGCAGTGAGTTCGATGCGGAATCCTTAATCACTGATCCCGCTGGACTTGAATCTCATCGAAAATCACAATTTGTGCAGTGGTTCAAAATTCGTGTAAGATTGTTTAACGAGATTATATTATGTGTTATATACAGTTCTGTGGCCAATTAGTATACTGATTTATCCTTAATTTTTACCGTCATCTACAATAGGTTCAGTCAATGGATAGACCAGTGGCCTCATGCTTGAAATTACTAGCCGAAGGCCCTAACAAACAAACATCCTGTTACGGAGGCTATATCATCAACGGGTTTAGGTTTAACGTAAAAGATGATGACCGAACAAAACAAACCCAAAACAGTGGAGTCTTGGTCAACGGCGACTGTTATGCCGAGAATTGCATGGATTTTTACGGAGAGCTAGATGAGATTGTTGAGCTAACATATTTGGGTTCCCAAAACCGCCTGGTAATGTTCAAGTGTACGTGGTTCGATGTCACATGCAGTAGAGGAATCCGTGTTAGCTCTCAAGGGATTGTAGATGTCAATGTCAAGTCAAGACTTGCATCAGACGAGCCCTTTGTGTTTGCTAGTCAAGCTGTACAAGTCTTTTACGCGGAGGACGTCGCCAATCCCAAATCTCATTGGTATACAACTATCAAGTCCAAGAAATTGCCCGTGACATATGACAGTGAGCTAGACTCCTTTCAAGCCGACCAACCACGTGTCTTGTTCCCTGTTGAGGTCAACAACGAGGAGGACGATCTTCCTCTTCCAACAACACTTCTTGTGGGAGAAGAAGTCGTAGATGATGACGCGGAAGATGTTGAAAGTGTTGGAGATGATGTGACCGAGTCTACTGATGAAGAGGATGAATTAGAAGATGAAGAGGACGACGAGTCCCACGAAGAAGAGGGCGACGACGAAAGTGATGAAGATGATTCGCAAACTGAAAATGATTGACTTGTAATGTTGTAACATCACGGGAAAAATGTAGTAACATTTTAGAACTTGGTGTTTATTGATGTGTTTTTGCACATCCGTTCATATATATATATATATATATATATATATATATATATATATATATATATATATATATATATATATATATATATATATATATATATATATAGTGCCGATGATGATTTATGCCTAAATTATTGTTTTTCACGTGTTAATGTCTTTGTATATAATCTATATGAAGTCAGATATGGATAGGATACGGGCTATTCGTGGCCGGGCTGGACGCCGAGCTGCTTCCTCCCCGGTTAGTCCCACCTCGTCATTGCCTACTGATGACGAGGCACAGAGTGATCGCGGACAGCCATCGGGGGCCCAGCCCCAGCCGTCGCCGTCACCGTCGCCCCAGCCATCGCCGTCGCCCCAGCCCCAGCTCGAGCCGTCGCCCTAGCCCGACGCAGATTCATCCCACACGCGCGTGCATTCTCCATCTTCCGTGGGTTCTACCTCAGGTATAGTTGATAACGGTGTTTCGTACATTTTCGCTAGCCTTATATTTGAACTGTATTAATGTCTGTGTTTTGTAGGATCTCGACGAGGCCGTGGTCCGACACGCGGGGTACGCATCGACCCCCAGCGTAAACAGAGAGTTACGCTCACGCAGGAGGGCCTGTAAGTACTAAAAATATCACCCCATGCCTTATGTTTAAAATTTTGGGGTGTTAATTTATATTTGAACTGTATTAATTAATTTAATTACTTCTTTGGCAGGATCCTGGAGAATATTGCGAGGACGAAGATCGGCGTTCTTGTGAAGGGCCGATTCTTCGAGCCACGCCTGTACTGGAAGGACTGGGATGCCGCTGCGAGGGAGGCCCTATGGGAGGAGTGGCTGGTACGGTGAAGTATTTTTTTCAGCGTTAGTAAATGTTAAATTACAGTTTGTTTTATGTTGTTAATTTGTGTTATTGAATGCCTTACAGGAGGGGTTCACGTTTGACACGCCTCAGCAGCAGGTACTGGGGCAGCAGGCTTTCTTTGCCTACATCGGCAAGAATTACCGCCGATGGCTCCACGATGCACGGGACCGGGCGAAGAAGGCGCTGCCCGCGGGTGCCCCGATGACGGAGATGGCGAGATATCCCCCACATTGGATATCTCACCGTGTATGGGGGAGATGATAGATCGGTGGGCTGCGGATCCAGGTTGGGACGCCAAGAGTAAGAGCGGGGCTGAGAACAGACAGAACAGAGATCCGACGCACACGGGGGGGTCGGTGCCACACGACATCGTCCGACACATGAACGCGGTCGAGCACCCGGATCTGGAGGAGGATGAGGTCATAGCTCTGACCTATACTCAGACGCACGTGCGGAAGAAGGACAAGGACGAGACGCACCGGGCGGGCGACTATATTTCAGATATTGCCCGGCGGATCGATGTGAGTCAATTTATTTAAGTTAATGTTTTTTCTTTCTATCCTCAATGTCTGTTTCGTTAATTAATGCCCTAACATATCGTTAAACCACTATTTTTGCAGGCCTCGTATGAACAGCTAAGGGGGTCCGAGCAGCAGTCCGGACAGCCATCAGCGTCCACTAGTACGGCTGCGAGTACTGGGGGGTTGAAGCGATGGCTGGATACGCCGGAGGTCGTGAATCGGCCGAAAGGCCGCATACGCGGCCTGCCTAGCACGACTGCTCGTGCCGTGATAGGAGCGTCCTCACCCCCTGCTGCCCCTCCACAGACACCGGCTCCTCGGCCTCAGTTGGACGACGAGGAGATCCAGCGCATTGCTACAGTGGTGTGCCGGATGATCAGGGAGCAGGGCACTGCTGGACAGGCCGCCCCGGCCCCGGATCAGCAGGATCCAGATCCGGGACTCGGGAACCCCTGATGAGCCCCTTCCCGTGCCCGTTCCTAGCTTCCCCCCCGTGCCCGGCTTGTACTCTTCTCCCCTCTCCTAACCGGCTATATCCGGTTCCCGGCTTGTACATATATGAATTTTTTTATTATAAATTTTTTTTATAATTGATTATATATATTTCTTTCTGTATTGATTATTGCGCGTTGTTGTTGAGATTTGAAAATTGTATTACAGGTCTGGGTAATTGAAAAATAAAAAAAAATTTCAAAAAAAAAATTGACTTTTGGCGACGGATTAATTCCGTCGCTAAAGTATTCTTACAATCAGTTATTTAGCGACGGAATATTCCGTCGCTAAATAAGTTTTTTAGCGACGGAATATTTCGTCTCTAAAATATAAATCCGTCGCTAAAGAATATAATTAGCGACGGAATATCCGTCGCTAATTAAAATAAATCCGTCGGTAAAAATGACATATTTAGCGACGGATTTAAAAATTCCGTCGCTAAACTATTAGTGACGGCTTTTATACGAGGGATATTTAGCGACGGTGAATCCGTCGCTAATTATTTTAGCGACGGATTTTTGGCTTTTAGCGACGGATTACCCCGTCGCTAAAACCCTGTTTTCTTGTAGTGTACATCCACCTCTTCAAGGAAGTTCGAGCACTAGAATTTATTAGTAATAATCTTCTTGAAGGTCAAGATCAAAACTCTTACAATACTTAGTGATACCCACATACCAAGCACAAGCCTTGAATTCATAAAGCTCACCCAAGACCTGACAAAGCCAAACCTTGATTACGATCCTTTTACAAAGATCAATTGTGTGCAAAGAAACCCTCTTGAGAGAAAATGAGTACAAGTGAAGCTCTGCAAAACAGAGAGATGAGATAATTGATGACTTGAAGAATGCTCACACTCAATCAAAGAATTGCTCACAAAGATGCTCTCTTTCATGATGTAAAATCAGGAAGATGAAGAGAGATAATTCTAATCTATGAGTCTTGATATTTATCTAATGAATGGAGACTTAGAATATGATTTTGTGGTGTATGATGAAGTCTCAAACCATTTATGAAGGAAGGATATGAAATATAGCCGTTATAGGCATTAAATGTGTCAAAAGGCAATTACAGTCAACTATATTACTAATGCAGTCGACTGTGTTCCTCTCAACTAGCTGTAGCGAACTGCCTTGAAGAATCCATTCGCCAAAAATGATTTTGAGAGTCGCCATATTAATTAATTAAAAAAATAAGGAAAAATAGGAAATGACTTTAAATATCCACAAGGACGATTAATTTATCAAAAATCGGGATATAAGTTCGGGGACTTATTTACATAGCGGGAAGGTGCTAGGCACCCGCCACGTCCTTTCGGTCTCTAGTTCATTTTTATTAATGTTTGGCCTTAAAAACATGTAACTCACAAAATATAATAAAACTTACCGTAAGTTCATTTTTATATTTTTTGAATGAACTCAACATCGGGGGTAGAATTGCCTACGTATTCAGTCAGACTAATCGAAATCAAAACCGTCATAGTTCGACTCTGGTTCCACGGGAAGTGGTCTATATTTTGAACCTAGACCTAGAAAAAAAATGTAAAAGACTCTTTTTTTGTGTGTTTTAATATGAAAATGTGACTACGGGATTGGGAGACAACTTTAAGTGATTATCTATGCTAGAAAGCTTATAAAGATACCTCTTGAAGTAGCTTGTCCCACAAGACTCAGGGATGCTCTCTGAATGATCCATGATACAAAGACTAAACACGTTTTACAGTGAGTATGAATGGCTAAGATTCTCAAGAGAGATAGTGTATCACTTCATGAAAAAATGATACACAAGCTCTAAGGACAATAAGCTCATGGATCCCTAAAAATGGAGGCCAAGGGGGCTCTTTTTATAGTGCTCATGGTCCCAAAATCTAATAAGATTGGTTATGCCAAAATGCAAGGCTAGAGATAAGTCAGAATATTAGATAAAATTACAGGTTGACAAAAGTCAATTAATCGGTCGATTAGTCAAAAACCAGCCGGTTCATCCCATAATTTGAAAATAATTTTTTCTAAATTTTGAGACATTATCTGACCCTAATTTCGATAATTATCTTTGACTTTGCAGATGGGATGTACTAGATTAGGGATAATTCATCTTTAACCATATAAATCATTAATTTGATCTTTGCATCAGGGATAATTCGCATATTGTTTTCCTAGATTATCTAGATAAACTAAATAAAATGAATAATAAAATCTAGACATTGGACTAGACTGACACAATTGACTGGACTGGGCCTATTCATTAACTTAATCACTACTGGACTGAACTGTTGATCTGGACAAGAACAATGGACTTATAACTAGATTTGACAAGTTGGCTTAAACACTTAACAATTGGATTGGACTAGACTGGACTAAATTAATTAAGTAAGTCGCATTACTAGGCCTAAACAAAGCCTACTAATATATTTATTTAATAATTACTACAAAAATAGGGTATCCATAGAGCAGCCCCTCGGTAAGGGAGCTTGAGTGCGGGCAAACATCACCGAAAGCAGCACATTTTTTGTAAGAAAACACGAGAAAGACCATAAGATTCTGAATAGTCTTGAGGACCATGACACTGGGTGCATCCTAAGAAGCTGGAGCCAACAGTAACAACAGTTGATCGTCCAAGGATACATAATCTGGAACTAAAAAACACACTGCCTAAGAGCCGGAGCCAACAGTATTTCAGTCTCATAGGGAAATGAGAATAGCGTATCTGAAAGCCAGAGCCAATAATAATGACGATTGATCGTCTAGACACACAAAGGGTTTATGACTAAGAGTCAAAACTAATGGTAACAACAATTATTTGCTTAGCCATAAGGATGTTCTCCTAGAAGCTGGAGCCAATTGTAATAACAATTGGTCGTCTAAGGATGCTGAAGACTAGATCCGGAACTATAAAAACAGACTAGAGCTGTTCGTTACTGGAGCCTTCGAGACGAGTTGAAAAGGTCGACGGACAGGATGGTATAGCTAGATGCCGAAGCCCCCAACACAAGTTGAAAGGTCCTCTAAACAAGTTAAAATGGCCGACAGAAAAGATGAAGACTGGATCTCGACCTGGAATTGGAATTGGAATTGGAACTGGAACTGCTTGTTGTCGAAGCCCTCAAGACGAGTTGAAAGGGTTGACGGACAAAGATGTATATCTAAGAGTCAAAGCCAACAACGCATCAAAATCGGTTGGTCGCTTAGATATAGAAGGACTTCACAGATACCACTCAAAGCCGGAGCCAACAATGCCATAAAACAGTTACTCATTGAGTGCCAAACATATAAACATAATTGATATGAAGAAAATGTTACTCCTAGCAACATGCGAGGGATCTTATACTAGCCTTACACCATACAAAAATCACTAAGCTGAACAACAAAGTCGTTGGTTTGCAAAACAATCTAGGGATATAATAATGAACATGCACATGTAAGCATTGCAAGCACACGAGTACTGAATATGATGCACGAGACTGAATAAATAAAATGTCACGAGAAATGCTCAAGTGTGCAAAATACACAAATTTATAGTAACGTAATGACAATGTAAGCAGACAACGCACACCAGCATATACAAGCATGCATTTCACACACGAATGCCAATTTTTTTTTATGGTTCAAAAACCGTCCGGTTAGTCAGAGGATAGAACAATTTTGAAAATTCAAAATTCTGAGTCCGAAATTGGCCGTAATGTAATATACCGCACTTTTTTCGAGCGGGTTAAAGTAACTATCTGTGACCTGAAAAAATAAAATAAACAGGCTTTAATTTTGAGTAATGCTAGGGTATTATTAGAGTATGTAATGTTAAAATGATTTTGGGGTTAAAATATAATTTTGTAAAGTTTTAAAGTTCATTTGTAAATATGAAAAACTTTGGGGGACTAAACTGTAAATTATTGTTTTAGATGAAAAATAACTAAATGAGTGTGTGTGTGTGTGTGTATTTATTTATTTTGGTGATATCTAGGGTTAGTGTTAAATTAATAAAGATTATAAAAGTTTTGTGGGGCAAAAATGTAATTTTGAAAGTTTCTGGGGGTCATTTTGTAATTTTGAAAAACTTTGGGGGCCAATATGTCATTTTGAAAAGTATGCGCTAATGTGTCTAGATTTTAGAGAAATTGATCCTATGGATGCCACCTTCTACTTAATTTAGATGACTAATCCAATTAAATTATATAGTAATGGTTATTATATTATAGGGAAACTAAATGAAAGTAAAATAAAACTAAAGAAAATAGGAAAGAAAATTCAGAAAAGAGGGAAAAAAAAAGAAAGACAGTAGTAGAAAACTGAAGAACAGAAAACAGAGAAGAAAATGGAAGGGAGAAGAAAGAGGAAAGGAGAAAGAGAGATTTGAAGTTTTTATGGGTAATCTTTCCCTTTTCATGTTCATTTTAGTGTGATAATTTAGGGTGTGTTGTAGGTAACTGTGTGTGTTTCGTGTGTGTGTGTGTGTGTGTGTGTGTTTACACCATAGTTACGGGTTTCAGTATACAGGTAGGGGTGTTGAGAGGTGTAGCGTGCAGTTAATGTGTCTGTGTGTGAACAGGAACGAAGGAGAAAGAGGAAACACAGCAGCAGCCTTACCGCTATGCTATGTGCAAGTGTCTGCAGTGTGTGTGCGTATGTGGTGTTTCAGTGATTACATTGTGTTTGTGGGATGAATTGTGTGTATCTGTGAAACTAGGGAGGGTTAGTGAGTAGTTTCCGTGAGTGATTATGTGTTTTCGTGTGTAACCGTATGTGTTGGTACTGTAACAGAGTGTGTATATGTTTTGGGTGTGGGAGTTTACGAGTGATTGTGTGTTTAAATATGTTAGAGTGAGTGATTAAGTGTGTTAGGGTGTGTGTTTTTATGGGTATCAGTGTGTGTAAATTGTGTGTGTGTTTATGGATGCCTCGACAGAGAGGGGGTGTAGTGAGGAAGATGAAGTGTGCGCGCGAGCAAAAAGTGTAATAGTGTGTGTTTGAATCTGAACAGTGACCGTAATTGTCACCGGGGGGGGGGTAGGTTAGGAAGATTTGTATAAATTTTTATAAATAGTTAAGGTCATAATTTGACAAAATTTAAAACAACAACCCTCAATACTTTTATGAGACATACTCTGTGGAAAAAATTGGGAATTTTCGAAGGATACAAAATTAAGGTATCTATTAAAAGCTATTCTCGATTAATTAGCATACCAGACCAAGTTATTTTAATCTAAAAATCTTAGGAAAACCTTATTTTACTGAGAGGTGGCTTATCTAAAATGTCATGCCATTCTGAGGCTGATAGTACTTTTAGCGAAACCGGCTTCTGAGCGCTTAGTCCGGGATACCAGTTTGAAATTTTCAGGCGAAATTTTTTTAAAATACTTTTTAGTCTGAAGATGACTTTAGGATGCTTAAATTAGTGTTTTAAGGTGTTTTGATACTTTTCCATGTCGGGGACTCCTAGGGGTATTTTGGTAATTTGCCACCCTGAGGGGGGTATTTTGATAATTTTACCTCTAAGTGGTATTTTGGGTAAATTCATATACGGTAAGGATATTTTAGTGATTTTATTTACGAAAATGTTGTTTTGGTGATTTAGGTATGAGGAGTGTTTTTTTGATAATTTTACCGACCTGATCTTGTTAAACGTGACACCTTGGTATTGGGCTTGAAAACAAAGCCTGTATCAACATTGTAATCTTCTTTCACAATGAAGGGCCTTGTCTTTCTTTAATTCTTCCCATGAAATAATATCACAGAATGCTGGTAAAGAGTCAAACAAAGAAATAGACTGAACACATTAACTTGCTGGAGTAATGAGTGTAACCAGATCCATCACTCGCTAGAACATTATCGATAACATTAACCATATGAGCTAAACTTTTCCTTTGTCAATAAAGTCCTAGATGGCATGTTTAGACTCATGCATCTCTCTAAGAAGTGTCCCTTCCCTTCATGATTTGCACATAAATGCTTGAACATCATACCCTTCAGGTATCACTACTGGCGTGGGGGTAGTTGGTAACTTAGAGATCATGCCCATACTCGACAACTGTTCGAACACCTTGGGTAGTGTTGCATTTAATGGGGTGAAATTTCTTCTTGGCTCTAGGATGGCTTCCCATGATACTACATGTTCTTCTCGAACATTGTTGACGTTGTTGGCATTGGAGGGCTACGGTTGGACATCGGATTTTTGGGGGGCCTGCTAGGTATACTCCTGGCTTTATCTCACAAGAAATGGTCCTTTGTTGATGGCATCTTCGATCTGTACTAGGGATCCCATTAATGACTTCAAAGATGTGTGCCAGTGGCCAAAGATGTATTTATGGTACAAGGGAGCAGATGGTTTCTCATTTTGTTCACTTTTTCTTCCTTAGTATGGCGATTCACTATCTGAGCAGCTTTGTTTCTCCATCTCATGATAAAAGCAAGTATTGATTCCCTTAACTGTCTCTTGGTGGTTTTTAGGTCTCTATGAGTGATGTCTAAGTCAGCATTGTACTAGTACTGATTTACAAACTCTCTTACAATAACCTCATAAGTTTGGACTACTTCCTCTAAGGTAAGGAACCATCGAGATGCGGCTCCGGTTAGGTTACGGTGGAAAAAATTGCATCAACTGATTCTGGTTGACTCTGTTCGACGCCAATGCATGCATGTACAAAACGTGGATTTTGGGTCTTTGGTTTCGTCAAACTTGTCCATGTCTGGCATCCTGAACTTAGGCGACAATCGATCTTCGGGGTTTCATAGTAAATGCATTAAGATCTAGTGGGTGGGTCATCAGCACTTCTCATTCGGATAATCTTGGATTTTAGCACAGCCAACCTATCCTTCCATTCTAGTACAATGGGTTTCTTTTCCTCATCTTCAGATTTATACTGCCATTCAAACTTAGCCTTCTTTTGGTCTTCCTTTTTCTCAAGTTTAGCCTTATCCTCCTATTCCTTCTTAGCCCTTCTCTTAAGGTTATCTATCTCCTTGAATGTTCAGGCCTGTTGATCTGCAAGGGCAACAAAACCAGCCTAAAAATCCTTTTCTAACTCATTAATAAAGCAAACCGAATCTGCCATCTGTGGGTAGTCTTCATCCTTTTGGGTTCGAGTGAGCTTCTCGAATAAGTCCTGATGCCAACCTCGTTTAGCATTAACTATATAAAGAATTTTTGAAAATTCAATCGCACATACCACAAAGATCGAACTAGCGGGTTTATAACCATGGGGAATAGGAGGTATTAACTAATGGTAGGGCTTGTGGCTGACCGGTCAATGGTTTTTTGCTTTAGGATCTTTGAAAGCTTGGGGGATGAGGTTGACTAACTGTTCAGTTATGCAGTGGGTCAACTGGCTAGTTAGATAATAGGTTTAGAGTTTGATTTGTAAAAAATATGTTGGTTCTGACTAATCATCAGGTCACACGTGAGGTGGATCTTTGGTCAATGGGTTTAGGGCTTGAGGTATAAGCCAGCCAGTTTTAAAATTTTTAAATACTACACTTACGGACTAGCCATCCAATTAGGAGAGTAGAAAACCGGCCGGTTAGTCAGAGTCTTCCCTCATTTCCTAGATTACCAGTCAGCTTACAAAGTATTGGTTGGTTCCCTACCAATATCCTATAGGCCATAATAGGTATTCTCCGAATAATGGGTAGATTATTGAATGGTTCGGGAGTGTGGTTTTTCTCTCAACACCAGTGTAACGTTACTCCTTGACCTTGAATCATACCATATACCTCCCACCCAAAACTCAGGTAGTTAATAATGGGCGATTACCAGTATAAGGCATTTAATCTACCAAGAAACCAGGAGGACCCTTTGGTGCGAGGCCTAGGAGCTGAGGCTGCAGTCAAATTTGCCTTGTAAAGAGAAAATTCAAGGGTTTCAACCGTTGCCCTCAAGATGGTGGGTTGCGGACAGACGTGCACGTGTGTGAGGCGTAGAAATAAAAGCCCAATCACGAAATTTATATCATATTGCACATGTTATACAACACAGAAAATACCAACAAAACAAGATGGCCAAAAAGCAATAGAAAATTTTTCAAGTCTAGTCCTCTTGGTTTAGTCCCCAGCGCAGTCGCCACTATAGCATACCGCCTTGGAAAAAATTACCCCAGGAAGCAAGATTTTAGGGAGTCCCATCTTATTTAATTAAAACAAAGTAAAATAAGAAAGATAAAAAAAATGACGCTAAAAATGTCCAAAGGACAACCCATCTATTAAAAATAGGGAAATGAGTTTGGGGACTAAGTTATATGTCGGGAAGGTGTCAGGCAGCCGCCATACTCTTTCGGTCTCTACTTCATTTCTATTGGTTTTTTGCCCTTTTAATACCTAATTTAAGCATGCTTAACATAAACCATAAGTTTAATTTTCAATTATTGGCTTGAACTCGACTCCGGGGGTCGAATGGCCTACGTATCTAACTGGACAAACCGGAATTAAAACAATCGTAGTTCGACTTTGGTCCTACGGCGGGTGACATACTCTTCGGTCTTACACTTGAACTAAGAAATGAAAAGACTTTTTTTTTTTAAGGTTTTGGTACTATAAATGAAATGTGATCGGAGGAAGTGGGAAAAATTTTTAGAACATTAAACTAGACTAGAAAGCTGTAAAATATACCTCGCGAGCCTGCTTGTTTAGAGGACTTGAAACGCTATGTGAAGGATCCACGATGCAAGAGACTTGAGACACTTTTAGAGTGAATTATGAAGGTCTAGTTTCTCTTAAGAGATTATGCACCACTTCTAGGAGAAATTGCATAAAAGCTCTAGGGTAAAAATGCTAGGATCCCTGAAAATGCAGGCCAATGGCCCTATTTATAGAGCTTTAAGATGCTAAAAATGATAAAGATGGTCATACCAATATGTGAATTAATGATAAGACTGAATATTTGATAAAAGTTGTAGATTGAAAAAAAGTCAACTAACCGGACAATTTGTAAAAAACTGGCCGGTTCATCCCATAATTTTATAATATTTTTTTTTTCTGAATTTGGAGACATTATTCGACCCTGAGTCGGTAATTATCTCTAATTTTGGAGATGGGATGTATTAGGTTCCGGCAATTATCTTTATATCACCCAAATCCAAGATTTAATCACTTGCATCAATGATAAATCACAAATAATTCTTTAAATCTTTTAGACAAATCACAACCTAGACATGTGGTCTGGACAGAGCCCAATTATTGACTAGAACTTGGACTGGATTGTTGGACTAAACAACTGGACTTGAACTAAATTAGTTAAGCTATATTATCAGGCATAACCCTTAATAATAACTCTAATTAATAAAAAAAAGCCTAACCATTATTCGATAAATAATTACTACAAAAATAGAGTGTCTACATCTGGTACATCCCATGTAGAAAATTAGAGATAATTATCGAATTATGATCAGATAATGTCTCTAAATTTAAAAAAATTATATAATTATGGGATGAATTGGCCGGTTAGTTGGCTTTTGTCAATCTGTGTTTTGTATCAAATATTCTATCTTATCATCAAATCATATATTTGTATGGTCATTTGTATCGTTTCTGGCATCCAGACCTTTATAAATAGGGTCCTTGGCCTACATTTCAAAGATCAACTTTCTCTCCCTAAAGCTTTTATATCATTGCTCCTAGAAGTGGTGTATCACCTCTTAAAGGAATTAACCCTTCATAATTCACTTTCAAATAGTCTTAAGTCCCTTGCATCGTGGATTTTTTGCAAAGTGATCTCGAGTCTTCTAGACAATCAGACTCCTGAGCTATATTATACTGTTTCCTCGATTAGTTTAGTAGTCTAGAATAATTTCTTTCTTGTGATCACATTTCATTTCCTGTTCAAAAATCATAAAATAGAACCTTCACCTAGTTTGAGTCTAACACTGAAGTGTAGGTTGCCTCCCGTAGGATCAGAGTCGAACTATGACAGTTTTAATTGTGGTTAATCCGACTAGATAGCAGGTCATTTGACTCCTAATATCTTTATGTGCTTGTGTTAGAAAGGCAAAAAACACCAATAGAAATGAAGTACAAATAAAAGGGTATGGCGAGTGCCTAATATCGTCCCGTCGTATAACTTAGTCCCCTAAACCATTTATCTGTTTTTAATTAGCTAGTCTTTGGACTTTTTAAAGTCATATTCGGATTTTTCTTATTTTCCTTTTGTAGATAAGAGGCTCGAAAAACCACACGAAAGTAAGAAAAACCATCTTATTTTTAGAAGTCGCCATCTTATTTAATTAAACACACAAAAGTAAGAAAAACCTGAAAAATGACTCTAAAAATTTACAAATAACTACTAATCTATTGAAAAGAAAGAAACTTTGAGGACTAATTTATACGATTGGAAGGTGTTAAGCACCCGTTATAACATTTCGGTCTCTACTTCATTTTTATTGATTTTTTTGGCTTTTTAACACATAATTATGCATAAACCCTAAGTCTTAGACTTGAACTCGGAAATGAAAGACTCTATTTTAATGATTTTTGTATTGAAAATAAAATATGATCATGAGGTCGAGGACGACATAAATGATAAATATAGTCATACAAATCAATGATTTAATGATAAGACAGAATATCTGATAAAAAAATTATAGATTGACAAAAGTTGACTAACCAGCCGGTTTGACGAAAATCGGTCAGTTCATCCCATAGTTTTATAATTTCCCCAAAATTCGAGACATTATTTAACCCTAATTTGATAATTATCTCTGGTATTTTAAATGGGATGCTAGATTTAGAAATTATCTTCATTTTTCATGCAAACCAGTGATTTATTTCTTGCAACAAGGATAAATACAAGAAAAATGGCCTATGCCAGCAGCCAAAAAAATGTTGTCGTAGCCCAAATGACAGTTGTTATAGGCTATGGCAGCGGTCATATGCCTCTTCTGTAGGTCTCGCTGCCATAGACATATGGCAACGATCAATAGAGTTTTAGCAGCGGTCATACCGCTTGTATAACTTTTCCTACATTGATTGCTTATGTCCCATATCGCAGAGGCTAATGACCGCCGTTGTAGGCCTATGGCAGCATTAGACCAACCGTTACTGTAGCTTTTCTTTTCTAGGAAAAAAATAATTTTAATTCCTGGATAGGTTTCTTATCACATGTGAAAAAGATATACATAAAGTAATATAAACAAAGTCTAAGTCATGTACAATAGCCATCGATACTTGACCCCTTCAATTTTCGGAATATGATAATCACTTTCATGAATTATTAGAAACCAACTTATTCAACAAATCAAAATTGTTATATTCGCTAAAGTAGTAGTTTACATCATACTGATCCCTAAACTAAATAACAAATTTCTCAACAAAAGCAAATCCATGAACCTTGCTCAGATACTGTAAGAGATCCACTACAGATGATATCTTCTAAGACAGGGCTTGCAAACCTAATTGCATACTAACCAACTTGAGTTTCAAAATGGCAAAAGAACATACACATGTATAATGTATTAGCTTTGATAGAAATAAAATGTAAATAGATATGTAAATGAACTGTGGCGGCTATTTAATAGAATGGTGGGACAAAATAAGCTTACCAATCCATGCCACAGCTCTATTTTTATTCTAGAGATAAGAACACTGCTCTTGCGTACTCGCTATATTCTCATAAAGTCAATTATCCATTGATCTACAAACCTGAAACCAAACTTTGAATTTCTCCTTACAACATTAGACCCCAAATAAAACTCTTACTTAGAAAATTAAACAAATGTAAAAAAGGATCACAGCATCCCTTTATAATTAATGGCTAAGTTGCTCTCTTTGCCCTTAATGGCTAATAAGAACAAGCAGCAAGAAGTGATGTACTCTAAAATGTCTACTCATAATTCCTGCAAAATATCTAGTAGGGAAGTTAGTGCAGTAATATAGTATATGCACATTATAACTATGAACTGTGACGGCTACTCAACCAAACGGCAAGATGAAGATAAATCTCCATATATCTTTGTCACTGTAAGACTCTTCTGCAATTGTCTCAGGACCATGTGTTACAAGATATATTTCAATAGTATTAGAGCCTTACATGAGGGTCTCCAGTTCTTTTTGTCAAATGTTCATGACCTGAGTTCAAGCCTATCTCCTTATCATTAATCTAGTAGTAATCATCCTATCATGAAAAATCATCTTTCACCCAGGATATTTTTAATTGTTTAGAGCCAAATCTTCATTCTCTAGTAAAAGTGCTATTTTCAACAGCTAGTAAGCTCCTTGGGTTTTGCACATCAATGATAAAGGAATATATAGGAGATCTCAAGCTTTCTCATACTTTACGGTCAATACTTATGATGCTTTGCTGTGAGTAAAAAAGGTCAACTACTACTGAAAATACATGCGATTCTCCAACAGTAAACCAACTATTTGAAACTCATTGCACAGTGAGAGAGCGTAAAATAGTTTCATTGCATAATGGATTTCTCTTAACTGTGCATAAAATTGGAGAAAATCGAACCAGAAAACTTAAGCGAAGGTGTCTACATGAAAATTATGGAATAACAAGGGTACCTACTTCTGTCCGATATATTTATAAAGGCATCCAAATCAATCAGTTCATCATCTTACATAAACATAAAAAGTTCCATAAATATGTATATGCAAATTAATTTTCATGACAAAAGCATTCTTATATATACACACTCATGACAGGCTGATATGCAAAAAACAATAAATCTTCCCAAAATCAGGTATTTGCAAGTAATATCTTGAATAATTGTGAAGGAAGGAGCTGTACAGCACCTAGACATTTAGACAAACACGTAGAGTACAAAAACTTCGGATCTTCTTTTTCACTACTGGCAAGAGCTGCTTTATAAGAAAATATACAAAAGCAAGAGCTGTGTACAATGGGAAATTCAAGTAGAGACTTTGTGGGAAACATATTAACACCTGACTGTGCCAAATTGGGCATGTGTTCTATGGAACATGGGAGATATTGAGTTCTCAAACAGGTAAGTGCACATTGAAGCCCACTCCTCATTTCGTCAATCTGTTATATAGTTCACAAATGTGGCAAGATGAAGCAGGATATTGCTATTTATATTAATTTTCACCATCTTCCATTTTGCCTACATCACTAGTGTGTGTGTGTGCGCGCGCGCGTGTGTGACTGTGTGAGAGAGAAACAGAGCAAGAAATAGGACCTCATCTCATCTGGGGTCTGCTCTGCACAGAGACGGCGGCCGTCGAACAAGAAGGCGATGGAGGCCATCTCCACTTAATAGCGATCACAGTAGGCATTCATCAACTTCTTCAACTGAGTGCTACTCTTGATCCTGAAGAACACCTCGTTCCTATCCTTTCGATTCCACATACATGTCACTTAATTCTCGCCGTAATCAACCCCAACAAGCAAAAATCAATACAACAATTTTCAGCTAGATTTGGCTGAAATTTTCAATCCAAA
This sequence comes from Escallonia herrerae, assembly GCA_033070095.1. Lineage (NCBI taxonomy): Eukaryota > Viridiplantae > Streptophyta > Magnoliopsida > Escalloniales > Escalloniaceae > Escallonia > Escallonia herrerae. The sequence continues at coordinate 77,988 of JAVXUP010000596.1, forward strand.
CAAAATGCCCCAATTTTCAACAAGATCTAACGATTTTTTAACACAACGATTTTGAGGGGGGAGAGAGAGAGAGAGAACCAGAAAGGAAAATTTGTGTCGGTCTACGGTGTGTGTGTTTCAGACAGAGGAAGAAAGAGAACCATGGAGCCGATTGGTGAAGAGAATAAAGCGTGGTTGTTAGATTAGCAAAAAGGATCTCTTTGTGGCCACTTGTGTTGAGTTTTATTTTGGCGCTCAGTTTTGGCAGGCCTTATTTTGGCGTAAAAATTTCAACTGTGTTCATAATTAAAGGAAAATTTTACGACCTATATCTGCGGAAGATTATAGCCGCTGGCATAAGTAGGCTAAAATGACTATTATAGAAGTGGTACATCAATGACCGCTGCCATAGAGGATATATATACAAGCAATTTTTGCGGCTGCTACTGTAGAGCACTGCTACAGGGCATTTTTTTTGTAATGCAAGTAATTCTTAAAATCCTCAATCACAATTTAAACACTAGGACTAAACTGAACTAACTTGACTGGACTAAACAAATCGACTAGACTGGACCCAATTAAATTGATTAAGTTATGTTATTAGGCCTAACCTTTAATAATAAACTCTTATTAATAATGAAGCCCAATAGTTATTTAATTAATCATGACAACAAAAATGAGTTGTCTACAGAGCCCCTCGGTGAGGGAGTTTGCACGGGAGCGAACATCACCAATAAATAACACATTTTTGTAGTGAAATATGGAAAAGACCACAAGACTTTGAACTGACTCGCGGACCGCGACACAAATATGTGGTCGGACCTTTGCAAGGCTTTCTACATATCCTTCGAGAAAGAATCAAACCAAAATAGTTCGTAAAGAATATGGATATTCTTCAAAGCCGGAGCCAATAGTAACAATGATAGATTGTCGAACAATGTCAATAAGGAAAATAAAGATGAACCTTATTTGGAGGCGAAGCCAACAGTAACAACAACTGGTCACCAGACAAAGGGAGCATCGCTAGAAGCCGGAGCTAACAATAACAACAATTGCCATCTAAGAATACTGGAAAAAAGGGCCGTGTCTAAGAGTCAGAGCTAATAACGCATGAAAGCGGTTGGTTGCTTAGGAACGTTATAAGGTGAACCTAAGAGCCAAAGCCAACAAAGCGTGAAAGTTGTTGGTCGCTTATGAACACTGTAATATACCCAATAGCCGGAGCCAATAATGCATTGAAGCAGTTGGTTACTTAGGAACAGGAGAATATATCCAAGAGCTAGAGCCAACAACACGTCAAAGTGGTTGGTCGCTTGGATATAGAGAATTATATCTAAGAGTCCGAGCCTACAACACGTCAAAGTGGTTGGTCGCTTAGATATAAGAAAAGGTGAATTCATGCAAGCAGTTGGTCACTTAGCATCATTGGAATATATCTAAGAGCCGGAGCCAACAATGCGTTGAAGCGATTGCTTGCTTGGATATTGAAAACTTTGAAAATATCACTCAAAGCCAGAGCTAACAATGTCCAAGGATAGTTGGTTGTTGAGTGCCAGATATATCAATTCACTTTTTGAATAGATATTAAAAAAGTGTTGCTTTTGGCAACAAACATGGGATGTTGCATCGGCCTTACGCTGTTGGGTAAGCTAAGCAACAAATTCAAATGATTGGATCAAAAAACAATCCGAGGATATGGGAGAAAACACGCAAAGACAAGCATGAAAACACATAAATCTTGGATAAGAACACCTTGGCGAATAAGTTGTGTATCATACAAAACACACAAGCCGGCAAAACAAGCAAGCTCATGAAAAGAGGGATCATGCAAGCACCCAAGGTACACAAGCATACAAGCAAACAAAGATGTATAATGAATTTCAAACAAGGCAGGAATTTTTTTTTTAAACTAAAAACCGGCTGGTTGATTAGAGAGGTGAAGGAGTTAAAATAACATGTTGAAAACCATCCGGTTAGTCAGAAGGTTTGAGATTCGAAAAATAAAAGTCAGAAACCAGCTGGTTAGTCGGCGAGTTTAACATATCTAAATAGGAAAACTGTCGGTTTACCCATTAAGATTTAGGTACGATATTACTGTTCTTTTACAGACTTTCAACCATAATTCATTCACTCTTTCTCTTAAATTCGACCCCCAAGGAGGATTCATCTCTCTTAAATCCTACTCCAACCATACTTCCCCTTTATAAATTCGTGGGATCTCTTCTTCTTCTACTCCAATTTCCTTGATAAAGATGAAGTTTTAATGTACTAGGAGAAGACACGAAGGTGGGCCCCAAGTTGGGCCAGTTTCAAGATTCTGGCTGACCATTCAGACGGATGATCACTCGATCCTTACATTGGATCAAGATGTGCACATAAAGCCATCACTTTTTTGCCGATGAGGTATGTTTCCTACTGATTGTCTTTGAATTACAACACACACTCTTTCATACTTTTTTCACACACTAGGTAATCCCATGCAAAATAGGGCCCACAATAATCTTTTTCCTTGTTTTTCATGCACCCCATGCATAAATCGGATGGCTTTTGAAATCCTTCATTTTTTCTCTTTTGGTTTTGTGCAGCCCCTCCCCTCAAAATCTGTTTTAGGGGCTTTCTAATCTGGTATGGGAATGGAGGGGTTAGGTATAGGATAGACGAGATTGAGCATAACTTCTTTTACCCAGAGTAAAATACATTTGTTGAGTTTGGCCGAGCGTTAGTGGGATTTACACCCTTGCCTGGCGACCAACCATTTTGAAACAATGTTTCCTCCAGCTCCAGCTCCAGACAAGGTTTAATATCAATTTCCCTTGTAATATAGTTTGACGAAAAATCGTTGTTATTCTTGGCTTTGACTTTGAAAAATATTTGTATCTTGACAAACTACGTCGGTCTAATCCCTCCATGGAGGATACGTAGGAAGCCAAGGTCCAATCTCATATCAGTGTCAGGGTCTACGAGTCTGTTTAAAGTCTTATAGTCGTTTTCGTATTTTACTACAAAAAATGTGTTGCTTTTCAGTGATGTTCACCCGCCACAAGTTCCTGTAGACACCCCATTTTTGTAGTTATTATTAATTAAGTAAATGGTGGGTTTCACTATCAATTAGAGTTTATTATTGAGTTTAATTTGATGCAATCCAGTCCAGTTGTCAGGCCCAATCCAATCCAGTTGTCTAGTCCAGTTTACCAATCCAATTATCCAGTCCAATCAAGCGGTTGAGTAATTGGTCTAGTCCATCCTAATTATGTCTCTCTAGTCCAAATGTCTAGATTTTCATTTTGTCTAGATAATTTAGGAAATTATTTTGTGAATTATCCTTGATTCAAGGGATTAATGATTTATTGTAACGACTGAGAAATCTAGAGCCTCTAACGCCTGGAACTCCCAGAGCATTAATCTACCACATCAAATCATATCGCATCAAACCTTGCTCATTGATGGAAACAATCTCAACTCAAATGCAACTTCCTACACATTAACCTAAATTATCCAAAATACAAGGTTACAAAAAAAAATTCTTAAACTAAAACCGTTGAAACTTTCTTTATAGAACGAGCTAACAGCAATGACCCACACATGGGTCCTACTACTTCAAAATAGTCGTGGGTACTTTAGAATCTCACTAACGCTCTAAACCCCTTTGCAAGCAATCTACTGATGATCATTATTTGCAAAAGGGAATCAAATAAGGGTAAGCTTTTGAGAGCTTAGTCAGATCGCTCAAGGAACAAAAGAAGAAATTACAACACGATACAAGATTCAATTCGATACAAGATTCAAAATAAGTAAAGATAGTTCAAGCACGATATGGGAAAAGATTTAAAACAATCACACATAGTTTAATAACATTATGGGGAAGTCTCACCTCAATCCCCTTCGATCAGATATCCAAACAATCATTTTCAATCATTTTCAAAACAACCATTTTAAGATACAAAGTAAACAAATTCAGAAGATATTGACCATGAGCAAAGGCAGAGCCACGTAGGCAATACACAAGAAAGTACATATGCATAATGTATAATAACTAGTCCATCAAGGTACTAGCCTGCATTCCATGCAGGAACTTACTATCCTTATAACGCCTCCCGCAGAACAAATTCTCATATCAATATACAGAAGACAATAAGAACTGAATCAACAAATTATCCAATCCTCAAGATGCAATAAGAAATGACCATCGGGACATGAATTCAAATAACTGATTAAGGCTTGATATTAGGCTTTCATTGGCAAATAAACATGCTGATATCAATTCAGATATTTAGAGTTCAAGAATAGACATGAACATATTGAAAGAACATATAAGAACAGAAGTTGGCCAATTTAGAGTTCGGAAGAAATCCCTTATCCTCAGGGTATGGATAAAAATCCTTACGAAAAAGTCCAATAACAATCACAATAATTCAAAAGAACGAATGCGATCAAAAGTTGATAAATTTAGTGTTTGGACAGAAATCCATGCTCAGGGTTCAGATATAAACCATTATCTGGATCCAATGCTAAGCTATCCTAACCCAAAAATCGTCGGTGTTAACCTAAACAGAACATACAAATTATTAGAATACAATCTATGCTGTGATTCTGTAAACACAATACTAAGTTACTCATACTCCCAGAATGACACACTCACTAAGTACGTATAATTACAAAATATCCCTCGCGTATCAAAATTATCAAACCACCCTTCTCATATCAAAACCACCATAATGTCCTTCTTGTAAGTAAAATCACTAAAAAAATCCCTATCATATGTGAATTCACCAAAAAGCACCTCTTATAGGTAAAATACCAAAATACCCCCTCTGGGTAAAAATTACCAAAGCATCCCTGGTTCCCTCACACCTGAATAAATCTCAAAAATATTTTAAAACACCCTTTCAAGCAACCTGAAGTAAACTTGAACTAAAAAGTACATCAATTTTTGGCTCGAAAACTGCCTAACTAATATCTGGATCGAGCACACAGAGGCCAACTCTGCTAAAAATAGCTATCAACCTCGAAATGACCCAAATTTAGAAACTGACATATATCAGTAATATAAGTTTCTCCTTAGATTTTTGGATAAAAATAATTTTATTTAAATAAATTGAGAATCCTTTTTTACCGATACAATTATTTAGTGCCCTTCACCAACACAGAAAAATTCCAAAATTTTTCATAATGTAGATCTGGTGAAAATAACATAAGTCTCTTTTTTGTACTTGGTCAAAATCTAATCAAAACTATTTTTAAAAATTATGGTTTAGCACAGCTCAGAAACTCCATACAACCATTATAGTCACTGTTCATGTTCATATGAATCATTAACACAATTTACAACACATTAAGACACATATACAGTCTTCTTCTTTACCTCGTGGTGGCACACATGCAATTTGCACACACTGCTACACACCTAAACACACATATCTACCCTTAAATACACACACCCACACTTTTACTTCACACACACACACACACTGAACACCTGAAAGCACTCACATACCTGCACATTCTTGACCAAAACACACTCATCAGTCCCCTCTTACAGCATTTACACACACAAATACACTGCATAACTCACGCGTGCACGCACACACACACACACACACGCACGCACGCACAAAAACCCAGGGCCGCTACTGTTTCCCCCTTTCCCCATCATCCCTTTCATGCACTCACATGAACTACACAACCCATCTCACAGCCACCAAACACACTCACACCACCCCTGCTGCAGCAATAGTGCGTGCACACTGTTGTTGTGTACTTACATGCATCGCTGCTGTATACTCACACACACATCTGCACAAATACACATTTACGCAAACACCTACTGCACCATGACCAAACACAAACAACTGTAAATTACACCCACCATCACCCTCAAGTTCACACAATAAAAGAGATTACTTTGAAGGAGTCTCTCTCTCTCTCTCTCTCTGTGCCTTCTGTTGAGCCACTGCTATTTCTTCATCTGTTTTTTGTTTCCTGTTTCTGTTTTGTTTTCCTTCTTATTTTCCTTTGTTTACTTTTTTTAATTTCCTAAAAATATAAATAGATCCATTAATTTACACTATAATGTAATTACTCACCAAATAAGAAGGTAGGAAGTGGCCAACTCTTAAGATATGTCATACCTAGTTTTCATAATTGCAAAATAGCCCCCAAATTTTTCATAATTAAAAAATGGCCCAAAATTTTTAATAAATTATATTTTGACCGCGAAATCATTTTAAGCCTTCTTACACTACCAATTCCTGACTATCGCCCAATGTTACATCCTTTAATTTTTTGAACAAACATATATTTTTTTGAAGTACGATGTGTTACATTCTCTCTACCTTATAAAAATTTCATCCTAGAAATTTGATCCCAAATTTCATATTACTACTAACGCCTAGGCAGTGGCTTTCACTATGCAACGTTGGTAACTACCAAAATAGTAGCCATGCCACGTCTAACTTTCACACCCAAATACATGTCCTACGCATGTCCGAAAGTAATAATTTAGTTCCAAATCTTAGTGCTAAGCTTAAACCTGATAGGCAATCACTTGCGATCTAACCGTTCAAGAACTTTACGAACTGATGACATAGATAGTATGAAACTCACTGAACTGAATTTACGTGATTCCAAATTTAATGCATATAAAATGAATAAATTAATCTCTAGTCCATCATGCTTCCACTGCATTATACTGATAATATACCAGACTATACTTTTTGCATGATCTACTTAATAGCAATCTTAACTTCAAGCTAATGGTGTACTAAAGCATTAAGCGATTGTCACATATGACTTGCACTCTACAAAAGCCAAGAGGGATAACTAATCCATGCTTAGTATGATATCAAAGTCCCAAACAACAAATGGGATGAGATCCACAGGAATATCTCTATCCCCAATATAAATAGTACAGTCATAGAGAACTGTAGAAACAACAAAGACTTTCCCAACAGAGTGCCTAACACAAGGTTAGTCTCTAAAAGATAGGTTTTTCACCCTTATTTGCGGTGCATAAGTATGGGATACAAAGGAATATGAAGCTCCATAATCAAACAACATTAGGGCAAGTGAAACTATGCAAATCCTAATATTAGGTAAAATACACGTATATAACATATTGTGAATTTCAAAATCACTTAAGAATAGAATACAGTAAAATTATGATAATCAGATTAAGATGAATAGCAATTATAACATGTTACCATTTTGGAACATAATAAACAAATACCAATCACAAAGAATCAGTGATGGTTATACAACAAAACATCTAATGTTAATCACACCAACCAATTATCACAATCAAACATTTAGGGAACAAATAATAACAATAATCCCAATCAGACGACCAAAACGAGAAAATCTCTACAAGAATCATACTTATCTCTTGAGATTCACGATGCAAATATACAAAATTCTAGAAAGGTAACGAGTACATAAAGAATGAGGTATGAGGAAACAAGGACAACCCAATGACTCGAAGTAAATACGATTAATAAGGGTTATTGGTCCTTATTCGTAGCTTGCCCATGGCTATGGGTCAGATTCTGTTCCATCAAGTTCAAATAGATTTAAAAAAAGAAATAGATAAATATCCTAGAAAAGGGATAAGACGACTAAATAAGAATGATATCTTCTTCTATGTCTCAGAGTAAGTTAGCATTCAATTAAGTCGCAATATAATTCAACTTACAAAGAAATGAACGAGATGATAACGTAGGATTCCACACTTCTTATCATACTCTCAAACCAACTTTTAGACTTAACTCGTAAATCAAATCACTAACTTAAACTACTACTTATACCTTACAAACTTCTAAACATTACTAAGGTTCTCTTAATCACTCACTCATATTACATCAAAATAGGTTTCTCAATTAAAAATCCAAGGATCCTATCCTGGCTATGCTACCTTATGGCTCTAATACTAATTGTGACGACCCAAAAATCTGGAGCCTCTGACGCCCCGAAATCCCGGAGCATTGACCTACCACATTAAATGAGATCACATTAGACCCTATTCAGTGATTGAAATAATCTCAACTCAAATGCAACTTCCAACACATTAAACTAAATTCTCCAAATACATGGTTACACGAAAAAAAATTGTTTAAACTTAAACTATTAAAACTTAGGTTCCTTACAGAATGAGCTAACTGCGATAACCCACGCAAGGGGCCGACTACTCAAAAATAGTAGTGGGTACTCCAGAATCTCACTCAAACTCTAAACTAATTCGCAAGCAATCTACTGGTGATCATTACATGTAGAAGGGAATCAAATAAGGGTGAGCTTTCGAGAGCTCAGTAAGGTCGCTCAAGGAACAAACGAAGAAATTATAACACGATACAAGATTCAAGTCTATACAAGATTCAGAACAAGTACAGATAGTTCAAGGACAACAGGGGAAAGATTTCAAACAATCACACATAATTTGATAACAATATGGGGAAGAGTCTCAACTCAATCCCCTTCGATCAGATATCCAAACAATCATTTTTACTTATTTTCAAAATAATCATTTCAAGATACAATGTCAACAAATTCAGAAGTTATTGACCATAAGTAGAGGCAAAGCCACACAGGCAATGCACAACATAGTACATATGCATAATGTATAATAACTAATCCATCAAGGTACTCGCTTGCGTTTTACACAGGAATATACCATCCTTAAAACGCCTCCCACGTAACAGATTCATATGTCAATATACAGAAGACAACAATCACTCTATCAACAAATTATCCAATGCTAGGTAGGCAGTAAGAAATAAACATCGGCATGAATTCAAATAAGCAATTAAGGCTCCATATTAGGTTTTTAATGGCAAATAAACATGTTGATATATTCAAAGTTCAAAAATAGATATGAACAAATTGAAAGGACATATAAGAACACAAGTTGGCGTGTTTAGGAATTGGAATAAATCCTTTACCCACAGGGTACAGATAGAAATCCATACCAAAGAGTCCAACAACAATCACAATAATTCAAAAGAATGATTACGATCAAGATTTAATAAATTTAGGGTTCGAATAGAAATCCTTACCCAAGGTTCAGATAGAAACCCTCACCCAGATCCAATACTAAGCTATCCTAACCAGAAAATCTTATGTGTTAACCTAAACGGACCAATCCAATTATTAGAATATAATTTATGGTACGATTCTGTAAACACAATACAAAGTTACTCTTAGTCCCAGAGTGACCAACTCACCAAGTACGTAAATTACCAAATTACCCCTCGCGTGTAAAAATTATCAAACCACCCCTCTCATATCTAGACCATCATAATATCCTTCATGTCAGTAAAATCACTAAAATATCCCCATCGTATGTGAATTTATTCAAAAATACCTCTTGTAGGTGAAATACGAAAACACCCCCTCTGGGTGAAAAATTACCAAAACACCCCTTTGCTACCCCTCGCACAAGAAAAATCTCAAAAATACTTTAAAACACCCTCTCAAACAACCTAAAGTTATTTTGGACTTAAAAGTACATCGAAATTGTTTTTGCTTGAAGACTGCCTAATCAGTATCTAGATCGAGCACACATAGGCCGATTTTGCTAAATATAATTATCAACCTCGAAATGACCCAAATTTAGAAACTGACAAATATCAGTAATATAAGGTTCTCCTAAAATTTTGGGATAAAAATAATTTTATTTTCTATACTAAATAAATCGAGAATCTCTTTTCACCGATACAATTATTTAGAGTTCTTCATGGGGACAGAAAAACCCCAAAATTTTTCATAATGTAGATCTGGTGAAAAAAACGTAAGTACTATTTTTAATTATTATGGTTCAAGACATCTCGGAAATTCCCTACCTATGGTGACAATTATAGTCAACGTTCATGTTCATATGAATCATTAACACGAAGTACAACACATTAACAAACACATACAGTCTTCTTCTTCACCTCATGGCGGCACACACAATTTGCACACACTGCTACACACCTAAACATACATATCTACCCTTAAACAAACAAACACACACACACACACACACACACACACACACACACACACACACTTTTTACACATCGCAAACACACATTGAACACCTAAAAGCACTCATATACTTGCAATTTCTTGACCAAAACACACTCATCAGTTCCCCCTAATTACAACCATATGATAACCTGCGCCCGATATCACCAAATTCACCACCTTGTATGAAAAATTACCAAAAAAGCCCCCCTGACGTAAAAGTACCAAAATATCTCCCTCTGCCATTGCACCACAAAATTTTCAAAAAATTTCAAAACTGTTCTATAAAAGTATTAAGCACAAATCAGGCCAAAAAGTCTTTTAAAAAAAATGTTCTTTTATTCCAATAACTCCCCCTAGTTCTTAACGGCGCACAAGGCGACCAAAGTTACCACACACGATAAACGATACTGAAAGGTCTTGAAACTTTAGATACTCAAACATTAATCACTGTAAAATTTTCAAGTCAAATTAATCGAATTTGCTATTTTTAATAAATCAAGAATAAACTTTTAAATAAAGTCATTTCACGCTTTCGAGGACACTAAAAAATCTAAGAAAATTACACGTCATAGATCTTACAAAAAGAACTAAGTTTTGTACGTAGCCAAAATTAGAACAGAAATGACTTTTAAAAATTAAAATCTAAGCTGTAAGAAATAAATAATGGGCTTGTAGTGACGTTTCCACCATTTTCTTCTTCAACAGCTTAAATCAATCATACACACTATTCACCCACCCTTCTCCATTTCTTGCCACACACGCACAAACACACACGGTGCCCACACGACCATTCATGCGGATCCAGATCTCCTGCTGTAACCCATGATTACAGTAGAGTTGCTGTCCCCATTGTTGTTGTTGTGAAAGGGGGATGCAAACCATGGTTACCACATTGTTACGCACTATTTTCCGACCACAAATCCAACTACACACTATACACACCTGTCCAAACATCCGCATCGTACACCCACTGGTGTAGACACACAAACCACCAGATACTACAATCACACATCCATACACATTTCACCCACGGCCACTCCATCCCAGTGTGAACACAACACCCATCAACCATTTCAGCCAACATGTTTGCTTATCAATCAACAAGGCCATAATTCTATCGACCATCACTACAAGAGAAGACTACCAAATCTAATGACTCGCTCCAAGGTCGAACCATGACTCATTCGACAAATCAATTGTGATTGAGGTGGGAAAATTGGAGGTGGTGTAGTGGTGGCAGCAGGGGCTTAACAGTTACAGCAAGGGAGGTATGGCACAATCGTGATGACAATCAGAGGTATCCATGGCTGTGCCCGTAGTCGTCGGCAACTAGCCGAGGTTGCGATGGCCCCAACGATTTTACACGGTCCACGAATGGTTGTGGATTTGGCCGACGGCAACATTAGCAGGGCTGGTGTCGGTGGCGATGGGCGGTGCCTTCAATGGAGGCGCAAAGTCACCGGAGTTGCGGGAAACAGGGCAGCGGTGCAATGACAGAAGCGACGCAGAGGCGGTCCACGGCTGGCTGTTATGTGGCGGCCATTGACCAGTGGCCACCGTTGCGCCGGCGTTAGACCGGTGGCCGTCCTTTCGATCGGGATTATTGTTGGCCAGATCTGAGTAACATTCGATGGTGGCAACGGCGCGTTGATTGTGGCACGGCGGTCGCGGCCTCCGATGACGACGTGTAGCCGGGATTGATCTCCGGTGATTGCTGTGTGGCCGAAAATTGGGGAGGGCTTGATCGGAGATGGCGCCGATGTTGGAGGAGAATTAGGGCCGGCGCCTCTCCACTGATGGCTCCTTATTCTTTCTTTTTCTCCGCCTTTTAACTATTTAACCTTGTTATATATATATATATATATATATATATATATATATATATATATATATATATATATATATATATATATATATATATGTTAACATCATAATCCGCATATAGTTATAAATTTTATAGCCACCCCTTAAACGAGCATTTACTTCTCTATTGCACCAATTCCTATCTGCAACTAGTGGTCAATTAAATTTTATTTTATTTTATTCTATCTTATCTTATTTTATTTATTTATTATTTTTTTCAATGATGCATTGTTCACGCTAATCGTCGCTAACGACTCCAAGAAATAAATTGTTGCATTGTATGTCTTACATCGCTGAAGGATTAAACAATTTATTTAAATTCACATACAATCAACTCTATCATCGTAACTTATAATTTAAAAAAATTTGTCGTTAAGGGTCCTTAATGATACCGCTCATAATAATTGTTACTAAATATTCTAAAATAATCACTTAGAGAAACTAATACTAAAGTAGAAAGTTAATAAATCGAAATAAACCTAGCCCTGAATTCGGGGTGATACAATTAATAAATGTGGCTAGGATCAAAAATTATTTTGTGGAGAATTATGCTCTTATAAAATCTAAAATTACTCCTTTCACATTAGTTATTGATTAAGTACCGCGATTGGCACAACATTTTAGTTATGGGTGACAACATGATCTTCCGCTTTTCTAAAATCTAATGGAGATGGCTGTCATTTTCTGTACATAGGTATCTCACAGTATGTTGTTGAACACATGTCAAGCACGCTCTGCCTTCATTATAGGAAAATAACACATTTTGTCTTTAATTGGGGTAAGTTATTAGGATTTTACTTATGATTTATCTCTATGTATACTACCGTTACCTGCTTACATAATCTCTAATTGGATACTACATGAATGGACGGTTCCATGTGTTTGTAATCAGAAATTAACTTTAAAATAAAAAATTATTCTCTATACCTCTTTTAATGTTGCTGAAAATAGAAGAGAACACATTCAATCGATTTTAAGAGTACATGTCTTTGCTTTTTCTATTTATTTGTTTTATCTTTTAGTATTGCATCTTCTTAATCACAATTGCATTCAGTAACGGGTCTAAAGGACTCATCACTTACCAGTAACGGGTAACATGAGTGGTTAAGAAAGTACCACTAAAGCATTCTAGGGAAAAAAAGATTAAAGTAGCAGGATTTGAAGCTACTGAGGGCATGGTCTGCAGTGCATAGTCCTTATTCGTTAAACAAGAAAATCTCTAATAACATTATTAAGTCTAGAAAGTTGTCGTGTATTTGTAAATAAATATGTATTTTTTATGTTTTTGGGTTAGAAGTTACTAACTTTTCATTGTTGCGACTCCTAATTAGTAAGCATGTTAGATTCTCACCATCTTTCCATTATTAATAAAAGTGGTTAGGATCGAAAATTATTTTGTGGACAATTATGCTCAAATAAAATCTAAAATTACTCCTTTCACATTAGTTATTGATTAAGTATTGCGATTGGCACAACATTATAGTTATGGGTGACAACATGATCTTCCGCTTTTCTAAAATCCAACGGAGATGCTGTCATTTTCTTTACATAGGTATCTCACAATATGTTGTTGACACATGTCAAGCATGCTCTGCCTTCACTATAAGAAAATAACACATTTTGTCTCTAATTGGGGTAAGTCATTAGGATTTTACTTATGATTTATCTTTATGTATACTACCATTACCGGCTTACATAATCTCTAATTAGATACTACATGAATGGACAAAAATTATTCTCTATACCACTTTTACATGTGTTTGTAATCAGAAATTAACTTTAAAATAAAAAATTGTTCTCTATACCACTTTTAATGTTGCTGAAAATAGAAGAGAACACATTAAATCGATTTTAAGAGTACATGTCTTTTTTTTTTCTTCTATTTATTTGTTTTATCTTTTAGTATTGCTTCTTCTTAATCAAAATTGCATTCAGCAATGGGACTAAAAGACTCATCACTTACCAGTAACGGGTAACATGAGCCGTTAAGAAAATACCACTAAAGCATCCTAGGGAAAAAAAAGATTAAAGTAGTAGGATTTGAAGCTACTGAGGGCATGGTCTGCGGGGCATGGTCCTTGTTGGTTAAACAAGAAAATTCCTAATAACATTATTAAGTCTAGAAAGTGGTCGTGTATTTGTAAATAAATATGCATTTTTTATGTTCTTGGGTTAGAAGTTACTAACTTTTCATTGCAGCTACTCCTAATTAGTAAACGTGTTAGATGTAAATCTTATGATAACATCTTTCTCAAATTGAATACGAAAAATATTTTATGAGATAAGGTAATTAAGGACGATTGCGACACATTCACGACGGGCGAAGTGCGACGGTCGGAGTGCGATGAGCAGTAGCACAAGAATGAGTTTCTTGGTGACGAAATCACGTAAAAAAGTGAGAAGTGCACGTGACTTGAGCGTGCACCTTTGACTGGTTGGAATCGTTGAATATTAGCTGTTACTTGTGCGGACGTGTCATGCGAAATGGGACCCCCAGTGGGCCTTTGAGTGAGACCAAAATAGGTTGGGAACACATTCTAGTTATGGGTGACAACATGATCTTCCGCTTTTCTAAAATCCAACGGAGATGCTGTCATTTTCTTTACATATGTATCTCACAGTATGTTGTTGACACATGTCAATCACGCTCTGCCTTCACTATAGGAAAATAACACATTTTGTCTCTAATTGGGGTAAGTTATTAGGATTTTACTTATGATTTATCTCTATGTATACTACCATTACCTGCTTACATAATCTCTAATTAGATACTACATGAATGGACGGTTACATGTGTTTGTAATCAGAAATTAACTTTAAAATAAAAAATTATTCTCTATACCACTTTTAATGTTGCTGAAAATAGAAGAGAACACATTAAATCGATTTTAAGAGTACATGTCTTTGTTTTTTTCTATTTATTTGTTTTATCTTTTAGTATTGCATCTTCTTAATCACAATTGCATTCAGCAACGGGACTAAAAGACTCATCACTTACCAGTAACGGGTAACATGAGCCGTTAAGAAAATACCACTAAAACATTCTAGGGAAAAAAAGATTAAAGTAGTAGGATTTGAAGATACCGAGGGCATGGTCTGCAGTGCTTAGTCCTTGTTCGTTAAACAAGAAAATCCCTAAAACATTATTAAGTCTAGAAAGTGGTCGTGTATTTGTAAATAAATATGCATTTTTTTAGGTTTTTGGGTTAGAAGTTACTAACTTTTCATTGCAGCGACTCCTAATCAGTAAATGTGTTAGATGTAAATCTTATGATAACATCTTTCTCAAATTGAATACGAAAAATATTTTATGAGATAAGGTAATTAAGGACGATTGCGACATATTCACGACGACTATCGTGTTCATCAAGTTGGACTGTAGAGTAGATATCAATACCAAAAACAAGTAAAAAAATATTGAAAAAAAATCACAGCTATATAGATGCTGACATAAGGATAATTACGATTGTTAAACTTAAACCTTTATAGTTTAGAAGATACATCAACTTAAAATTATACTTGAATAATAAACCATATGCATATCAGTTTCAGCTTGCACTTTTGAACATTTAAATAATAAAAAATTGATTGTCATTGTCGCATATGAATCTTCAAGTGTATTGCACGTGCATCCTATTTGTCAATAAAAAAAAAATGTTCGCGAAACGTTTCTCATTCTTTTTATTTTTTTGGGGACCGATAGTTGTAAGGAATTTTGATCTATGTTTAATGCCTTTGACTAACATATGAATTAGAAGAAGTAACCCTGTTAGATTTTTGACTTGTCCCCTTTTCCCCTTTGGTTCTTACAGTCGAGAGATTCATGCAGGCAATGGTAACAGAGCACCCAGGCCACTTTTGAAGGAAAGGTTCCCCAATCTTAGGCAGCATTTCCCCCTACCTTTTAGGTGCTACTATCCACATACAACACGCGACAAATACTCAGAGAAAAAATCACAAGACAATTAAACCTGTATGAAAGATCCCCCATCATTTAATCACATGCACTTTCCAATCCCCATAACTCCATCCATTCAATTATCCCCTCTGATTGTTTCACTTTCTGGGGGTTTGAAAAAAACTAAAGCGGTAAGCTTTGCAGAGATACAGTCATATGGATGCAGAAGGAATCATTTGCTTTCTGGGTTGTGGGTAACATATAAAGAGAATCTTTCAATCTGATTTCGTTGTGATGGGTCTCTTCTTATTCCTCATTTGCTCCTGTTCAACGGTCTGCCCCCTTTCATTGGTGGTTGTGACACATATCCAGTCTTGTTCCAAGATTTCTAGAGGGAGAAAGTGATACTTTTACATTAAGGGGCTGTTTGGAGAGAGAAATGTTGGAATTGGTTGGTGGCGAAGCAGGTAATGAGAAGATTATGGAGAAGGATTTTGATTCAAAGCTTAAGATTCAGAACAACAATTCAGCATCACATGGGGGGAACACTACCCATAGATCTAAGAGCTTTGCATTTAGGGCACCACAGGAGAATTTTACCATTCAAGACTTTGAGTTGGACAAGATCTATGGTGTTGGTTCTTATTCCAAGGTCATTTCTTCCTCCCTATTTTTCGTTCTTTTTGTTGATAAATCATGTTTAATTACTTATCTGAATTTGCCCAATTGCATTTTCCCCTTTTCCTGGTATTAGGGGGTAGTATTGTTTCTTTCTAGTGACAATTGGAGTTATTTTTTCTGGTTTCTTATTTTTTTTTTGTTCCCCTTTCACCAATTTAACTGTTTTTTGTGGTTTGAGTTATGCCATAATTTGGTGTAGTGTTCGAGCTCTGGTGCATTCGGTGTGTTTATATGTTCTTTTTTTGGGTTTGGAGACCTGGAAACTAGTCTTTGAACAACTTATGTTTTGAACAAATTACCCGCTTGAGTGACAAGGTATGACCTTTAATTTTAGTAATGACTCTGATTATGGACGTGTTAGTTATTCAGCTGATGAAGCTTATCAAAGTCTAGGGAGTTCACATATGCGATTCTTTGAGAGTGAGAAGAGGCTTGTCAAGGTTGCTTTTTCCCGGTGTTTTCTTCGGTTTTCTTAATCTACTTGGATGGAATTACATCGAGTTGTCTCCCAGTGCCACCGTTGACATTTTCTGTGATGCAGTTGTTCAATGAGGGTATAAATAGGGGTGAGCTATCTGTTTATTATCTGGTCGCATGTTAGATATTCATTCGTCAATGTATGATAAATAAAGCTTAACAGCATCTGATAATGTCATTCAATAGTACTACTAGAATTGGCAAAACAACTAAACTGGACAGAACTAAAGAAGAAGCTGTTGAGTTCTAAATATCTTCGTCCGAAAGATCAAACAAGTTGTAACAGCTTACATCTTATTCTGAAAGCTCAAACTATTTGGGCAGTAAAAGAGGAGGTTCCGTTGTGCGTTAAAAACCTCCCCTGCATCTGGTAATTTTAATTTTTAAATAATTTGCCGTACACGTCTATCTAAATTTCATTGTTTGGCTCTTCTGGTTGCACTCTAGTGTGTTATTATCTCTTCTTTTTTGTATATCATGTTTTCTCACTTCGGCTTCTACAGTTTTGGATGTTCATTTCTGTTTTATTACGCATATGCATAACAGGTTGTCAGAGCAAAGAAGAAAGATACAGGAACTGTGTATGCCATGAAGATCATGGACAAGAAGTTTATCACTAAAGAAAACAAAACCGCTTATGTAAAGTTAGAGCGAATTGTACTTGATCAGTTAGATCATCCTGGCATTGTGCGGCTATATTTCACGTTTCAAGATACATTTTCCTTATGTAGGTATTATTGGCCCAGCAGTCGACTTCTTAACAATCTAGATTCCATTTAGGTTCATTATCTAACATTTTGGAATGGGATTACGCTTTGCAGACATGGCGCTTGAGTCTTGTGAAGGTGGAGAACTTTTCGATCAAATAACCAGGGTAAGCGAAGTTTTAAAATGACACGCATGTTTCTCCCTTTATCATGAGTGGTAACCGAAACTTTTAATAGTCACCTGCATTAAACTTTAAATAGTCGCCCGCAGTTTTATAGAACTTTGTGTGACCTGATATATTGGCTAGAACTGTATACTTTGCATAGACTTCTTGTAAATTGTATCTATCTTCTAAATCTTCTTATAAATGTACATTGTATAAGGTTTTTTTATTGTTGTGTGAAGATTAATTTCAAGACATTACCATCCTGGTATGCTCGTGTTGCACTTGAGATTCGCCCATGATCGAGTGTGAACTCTGTTTTTATTTTCTTGCCCAAATTAGATATTGACTAATTTTTTCAGGTGTCAAGTAATTACTGGATTACAATTTTGTTGTTCTTTTATGTAATTGATGGAGCATTGGTCAAGACTCGCCTTCGCATAACTTTTTGTTGAGCAATCTGTCAGTTCATATGAGTCCGTGTGATTACCGGATAAAAGAACTTCAATATCTTACTCTATAAATCACCAATGTGCCACCTCTGACCTTCCTGTTTTTGACCTTATTATGTCCAATATCCAATGACTTCTGATGACTGCAGAAAGGCCGTTTGTCAGAGGATGAAGCTCGCTTCTATGCAGCTGAAGTTGTAGATGCCCTTGAGTACATTCATAACTTGGGACTGATCCATCGTGATATTAAGGTATGTCACCGCAAGATTACTGTTTCTTTGTCGTAGAGTAATGCTGATACTTTTTCAAATGGCAGCCGGAGAACCTGTTACTTACTACAGATGGGCATATTAAGGTTGCTGACTTTGGTAGCGTAAAGCCTATGCGGGATAGCTCAATAACAGTCCTCCCTAATGCAGCATCAGGTATGTTTATACTACATTCATAGTACCTAAATGTGGATTATTTGATATTATGACCACATTACGTTAAAATGATTATATATTCTCTCCAGATGATAAGGCTTGTACTTTTGTGGGGACAGCTGCTTATGTCCCTCCGGAAGTTTTAAATTCTTCTCCTGCAACTGTTGGGTGAGGGACTCTTTCCTTGTAGGACCAGATGCCCACATAGACTAATTTTGCTAAATGGATGTAACAGAATATTGTTGTAAACTTTTGTAGATTATCGAATTCAATAATTGTTGGTTCTTCTCATTCAACTTGTTTTTGCTTTGTTGATCTTTCGTCTTTGAGGATGCTTATTATAGTCTATATATTTAAGCAGAAATGATCTATGGGCACTTGGCTGCACCATGTATCAGATGCTTTCAGGAACTTCTCCCTTCAAAGATGCAAGTGAGTGGCTTATCTTTCAAAGAATTATTGCCCGTGATATCAGATTTCCGAACTACTTCTCAGATGAAGCTAGAGATCTTATAGATCGGCTGCTGGTAAGCTCTTACTAAATGTGTTAGCTTTATTCAGTTTTTCACTTTTTTTAAGGTTGTTAAGAGATCTTTTTTTGTAGAAATAAACAATTAATGGCTAGATTTTGATTTGACTATATGGATGGGCATTTGGAAGATCTTGAAATAGACAAATGACATGACAAGGACCTCGACATAAGTATTAGGCACATTTATCTGTGAGTGTACTCTATCCGTTGCATGCTGTTTGTGCATACGTGCATCTTGTATGTTTACCTCGTCATCTTCATCATCCAGCAGTTAGATCATGTGGCCTATTGTGCATCATTGTACTTAGATAAGTGCATAATCTATGCTTTTGAAATTTTTCTGACATGGCCAGATCAAGGAATTATGCAAATTTAGATGTTACATTGTGCAGCTTCCACTTGTTCACCTAACAGAGGTGCTCTTTTGTAAATTCTAATTGTACGAGAATGAATGTGTTTTCTTCTAGATTGACATAATACTTGGACCCTACTTTTAACTCATATACACTTTAATTATAAGTTCTTTTAAGCAATTGACATGACCTTAATGTCAAATTGACTAAGAAAAGTCGTCCTATGTTTTATGTTACCATGGCACAGCCAACCATCTCGTACACTCTTGGTCATATTGGACCCATCACATGACAAGCATACTATGGATGGAGTTTTTTTTTTTTTTCAAAATGTAGCATGAGCTGAAGTTTTAATGTGCCATAATTGCTTAATTACGCTCAATCAAACAAGAATGGCTTTTGTGGTAATGTTCCAATGTTTATCAAGAAACAAAAGCTCACAAAACCTTCAATTTGAAATTTGTTGTTGCCTAACATCTGCAGTTACACTAATGCAATGTAGGAATCTAGGAACTCCAGCAAACGACCTAAATGATATGGTGCCTTGCAGTCGCACCTTGTGGTATCATGTAAACTTACTGTTCAAATCCTTTGATACGTCTCCTGTAGCTGGGAGCTGGAGGGGCCACCTTATGCCCACCCAAACTCTTAAATAGTTCTGCTGTCGCTTTCTGGCTCCTATAATCTCTCCGGAGAGCACATGCAGAAGCTATTACTGCTTCACAAGCTTTGTAGCCAAACTCATCTTCCCCAAGCTTTGTAACAATAAACAACATATTGTTAGTAAGGAGAATGATGGGGAAGATGATGCTGCATCAAATGAATTTGTTGGCACCTACCGTCAAGATTAATGCTGTAAGTTTGGATGCCAGATCCTGTGACTATCTGTGTACATTTTCAATGAGGAACCTCGAAGGTAAAGAAATGGTGCTCGTTAGGGATACCGATTACTATTAGAATGGGAAATGAAAGAGAAAGTCACAGAGATTCAAAGGATAGTTTGGAGATTCTGAGCACATTAAAGCGAACATTTTAGGAATTTGAAGCATCGGATCGTTCGGTTTGGAAGGAGCTAACTGTCATCATTCCCCTTTCTCCAAGAGTGTATCTTTTTCGTCTTGTGTTATTGTTCATCGTTATCCTTTCATTAATTTTTTATCCTAAGTGGAAGCTGAAGCTTCCTTGTACATCAAGGGAAAAGGGATTGAACTTGACCTGAGAGTATATCAAACCCTTCCTTCTGTTTCGTATAGAGGCGCAATAGTGCTGGTCAGATTAAGCTAGAGAAGAGACAATGGGAAAGGATTGAAACAGTTGTAAATTTTCTTCGCACTCAGTTTGTTATCAACTGTAACTTAGATGCCTTTATTTTGTGGGTTATCTGATTTTCGGGTAGCACGGTGAGGCATATCCTTTAGAGGATATCAATGCTTGGAAATTTTTTACATTCCCCATGAGCTTTTGGGAATGGTTTAAATGGTGTAGGATGTGATATTTTCTTTTTACAGTTTGATTTGACAGTGACCTTAATGACTACAGCTTTATTTGGGGGGTGGGGGGGGGGGGGGTGTTGATGAAATACATGTGATGTTTCCCTTTTCGTCAATTGTTATATTGCTGATGATGGAAACCCTGGTATCATTCTTTGTTTTTTCACCGTCTTACCTGCAATAATGATATAGGACATCGAACCCAGCAGAAGACCTGGTGCAGGACGTGATGGTTATGCTTCTCTTAAGAGCCATGCTTTCTTCAAGGGAGTTGACTGGACCAATATTAGAGCTCAAACCCCTCCAAATCTTGTATTGGAGCCAAAGGTACACCTTTTTTTTAGTGTTTAAAATCATCAGACATCAGACCCATACATTTTTTTGGTTAAATTATTCCCTACTTTTTTTATTATCTTTCCTCCACTTTTGTATTTATTTCAGGCTCAGTCAAGCGGGACTGATGATGTTGAGGATACTCCATGGAACCCCTCTCATATGGGTGATGGTTCAACAAGAGTAACCGATGGAAACAGTGGTGCTGCATCGTCGTCTGAAGCTGCGCACATAACTAGGCTTGCTTCAATCGATTCCTTTGATTCGAAATGGTAATTTTGATACTACTGTGGTTGGCTGCTTTTCCAGTTCCAAACTTCAGAATATGGTCAGTTCATAATCCTAAACTAGATATTGCTAATCTTGCTGCTGATCTTTGACATTGACATTGACATCAACGGCTAGAATTTGCACTAATGGCTGAATGGGATAGATTTTAGTGTTTTAGATCCAAATGAACCATTAAAAGTCTGCTTTGCACTTGGTTCTTGATTACCTTCGATAGTTCAATTCTTGCAACAATTTTATACTGTTTGCTTGGACTCTCGTGTTTATCCATGTCTAATGTTAGAGAGGTAAGGATCTGTGCATCACATCTGCAGCTCCACATGTTGCAAAATCAATGATTACATGCGCTTAAAAGAAGCATCAACCACCTTTTGTGCTTTGTGCATCCTCCACAAGCAACAGTGGTTGCTTGTTTCATCTGGTCTGGTGTTCAATAATAAATTTGATATCCATGTAGTTCATAAAGGAACACGTTTGTCTTAGTTGACTTGTAGCTTGAATTTTGGAATGGGTGAATTGCGATGAAAGTCTTCTTATATCTGTGCTAGAAGAAGCTAGTAGATCCTACTAAAGCCATTTACAGGAATGAAAAGGAGAGAGAGCTACACTGCATAGTTTGTTTGGATGGATTACCACAATGCATATTTTTTTTGAATGAATTCCTGCAACGCATACCTCGCCTCCACTTCCAACTTTTCATTTACCTATTCTTTTTTTTCCCTCCTTGTTGTCAAGCATGTTATTTATGCTGCTGGAATCATTACTTCAATTCTATGGGCGTAAATACCTGCTTCTTCACCTTAGTGTTCAAAACCTGCCTAAACTTTTTCTTCTGGGCAGGCAACAATTTTTGGAGCCTGGAGAGTCCGTCCTTATGATTTCCATGGTCAAGAAAGTACAGAAACTAACAAACAAGAAAGTACAGCTTATCTTGACAAACAAGCCAAAGCTGATCTATGTTGACCCCTCAAAGTTAGTGGTTAAAGGGAATGTAATCTGGTCGGATAACCCTAATGACCTGAGCGTCCAAGTCGTGAGCCCTTCGTATTTCAAGATCTGCACAGTAAGCCATGCTTCCTATTTTCATCTGGAGTCATATTAATTGCCAGTCACTGGTCTAGGTAAGGGTGTAAAACAGGCTCATTTTCATCCTAACCATCCTGCCATTGTTTGTTATCGTTTATCAACACTCAGACAGTGACTGTCAAATGACATTTAGGAAATGCCTTCCCAGCTCAAAGGTTACTACTTTGGCCCCTGTATCCTGTTAGATTTATATAAATTTTTATTGATTTATGATGATACAGCCAAAGAAAGTTCTGTCATTCGAGGATGCAAAGCAAAGAGCATTTCAATGGAAGAAGGCAGTTGAGGCGCTTCAAAAGCGGTGAGTCTTGACTTGCATATTCTTTGGATGTAAAGATATTGCAGAGGAACTCAAGGGTCCAGATACAGTCGATGCTCCGGAGGCGTTTTTATCTGAAGAAAGTCATTCAAGTTGCAGCACCAGCTTTTTAGGTTTAAACCCTGTATACTTCTGGTTTTCCGTAATATCATTAGCACAACGGGAAGTCTTGGTGGATAGATCTTCACTGGTTTACTGTGATACTTATATACCAACCTCAATTAACTGAAACTACTACATTTTTTCACCTAGCCTCCCAATTAAATGCCCTTTGTATTAGTAGTGATAGCTGGCTCCAGATCCGTAGTTATTTAGACTTTCTACCTTTCTGGCTGAATGTGTAATTTTTTTTGTCAATTTTGTCGTTGTACATGTCTTCTGGCCACAGACATGCTTAAGGGTGATTCACTATTCTCCTGAGTGCTGCTTATTTTCTGTGGATAACTTGGGTAAGAAGTCTATCAAGAAGGCTGAATGCATGCAGACTGCAGAGAGGGTAACACCTAACTCTTGCGTATGTATCTAACTCGGTGCAGGGTCTGTTAGCAAAACCCGCGGAGCCTCTCTCCTCTCTGAGAGAGCTGAAAAAAGCGAACCCCTCCCCTCTGTCCAATCTTCTCTCTCTACCTCATCCCATGTCCGTTTGTGGTCACCACCGCCGGCGTTTACGGCGTGTGGTGATGTGTTAATCTATTAATTGTTTTGATTAGGGTTTGTGCGAGATTCGGGTGGTAAGGGTGTTGGGTCTTCTTTCGCGGTAGGTGGTCCAATTTGAAGATCCGTTGCAGATGTGGCGCCGGAAATAGGTTGGGGCTTCGATGGAAGGGTAAGCTGTTTGATTCCTTGGGTGATTTTGCCGTTCATATGTCGCGTTGCCACGGGTTGGAAAAGGCCGGGGAGTCTAGGTCTAGGTCCTTTCTTCTAGGGTTTATTTTCCCCCTTCCCCCATAGTTGATCCCCCCTCCCCTTAGATCTGGAAAGATGTGTTGATTGTGGAATGATTCTGCGGCTGTGTTTTTCGTTTGATTAAGCTTGATTTGGCCTTTACGGAGTCACGATAGTGCAGCTTCGCGGCAAGTCTGTATACTGATTGTAGCAAGTTGTGGGAGATCGTGGTTTGCCGTTGGTGAAGGTGGTATTTATGTTGTATTAAAGTGGTCGCCGGTGGTTGTGATAGATACTGTCGGTCTTTAGCTCCGGTTTCTTTTTGATTTGGAAGGATTTCCGTTTGGTTTTGGTTGATGTTCCTTGGAATTGGCAGTGGCGTGTTCGTCAGAGACAGTGGTTTCCCGGCGCCGGAGTGAGTCACATAGTTTGAGGACACGTGGCATCGGCGGGGACACGTGTCTGGCACTGGGAA
Organism: Escallonia herrerae; assembly: GCA_033070095.1. NCBI lineage: Eukaryota > Viridiplantae > Streptophyta > Magnoliopsida > Escalloniales > Escalloniaceae > Escallonia > Escallonia herrerae. The sequence continues at coordinate 102,394 of JAVXUP010000596.1, forward strand.
TGTGGTCGGCAGTTTGTTGGAGTCTTTTAGTCGGTTGTCTTCTTTGCATTTTTATCTACTTCTTTTCCGTTATTATCTCTTCACGTTATGCAGTTAGTCTTTATCTGTATTTAGCTGTTTTTATTTATCTACTTTTGTGCACATTATATATATATATAGCTGATCCATTGATAGCGCTAGCAAAATAGGAGAAGTTGCTAACGCGATCTGGCCGTCCACGGGCGATCTGTGGACGGTCTAGATATTTTTTTTTGCATTTTTTAAAGTACGTTTGCTACATAATGTAACAGACAAGTTTTTTTTTGACAAAAATACCCTCCAATTTCGTCCGCTACATTATGTAGCGGACAGAGGCCATACTTTTTTTTTTTCTGACTTTTTCTCTCTCCTTTTCTGACCACTTTTTCAGACTCTCTCTCTCTTTCTTTTTCTGACTCTTTCTTTCTCTCTCTCTCTTGCTGGGAGATCGTCATATGCAGAGAAGCAACACGATGACCCAACTGCTCTCTTCCTGGTGAATTGATCTTCTTGGTAAATTGATAACCAGCCTTGCTAACAAAATCTCCTCTACAATAATAAGAATGTGCTGGCAAGGGAGCAAACCCAACAGCTCTCTTCCTGGCCGAACCCTCCTCAGAATCAGAAGCCTTCTTCAATGGGGCTTCACTGGTTGTGCGCTTGTAAAGGCCAAACCACTTCGCCAGCACGTACCCGTACCGTCTCCATGGAGGCATATGCATTTCCATGGTTTTCATAGACTCTTTGGTGGTGCTGCACATTAGCCTCACAACCCGCTTCAGCTCTTCCGCTTTGCCCACGAAAATTGGAGGCAATTCATCGAGCATCGACGCGTAAAGGTCAGTTGGCCGGGCTATTTTGAACTCGCCGACAAGAAAAGCTTCGACTATGTACCGCGTTCCTACAACGTTGACATTATCGTACTCGTAATCGTCGGATGGAAGCCGTCCGTTTCTCTCCCATAGATGCTGCACAAAAATCATCGAGATCAGCCATAGCTGCTGCGTTAATAGAAAGAATCAAGAGATGGGTTTTTTTTTCCTCTAAAGAGAGAGAGAAGAAGAAGAACATGTAGTTCAGAGAGGGGAGAGAGAGAGAGAGATGAACAAGAGATGGGTTTTTTTTCCTCTAAAGAGAGAGAGAGAGTGAATTGATGCGGGGTTGGCAGACTGTCTGTCTTTTCTAAAATATGGTCCGCTACATTATGTAGCGGACGATATTTTAGAAAAAGACCCTTGGAGATTGAGGGGTATATTCGTTAAAAATATCGTCCGCTACATAATATAGCGGACAGATTGAGGGGTATATTCATAAAAAATATCGTCCGCTACATTATGTAGCGGACGCACTTAAAAAAAACGCAAAAAAAGATCTGGACCGTCCACAGATCGCGCGTGGACGGCCAGATCGCGCTAGCAACTTCTTCTATTTTGCTAGCGCTATCAATAGATCAGCTCCCATATATATATATATATATATATATATATATATATGTATATATATATATATGTATATATATATATATGGGAGCTGATCCATTGCTCGCGTAGCAAATGGAGTTAAGTTGCAAGTGCGATCTGACCGTCCATCCTGAAAGATGGATGGCCTAGATCGCGCCTTTTTTGAAAACTGTCAGTCGTCCGCGACATAGTGTCGCGGACAGACTTTTACCTTTTTGCCCCTCCACCCGTCCACTACACTGTATCGCGGACGGTCCAAATCTTTTTTTTTACGTTGTTTTTAAGTTCGTCCGCTACATAATGTAGCGGACGTTTTTTTGACAAAAATACCCTCATGTTCCATCCGCTACATTATGTAGCGGACGAGTAGGCAGGCACTATTTTTTTTTTTTGTCCTTTCTCTCATTAAAATTCTGACATGGTTCTCTCTCTCATTTCTCTCGTCAATTTCTGACACTCTCTTTCTCTCTCTCTCTCTCTCTCATCAATTTATGACACTTTCTCTCTCCTTTCTCTCTCTTTTCTCTCACTATGATTTCTTTTATGGGTTCTGGATGTAGCACAAATTTTCATAGCATGGATCTTGTTCAGCCGCGAAGAAGAGACGTCGAAGAGCAGCGCCGGAGCATTCAGGCTCGAAGAAAAGGCATTCAAGTAACAGTGCTACTGCCTCATGGCAGTGTCCTTTTGTTCATTTCTCCCTCACACACGCACACATGCACTCTCACGCAAGGCAGCAACCTGATGCTACTCCCCTCTCCTTCTTTTTTCACACACAGGTGCACTAATCCCCTCGCCCTCACCTCCTCACGGCAGCCATGGCTGCCTACCCACAAACCTCACTGTATCTCATTAGAGCCCGTTTAACCCTCTCTTTCTTACTTTGTTTCTACAAACTTTTATCATTTAGGTAACCATACAAACAAAAAACATTATCTGAAGAAAAAATGTTTCTAAAAGGCCAAATTCACAAAGACAAAGCAGAACATGAGAGAAAGGACAGAACAAATGTTTCCTAGAACATTTATCCCATCTGTGCACTACCGAGACAAAGCAGAACATGAGAGAAAGGACAGAACAAATGTTTCCTAGAACTTTTATCCCATCTGTGTACTACCGTGACAAAGCAGAACACGACAAACATAAAATTATAATTCATGACTCACCACAACAGAACAAATTCCGGGGAAGAGGCCCGTGCAGGTAACAGCTCTAATGAGAAAGGACAGTGAGAGAAACGAGAGAGAGAGAGAGAGATGTCAGAAGGACAATGAGAGAAAGGACAGAGAAAGAGAAAGGAAAAAAATAGTGTCTGTCAACTCGTCCGCTACATAATGTAGCGGATGGAACATGAGGGTATTTTTGTCAAAAAAATGTCCGCTACATTATGTAGCGGACGAACTTAAAAAAAACGTAAAAAAAATAGATTTGGACTGTCCGCGATACAGTGTAGCGGACGGGTGGAAGGGCAAAAAGGTAAAAAAGTCCGTCCGCGACATAGTGTCGTGGACGACTGACAGTTTTCGAAAAAGGCACGATTTGGGCCGTCCATCTTTCAGGATGGACGATCAGATCGCGCTTACAACTTAACTCCATTTGCTAGCGCGAGCAATGAATCAGCTCCATATATATATATATATGAGTTTAGTTATTGTTGTTGTATGGTTTATTTTATGGCAATGTCTGTCTGATAGGGATGTCATCTGACTGTCTTTTACTTGCCTCTTGTCAGGCTTTGTAACCCTCCCTGTTAATCTTGGTATATATTTTGACTCTTCTCTCAAAAAAAAAAAAAAAACTCGGTGCATAAACTGAGATACAGCGTCTTGTATGTATGGCGGAACAGCCAGGAAGTACCATTAGGCATTACAGCGGGTGACAGGAAAATGCAGCTGTGGTTGGAAGTGAACTTACTTGCTCACGAAGCACCATAGAAGGGATTGCAATGCGGATAGTAGATATGGTTACTACAGAATAAGTAGAGCAGACTAGCCAATTATACGGAGCACGGAGCGCAAAATCGGCAACACATCTTTCAATTTAATTAGGAAGAGAAATCAAGTATCCTTTATCACACTCTCATACATGCTCAATTTGAAGTAGTTGGGTGAAAACAGCTAGTTCCTAGTACCCTTTCGCAGTTGGGTTTGAAAATGGCCAGTTGATTTGTATATATTATTATTATTATTATTGTACTTATTTACGAGTCTAAATTATGCTAAAATTACTTCATTAAATGGATGTTAGAATTTCTGCCAGTGTCTGTCCTCCTACTTCATTTTGGCACAGTGAATGATGATTTGAAGAGTTTTCATCCAACCAAACAATTTTTTTTTATAGCTTTAAGCAAGTTAGAACTGGTTTTGTTAAGCAGTAAATTGCTTCTGCTTATAATACATTAAATAAATCTGATCTGATTAAGCTGAAATTTATTTTTTTAAAAATTAATTTTAAAGACACCAAGTAGAATGCTGCTGGATAATGAGCTTATGTATCTTTCCTGGCATATGCTTGTAATTGTGGTCAAAATTTCAACTGCATTCATACAACTCTTGAATCTATCCCAACATTTCCAGAGGATTAAAAAATTGAGCTTTGGTTGAATGATGCAACTAACACAAAAGCTTATCTCTTCATATTCATTAAATGGTCTGCCGACTTCAATTCAAGCCAGGATCTAAACCTTAAATCGATATATAACCCGTATCCTATACGCTTGTATGGTTTCCGCTCCATGACAATCATCATTCATAAGCAAACAGATTGCAGTTGATTCCAGTTGCCTTCCACCAATTTCCACTTCTTTAAGTCGCCTATAGAAACATTGTGGGTAAGCGTCCTTTGTTTCTGCATGACTGTTTGGATGAGGTATCTGCAACACAAATCACGATATAAATCACTAAACAACACTAGTTTTTTTTTTTTTAAATTTATGATAAAACATTTTATAGGCTCTCTTCCTTCAATCTGGGATTGGAACCGGTTGCTTGAAAACATACCGGCAAAGCTACCTATTTTTTATATGACAAATTAATGTTTTCAAAAAAGTGAAGTATGTTCATATATATTTTTGACTTTAACTATATTTAATTTGTTTGAAAAATATCTACGGCAAAAATGTGAACTATATATTGAGAAAAATATATTCTAAAAAGTTGAGAAAAGAAAAACAAAGGAAAATTCCCTCATTGTCCGGAGGATCTTCGACACTGTCAATGCTACTCTTTCTATCATCAATTGGCTCATTTTGCTCTCGGTGTTTCCCTTCAGATAATCTTTCAAAACAATACATAACTCCAATGATTTGGAGCCAAGATGAAATACTCTTCCTCTTGCTGAAAAACATGACTCTAAAGAAACACTGGAAGCTTGCACCGGTAGTAGATCACAGGCAATTTGGGATAAAACGCAGTAAAGTTTTTCATTTTGTTTCCAAAAGGTTAATAAATCAAATTTCTTTTGCTTATCCTTGAAAATAAAGAAGAGCGATTAATATTTGCATATAAACCAATTTCACTAACAAAAAAAATTAAGAAAAGCTGCAGAAATTTATTTCGTTCTTGCTTGTTAGAATTTTGTCATCACTCTTAAGATATGACCCATAATAAATTTGATTGTTGGTGATGCATGTCGGCACAATTTCGATAGTGGTTATAAGGTTGTTCAAACCACTTACTCATTGAAGTTGTAAGCGCGTCTGCCGCAGTTGGCCAATCACCCATTTGTAAAACCTATTTACACCATGCAACTTAAACCTAAGAGCCAAAGAAGTGAAAATAGTAAAAATAACACGCAACTCCTCCCGATATGTATTAAATTTGATGTCTACTTTTTTTTCACTACCACATTAAACATATTCATATATCTCCATCTGTTTAAGACTTGTGCCATTTTAAATAATTCTAGTATCATGAAAGAGGATGTGGAATAGTACATACCATACAACAAAACCGTAGATGTGTGAAATACCTCGAAAAATTAATCATATGTGCACCTAAGTGCCATTCATCCGGATTTGATAAGCCTTTGCAAACATGGTTAATAGGCAATGAACATAAACTTGTTTGTTGACTGTAACATGTAAAAATAAATGATACATAGAGTTTCACTTGTGGTGAACATATGTAATACGTCTGTTCAGAGGCAAATTATATTGAACACAGAAACCTTTAAATTCTTATAGTACATGTAATACCCCAAACCTGAGGGTTGGGCTTATGATAAATTTAGCTGATTATTAATTTCATAGATGATAATTTTTGTAACTGATACTCGATGATATTTTGCGACGGTTGTTGTGAGCGGTATCATTTAGATCGTTTAGCGACATTCTTTTCTTTAAATGATTAAAAGTTGCAATAAATGAATCTTGTTGTAGGGTAGACTATAGCATGTTTATTTCTTTAAAAACAAGTTTATAAATAATTATTTGAGTTCTTTTGCAACGATTTTCATACACAATATGTAGGTCGATTTGCATAGACGATATTTTACCGGTAACCTTTAGCGACTAAATTTTTAGGAATTATAAGTTATAACTTACCGATAGTCATTATTGATTGAGGTCTTTAGTAATAAGTAGCGTAATGATATTTTTGGATACCTTTAGGGACAAAATTGGTGAACATTAAACATTATATTCTTAGTGATTTTTTTAAAAAAAAAAATCATATGTTATAAGTTAACGGATGCAGTATAAGTGATACCGATTTAGGTCTTTACTGACAATTAGTGTGATCGACTTTTTATTATCAACTTTTTTCGACAATTAGTGAAGCGGGTTAGTAAAGAAAGAAATAAATGAATAAATAAATTCAAAATCTGATGTAGTTGAAAAATTATAGTTAACTCATTTTTTTTGGAAGGAAATAAGAGAGGGAACAAGGGGAGGAAAATTAGGGGGGTTGTAGGGAGAAATTAAGGCTTACCTTAAACCATTTTTGATTAAGAAAATGAGCACCTTGCTTCTTCTCTAATTAAAAGACAGAGGGATAACTAGAGAGAGAGAGAGAGGGAGAGAGAAGGAGAAGCTGAACGGAAGAGAGAGAGAAGAACAAGAGAGAAGACCGACGTTGACTAAATCTGGTGAATTTGAGTTTTGATTGCGGTAAGCAACTATCCTTCTTATTTTTGCTCTTAGTTTACAATATTTAGTGTGTTTAGAGAGCTGTGATGTGGGCGGTGCAACAGTGTGTGTATTGTGGTGAAAGCAGGGGCGGAACTAGGAATTTTTTTTAGGGGATGCAAAAATTATTTTGAATTCACCAAAAAAATTTATTAAAATAAATTGCAAATTTTTTTTCCATTGCTTTAATATTTCACTTTTGTTGCCAATATTATTACTATTTTTCCTTAATTAGTACTTCTAATTGTGCTTGTACAGTTCTACAAAATTAACACCTAATAATAAGGTGCTTATTTAGAGTTATTTTTTCATGTGAACTCCACTTTTGGCACCAACCACAATAATGATTATATATTGATAACAGCGAAGCCAAGGTGGCTAAAAATGAAGCTCAAATAACTCCACCTTTACTTCAATATTTAATTTTTGTTTCACATACCATTAGGAATGTCTTTCTTGTTTAGGGTTTTTATAAGGTTTGCTGCCTAATAATTCAATTTTATTGATGTGGTAAAGTGAACTCGATCACACAGTCTCAGACCATAATTTAGTAAAACGATACGTTTTGTAACTAGGGCCAAGAAACATGGTCATTAAGCCCCAATTTATCTTCAAATGCTAGCTGTTAAAAGTAAGGTTAATTCATGTGCAGCATTGGTGCCAAAAAGGTGAAGAAGCAATGCACACAGTTGACAAATCCAGGATTACTACGAGGCAGGAAATGCTGAAGGGTACGTTCGTATTTATAACTAGAGTTTCATCTTCTTTGTATGGTGTTCAAAACAAAGGTTAACAAATAACAATTATATCTAAGGACTAAGGTGGCCAAAATTCACAGAAAACTGTCATTGGTTAGACATCAATGATCAATATAAGGTATTTAGTAATTACAGAGTAGTATAAAATGAAATAAGTTCTTTTCTTTGTTTCTTCATTATCTATTTTGCACCATTGTACAAATTATTAGAAGCAGACAAGCAGTATTACTATATTGGATCAAGCAACTGAAGCAAGAAATGATAAAAATTTGAGCCTCACACTATTTTGTGTCAGCCAATGTCCAGTGAGGTAGTGAAAGGGCATACGAACCAAGCAGGCAAGCAGTTGGCGCAGGCGCCACGTCAAGTACTGCGGGTCTGCCATCTGCAGCAGGTGAAGCACCAAGCAGGCAAGCAGCCAGCCTAAGCGCGGTCGCCGGCAGGGTGAGGCTGTGAACTGAAGGGCCAGATCTGGCAACTGGTCGGCGTTGCCGGTTGGACAAAGTAGCCGATAGTCTGGTCGTCGGCGGTCGGCCGTTCTTCAAGAGTTCAAGATCTGCCTGATCTAGTCATCCGTCGTCCCCTTGTCGAAGATCTACTGTCTGAAGGTCAGAAGATGTCAAGGCGGGTTCACTGCTTTAGATCGCCTCGCGACCAAATCTGGTTGCCGGTCGGAGTGGCTCAGTCCACTGTCCACCGATGAGAGAGAGAGAGTGACGATTGTGGGTCTCAGGGATTGGGAATGGCGTTTCGGGGAACGAGGTCGGTGTGATTCCCAAAAACCAAAAAAATAAAAAATTTCCAGAAGTCAGGGGGTGCTTCAACCCCCTTGTCACCACATAGGTCCGCCCTTGTGTGCATGAGTGTAGAACCAAAAGAAGAAAAAAAAGGGAGAAGGGAAGACTGGCAGTGGGTGTGGAGAAAATTATGTGGTGTGTATGAGTGTTATAAGTGGGTTCATGGAGAAAATGGAGTGTGTGTGTGTGTGTGTGTGTATGTGTAACCTGTGAGTGTTAGTGTATTGGTGGGTATATTGGTGAGGGTGGTGGGTAGCACATGGGTATGTGTATATGTGAGTCTGAATATATGTGGGTATTGTATGAATGAGTGAGTAAACTGGTGAGTGTCATGTGTTGATGTGGGTCTGTGGATATAAAGAGAAGAGAGGCTGCCAAAGCAGCTGGTGAAAGGGGTTAAGTTGTGCGCTTGTACACGGGCAGTGTTAGGTTCGTTCCGCATTGGATAATGTATAGTAAACATTAGTATGTGAATATTTAAATTACAGTACCTTAGTCTATATTCGAAATTCTGATAACATTTTATAATTTTCTGAAATCATATTTATTTTAATATTTTCTGCAAATTCAGCTCTATAATTTTTTTGGAGCCTTTAAACCCATCAAAATGTTTTGAAAAAATTAGAGTAATGTTATCCTAGTCTAAAGAAGTCCCAGATCAAGTTTGGTGATTTTTAGAATTGGTTTGCTATGATTTTCGTATTGTATTGATTTTAGAAAAATGAATAATTTAAAAATAGATATAATGTCTTTTTATATTCTGATTTTTATTTTTATTATTTTCAGAAGTACTTTAAAGTTGTTTCAAAAATTATGGGACTTTATTTTGGCCTAGAAAAATTTATGGCTATTTATGGTTTTTTTATTTGATTTAAAGAAATTATTTTATTTCAAAAATATTTAAAAATTCAGAAATTTCTTATTTTGACTTTTATTAAAATTTTAAGCCATAAAAGTATTTTATTGTAATTTATAATGAATTTGCGGCATTGTTACAGATTAAGGAGTGTGAAAAATTATAGTCAACTCTTTTTTTGTTGGAAGGAAATAAGAGAGGGAATAAGGGGAGGAAAAATAGGGGCGATGTAGGGAGAAATTAAGGCTTACCTTAAACAATTTTCGATTAAAAAGCACCTTGCTTCTTCTGTCAAAGCCTAATCAAAAGACAGAGGGAGAACTAAAGAGAGAGAGAGAGAAGGAGAAGCTGCACGGAAGAGAGAGAAAAGAACAAGAGAGAAGACCAACGTTGACGAAATCTGGCAAATTTGAGTTTTGATTTCGGTAAGCATCCATCTCTCTTATTTTTGCTCTTAGTTTACAGTATTTTAGTGTGTTTAGAGAGTTGTGATGTGGGGCGGTGCAACTGTGTGTGTATTGTGGTGAAAGGGATGGGAAATAGCCGTGAGTTGCGCAAAAAAAAAAAAAATGGGATGTGAGGCAGTGAGGGTCATGGTAAGGGCAGCCATGGTAGCTGCCATATTTACGTGAAGGAAGGTCTGAACTGAAGCAGCCATGTGCAGTTGTGCACGGCTGTGCGAAGATGGTCGCATGTGGGTCAAACTGTGTACAAGAGGGGAGGGATTTAGTGTGTGAATAAGTGGGTGCGTGGTGTGTGTGTGGTGAAATTGGGGTTGCGAAACAGCCCATAAATGTATGTGTTATGCGTGTGATTAATGTATGTGTTATTGTGTGCGTGAATATGAGATTGTGAGTTCGTATGTGTGTATGAGAGAGGGAGAGAGGTTGAAGTTTCAGTCGTAAGTATAAGTGTGTGTGTGTGTGTGTGTGTGTGTGTGTGAGTTGTGTGAAAATGCATGTGGGTTTGCATAATGTGTAAGGTGTGAGTGCTGGTATGAGTTTATATATGTGTGTAGTGTAGAAGATTCGTGTTGTGTGCATGAGTGTAGAACCAAAAGAAAAAAAAGGAGAAGGGAATGAATGACCCACTGCTATGAGGCTGTGGGTGTGGAGAAAATTATGTGGTGCGTATGTGTGCTATAAGTGGGTTCATGGAGAAAAGGGAGTGTGCGTGTGTAACCTGTGAGTGTGTGTGTATTGGTGGGTATATTGGTTAGGGTGATGGGTAGCATGTGGGTAAGTGTATATGTGAGTGCGAATATGTGGGTATTGTGTGAATGAGTGAGTAAACTGGTGAGTATCATGTGTTGATGTGGGTCTGTGGATGTAGAGAGAAGAGAAGCAGTCAAAGCTGCTGGTGAAAGGGGGGGTTAAGCTGTGCGCGTGTGTACACGGATAGCATTAGGTTCGTTACGCGCATTGGATAGCGTATAGTAAACATTAGTATGTGAAAATTTAAAATATAGTACCTTAGACTATATTAGAAATTCTGGTAAAATTTTATAATTTTCTGAAATCGTATTTATTTTTAATATTTTCTGCAAGTTCAGTCCTATAAAACTTGTTTGGAGCCTTTAAACTCATGAAAATATTTTGAAAATATTAGAGTAATATTCTCATAGTATAAAAAAAGTCCCAGATCAAGTTTGGTATTTTTTAGAGCTGGTTTGCTATGATTTCCGTGTTGCATTGATTTTTGCAAAATGAATAATTTAAAAATAGATATAGTGTCTTTTAAATTCTTATTTTTATTTCTATAATTTTTATAATTATTTTACAGCTGTTAAAAAAATTATGGGACTTTATTTTCACCATGAAACAATTATGGCTATTTATGGTTTTTATTTCATTTAAAGAAATTATTTTAATTCAAAATATTCAAAAAATTCATATTTGACTTTTAATAATTTTTAAGCTGTAAAAGTATTTTATTGTAATTTATAATGAATTTGCGATTTTATTACGCATTAAGGAATGTACAAAATTTTCGGTTAGGTTGACCGTGTGGAGGACCCGCTTTAGGTTGTGTGATTTCAAGGTTAGAAGTGTGCACATGGTGGGTAGTTGATATCATGTTTATAGTATGTAGCATAAATTGTGTTCTAGCAAATGAATTGTCAATCTAAGTTTATTAAGAAATTATTGATCGAGGTTTGGTAGTTTTACTGAGCTTGGATCGAGGTAAGGAATTATATACGAACTTCATTTCATCATTGATATCAAATATAATTTTCTGAGTTGTTATCGAATTTTTATGAACTCTGATATATTATTTGTCATGAAAATATTTTTCATTCCTCGTGTAACCCTAATTTGAGCCGTATAGCAATCGTTTGAAATTTAGTTTATTCTCATATGTTTATAGACTCAATCATCGACAAATATTTTCAATTGTATTTATTTCTTCTAATTGTTGACACAAGTTAGTAATCCTGAGAGTTATAAGGATGACACGTACTGTTGGAGTTATAAGAATAGTCTGTTAGTTGGTTTAAACTAGTACCTAAATGGGGACTGGTCAACGTGCATATGCATGTGTAAAGCATATCGAGCACTGTTGGGATGGATTTGCTATACGAGATAGCGTAACAATTGTAAATTATTTTCTTAGCGCATAAATATTCATAAATATTTATGTTTTGGACTGTTTCACAGTAATAAACATTTCGGGTGAAAGTTGTACGACTGAAGATAGTTAGGGCGACTTCCGGTTGTATACCAAACTAGGTTTTTTTTTATATAATCTGTAAACCCTTGGGCAGCCATCAAGGGCTCTTCTTCAACTCATCAGACTCACCTAGAGAGAGAGAGAGAGAGAGAGAGAGAGAGACGCAGAGAGAGGGATCGAGGGACTCTTTCCGACGAAGCTTTCCGGTAAGACATCGTTAACTTACGTTTCTCATTTTTCAGTGTATATACATATATACATAGTGGGTTCAGGGATTGTACGTATATGGGTTTGTGGGTGATATTAAGTGATGTAAGGGTGTAAAATGGAGGGGTGATGAACGGTTTAGTAAGCGGGCAGATGTGTGTACTCAGTATGGCCATAGGGATGCAACTGGGTTGTGAAATTGGGGACTGTTGTGGGTTTCGGTAGTGTGTGGGGGGATATGGATGTGAGTTGTAGCTGTGAGATGGAGTTGCCGCCAAAGGAGGTGGCTGCCGTTTTGAGGGACGAGAAAGTAGAACTATAAGAAAGTATGTGGGTTTTCAAAGAGGAATAACGTGAGGGGCTGTAGGGTTTTGTGGTTAATGGGAACTTGAGGTAAAAAGAGGCTGCTATGCAGCTGTGTGATACGTTAGTGTATGCCGCGTGTGTGAGTTCGTGTGTAATTGTGTGTGCCTGAAGCTGCTGGCGCAGCTGTGTATGTATATGTGTGTAAAGTGTGTGCGCATGAGTGTGTAGAGGTGTGATGATGCCGAAAATGGTTCGCTGCTACGTGGAGGTGCCACAAAGGATGCGGTCTGAGTCAGCTTCCAGATAGGCAACGCGGGAGACAGCAAGGATAGCGTAAGGGCCGAGGGCAAGGCTCCCCAGACAGGTCGCGAGGGCTGGCAGCGCCGCGCAGGCAGGGGGACGACGAACAGGGGCGACAGTCGACGGTCCGTGCAACTGGGGCGTAGCGTCGAGGGTTCGTGGACGTGAGCCTAAGTGTGTTTCTCTCACTAGAATTCCAGAGAGAATGTCGTTTTAGAGACAGGACCGACAGTCTACGGTCCGTGACAAGGGTGCAGCGTCAAGGGTCCGGAGACGGGAGTCCAAGTGTGTTTCTCTCACTAGAATTCTAGAGAGAATGTCGTTTTAGAGAGAGAAAGTGAAAAGTTCAAGAATGAGAAAAAGATCCTTGAAAAGGCTCCAAAGTCCACTATTTATAGGCAAAAATATGCATGTGTCATAAGTTGACATGTGTCACCCCCTGGGAACGACACGTCGCCAGGGGGCCAAAGCACTGATCCTCCGTTGGACTGCCGGTCCCTAAGTTCGTGCTGCCCTGCCCTTGCGACATCTCTCTGCCTGTCTGAGGAGACTGATCATGCCGCGGTAGCATGGTCAGAGTAGCCCGTTGCCCCAGCCTCCAGTCCAAGCCCTTACTGAATCCCACAGGCCTGGCAGCGGTGGGGAAGACCCGACTCCCAGCTGCCAGGTGGACTAGGCAAGATGCCCCTCCGGAGACCTGCTCCCATCTCGGAGTGACCCCGGGGTCATAGTCCTTAGGGGTGCCGACGCGAGCCCCCAGTGCCAGAGCATGTAGGCCAGTCACGCAGGCACCCTGGCGGAGATAGTGTCCCGGAGGAGTTGCCTATCCCGCTGCGAAGGGTCCTCGTACCGGAGCACGGAGCGAAGTCCCCCTGGAAAGAAGACATCGATGGCTTTGAGGTTGTGAGCCCATCCCGTAAGTATATAACATGATTGTGGCGCATGGGCGCGGTTGAGTGCGGGCGACGAGGGTCGCAGAGTGATGTCCGAGCAACAAGGGTCGTTGCATGGATGGCGCGCGACCGTGAGCGACGGTCGTCATGGCGACAGAGCGGCCACAAGCGACGGTCGTCGTGACTACGAGCGACGGTCATCGCGATGACGGAGCACGGCCGAGAGCGACGGTCGTCGTGACTATGGCAGAGTGCGGTCGCGAGCGACGGTCGTCGTGATTATGGCGGAGCGTGGCCGCGGGCGATGGTCATCGCGACGAAGGAACAGGACCGAGAGTGACTGTCGTCGCGACCACGGCGGAGCAAGGTTGCGAACGACGGTCGTCGGTCGTCGATCGTCAAGGCAGGTGGCCGACCCCTTTGGGATGGCCGACGCCCAAGGGTGGCCGACCCCCAAGGTCGAAGGAACGCCGAGGTCGCTTCACGAGCGGTTCACGTGACTTGGGCATGCATTGCTTTGACCGGCTCTTGAGCGTTGAAAAGTTGACCGCTGACTGGGTGATGTGTCGCGCAAAGTGGGTCCCTTAACGGGTCCTGGGGTGTGACCAGAATAGGGTATGAACATAAGCCCCCTGCGTGTGGCGCGCGCGGAGGGGCAACCCGAGCGGGCGTCCACACATGAACGATGTGGTTACAGCCCATACTGCTGCGGGGGCCAGGGTCCCTGGTGATGGAGCCGGCGATGACGCTAAGCCTGTGTAGCAGTTTGATTGAGCCGGCGATGGCGCTAGCCCGTGATGGCGCTCAGCCCATTCCGCAGTTTGATTAAGCCGGCGATGGCGCTAAGCCCGCGATGGTGCTCAGCCCATGCCGCAGTTTCATTGAGCCGGCGATGGTGCTAGCCCGTGATGGCGCTCAGCCCATGCCGCAGTTTGATTGAGCCGGCGACGGCATACAGCCCGTCCCGCAGTTTGATTGAGCCGGCGATGGCGCTAAGCCCGCGATGGCGCTCAGCCCATGCCACAGTTTGATTGAGCCGGCGATGGCGCTAGCCCGTGATGGCGCTCAGCCTATGCCGCAGTTTGATTGAGCCGGCGACGGCATACAGCCCGTCCCGCAGTTTGATTGAGCCGGCGATGGCGCTAGCCCGTGATGGCGCTCAGCTCATGCCGCAGTTTGATTGAGCCGGCGACGGCATACTGCCCGTCCCGCAGTTTGATTGAGCCGGCGACGGCACGAAGCCCGTCCCGTAGTTTGATTGAGCCGGCGATGGCGCTAGCCCGTGATGGCGCTCAGCCCATGCCGCAGTTTGATTGAGCCGGCGACGGCATACAGCCCGTCCCGCAGTTTGATTGAGCCGGCGACGGCACGAAGCCCGTCCCGCAGTTTGATTGAGCCGGCGATGGCGCTAAGCCCGCAATGGCGCTCAGCCCATGCCGCAGTTTGATTGAGCCGGTGATGGCGCTAGCCCGTGATGGCGCTCAGCCCATGCCGCAGTTTGATTGAGCCGGCGACGACATACAGCCCGTCCCGCAGTTTGATTGAGCCGGCGATGGCGCTAGCCCGTGATGGCGCTTAGCCCATGCCGCAGTTTGATTGAGCCGGCGATGGCGCTAGCTCGTGATGGCGCTCAGCCCATGCCGCAGTTTGATTGAGCCGGCGACGGCATACAGCCCGTCCCGCAGTTTGATTGAGCCGGCGATGGCGCTAGCCCGTGATGGCGCTTAGCCCATGCCGCAGTTTGATTGAGCCGGCGACGGCATACAGCCCGTCCCGCAGTTTGATTGAGCCGGCGATGGCGCTAGCCCGTGATGGCGCTTAGCCCATGCCGCAGTTTGATTGAGCCGGCGACGGCATACAGCCCGTCCCGCAAGGAGGGGTCCTCGTGCTGGAGCACTACGAGCGGAGCCCCCAGAATGCCGCACACTCTGGAGAGTGGGTCGGAGATCTTCCATGCCCATGGCGGGGGCGCATGGTGTGGTGAACTGGTGTTATGCCCGGAGGCTTGTAACATGGTCGTGGTGCATGGGCATGGTGACGATTGTCGCGGGGACAATACTTGGTGATGTCGTCGTGGCAATTGAGCGCGGTCGGTGACGAGCATCAAGTGACCATTGGCATTGAGCGCGCGTTGTAGAGAGCGCGATGAGTTAGCACGGGCGACGTGGTTCGAGGAGACGGCACGCGGGCGACGGGGCCTGTCGCGGAGCTGTCATGTGAATGCGTGCGACGAAGGTCGTAGAGGTGGCGCGCGGGCAACAAGAGTCGCGAAGGAGCGCGGGTGACGGGAGCACAGAGCTGTAGCACGGACACGAGCAACAAATGTGTGAGGGCGATGAGAGTTGTAGAGCCGGCGCGCGGACGCAAGTGACGCGGGCGACAAGAGTTGCGAAAGGTGCGCACGGCGCTGGTGGCGGGGGTCCGCGCAGAAGGTATGCAGGGCGCTGGCGACGTGGTTCGCGGAGACGGTGCCCGGGCTACGAGGGCCGTGGGTCGCGGAGATAGCCCCAGGCGATTGGCAACGAGCTGCGGAGACGGCGCCTCGGTGATAGGCCGCGATTGTTGCGGAAGGCGTGGCGCTGGCGACGGGGGTCGCAGAGACGGCGCCCGGGTGACGAGCGATGAAGGTCGCAGAGATGGCGCCCGGGCGACGGGCATTTGGGATCGCGGAGACATCCCCCGGGCGACTGGCAACGAGGGTTGCAGGAGGTGCGCACGGCGTTG
Source organism: Escallonia herrerae (assembly GCA_033070095.1). Classification (NCBI taxonomy): domain Eukaryota; kingdom Viridiplantae; phylum Streptophyta; class Magnoliopsida; order Escalloniales; family Escalloniaceae; genus Escallonia; species Escallonia herrerae. The sequence continues at coordinate 118,508 of JAVXUP010000596.1, forward strand.
GTGACGAGGGTCGTACAGACGGCACCCAGGCGACGAGCGACGAGGGTCACAGAGACAGCCTCCGGGTGACGGGCAACGAGGGTTGCGAAGGCGGCCCCCGGGCGACGGGCGTCGCGGAGACGGCGCCGGGGCGACGAGCGACGAGTGTTGTGAAGACGGCGCCCGAGCGACGGGCAGCGGGTCGAAGGTGTGGCGTTGTGGCTGTGGAGGCTGAATGCGGTGTTGCCTTGTGAAAATGGTGGGTGCTTTTGTTAGCGTTGTGAAAATGGTGAAAATGTATTTTTCAAACCAAAAAAAGCAGTGAAACTAAAACAAAAAAGGGGAGGGGGGTCGCACAAAGTGGGTCCACTAGTGGCCCTTGATTGCAACCAGAATAAGTTGGGAACATAGCCCCCTGCGTGCGGCGTGCGCGGAGGGGCAACCCGAGCGGGCGCCGCACGCATAAACACATAGTAAGATGTTGATGTCGTTTGGCCGAAAAGTTGTCGACATCGTCTTTGAGTGACGAAGGCGGGCGACGAGGGTCGCGGAGACAGCCCCCGGGCAGTGAGGGGCACAGAGACAGCGCCCGGACGACAAGCGACGAGGGTCACGGAGACACCCCCCGGGCGACGGCGTCGCAGAGACGGCGCCTCGGGCAACGAGCAACGAGTGTTGCGGAAGGCGGCCCCCGGGCGACGCAAAGAGGAAGTCCGGGTGACGGGCACCGCAGAGATGAAGTCTGGGCGACAAGGGTCGCGGAGACGATGTTCGGGCGACGGGCGTCGCGGAGGTGAAGTCCGGGCGACAGGCGCATGTGCGCGAGCGATGCACAGCGGTCAAGGTTATTTTTTTTTTGGCCTTGGCTTTGGGGATGTGCGGGAAAATGGAAAAAAGAAAGAAGATGGAGAGGATGGCGCGGCGGCGGCAGGCTGCCATGGCCGGCCGTGGGACGGGGGAGAGGAGAGAGGTAGGGTGGGGCCGAGGGGGGGTCGGGGTAGCAGGGGGGTCGACGGGGTGGGGGGGTCGGGGTAGCAGGGGGGTCAGTGGGGTGGTGGGGTCGCGGTAGCAATGGCCTGCCATGGCCGGCCGCGGGGCTTGCGGGTGCGGGGAAAAGGGAGAGGGAGAGAGGCCGAGGGGGGGGGGTCGGCGGGGTGGGGGGGTCGGTGGAGCAAGGTGGTCGGCAGGGTAGTGGGGTCGGCCAGGTGGGTTGCGGGGAGGGGCCAAAGCAGAGAAAAAAGACGAAGGGAAAGAGAAGTCGCGGTGACCATGGCGCCGCGGGGCACACGGGGTCGGGGTAGAGGGAAAGAGAGAGAGGCCGAGGGGGGGGGTCGGCATGAAGAGTGGCGACGACGGGAAGGTCGGCCGGCGTAAGGCGAAGGTCGAGATGGTTGCGGCCGAAGATGGCTCGGCGGCGCAAGGAGGGTGCGGCGCTTGGAGAAGATGAAGGAAATTAGGGTTGTTTTGCGGGTTAGGGTATCTGGGATACGGGTCGGAGCAGTCGGGTAAACGGGCGGGCGGGTTTAACCCGCTTAAGCTGAATGAAAATGGAGGGAAAATGGGCCGAAGCAGGCGAGGGTGGGGGCCCTCGCGGTTCGGGTTCTGCCCAACTGGATGTTTTGATTGTTTTACTTTGAAATTGAAATTGATTTTCGATTCGATTTTTTTTTTTGGAGCCTATAAAAGGAGCATGAGAGGGGATGCAAAATTTTGAGGAAGAATAATTTTGAGGGGAAAGGGAGAGAAAGAGGGAGGTTGGGGATTGATGAAAAGTTTCGTGGAAAATTTTCTAAGTGTTGGAGAGAGCACCGGAGGGTGAAAAATTTTTGTGAAAATTTTTCTAAGTGTAGAATGAGGGTGATGACCCGACCGCGAAAAATGGAGAAATGTTTCTAAGTGTTGAAGAGTGACAAGGGCGACAAGTGAAGTCGCGGGGGTGACGACTCGACCGCGAAAAATGAAATTTTTTTCTAAGTGTCGAAGAGAGAGGAGGGTGCCGAGCGAAGTCGCGGGGGTGATGACCCGACCGCGAAAAATGAAGAAATTTTTCTAAGTGTCGAAGAGAGGGGAGGGTGCCGAGCGAAGTCCGGGGGTGATGACCCGACCGTGAAAAATGAAGAAATTTTTCTAAGTGTCGAAAAGAGGGGAGGGCACCGAGTGAAGTCGCGGGGGTGATGACTCGACCGCGAAAAATGAAGAAATTTTTCTAAGTGTCGAAAAGAGGGGAGGGTGCCGAGCGAAGTCGCGGGGGATGACCCGACCGCAAAAAATGAAGAAATTTTTCTAAGTGTTGAAGACGGAGTGTGGAGTTCGGCGGTGGGTCGGCATCGACGACCGACTGAGTGACCGAGGCACGGGAGGGTTGGCAAGACGTGTTGCATGCATGCCCGCGAGGTCGCACTGCCCGAGGGGGATGTCAGCTGACGGAGTTGAGACTTAGTAGCGTGGCTCGAGCCACCCCGCGCACCACGTATCAAGTCGCTGCAATGAGAGGCATGCATAAGGGGTAGGGAGCTTGACTTGCTTGGGGTAGGCAAGGGGTGAAGCCCCCAATGAAGTGAGACATAACACCAAGGGTGGTGCCAGTAGAACAATGTTAGCTTGAATATTCTCCAAGTCTGGAAATGACGGCCTCTTGGATGGCTGGGTAGAGGATGTGACCGGTAGTTCTGGTGGCCATATGTTGCTGAGGCATGGTTGCGTTAGTGTGTCAGGCAAGGAATGAACTGCACTGTTGGTAGTCCTGGTAGCCCTCCGCTGCACATGCATGGTGCCTGAGTCTGGAAGATATGCAGACTGCAACACGATGCTCACCTCCCCAGCGGAGTCGCCAAAATGATGATGCCGAAAATGGTTCGCTGCTACGTGGAGGTGCCACAAAGGATGCGGTATGAGTCAGCTTCCAGATAGGCAACGCGGGAGACAGCAAGGACGGCATAAGGGCCGAGGGCAAGGCTCCCCAGACAGGTCGCGAGGGCTGGCAGCGCCGCGCAGGCAGGGGGACGACGAACAGGGGCGACAGTCGACGGTCCGTGCAACTGGGGTGCAGCGTCGAGGGTTCGTGGACGTGAGCCTAAGTGTGTTTCTCTCACTAGAATTCCAGAGAGAATGTCATTTTAGAGACAGGACCGACAGTCTACGGTCCGTGACAAGGGTGCAGCGTCAAGGGTCCGGAGACGGGAGTCCAAGTGTGTTTCTCTCACTAGAATTCCAGAGAGAATGTCATTTTAGAGAGAGAAAGTGAAAAGTTCAAGAATGAGAAAAAGATCCTTGAAAAGGCTCCAAAGTCCACTATTTATAGGCAAAAATATGCATGTGTCATAAGTTGACATGTGTCACCCCCTGGGAACGACACGTCGCCAGGGGGCCAAAGCACTGATCCTCCGTTGGACTGCCGGTCCCTAAGTTCGTGCTGCCCTGCCCTTTGCGACATCTCTCTGCCTGTCTGAGGAGACTGATCATGCCGCGGTAGCATGGTCAGAGTAGCCCGTTGCCCTAGCCTCCAGTCCAAGCCCTTACTGAATCCCACAGGCCTGGCAGCGGTGGGGAAGACCCGACTCCCAGCTGCCAGGTGGACTAGGCAAGATGCCCCTCTGGAGACCTGCTCCCATCTCGGAGTGACCCGGGGGTCATAGTCCTTAGGGGTGCCGACGCGAGCCCCCAGTGCCAGAGCACGTAGGCCAGTCACGCAGGCACCCTGGCGGAGATAGTGTCCCGGAGGAGTCGCCTATCCCGCTTCGAAGGGTCCTCGTACCGGAGCACGGAGCGAAGTCCCCCTGGAATGAAGACAGCGATGGCTTTGAGGTTGTGAGCCCATCCCGTAAGTATATAACATGATTGTGGCGCATGGGCGCGGTTGAGTGCGGGCGACGAGGGTCGCAGAGTGATGTCCGAGCAACAAGGGTCGTTGCATGGATGGCGCGCGACCGTGAGCGACGGTCGTCATGGCGATAGAGCGGCCACAAGCGACGGTCGTCGTGACTATGGCGGAGCGCGGTCACGAGCGACGGTCGTCGTGATTATGGCGGAGCGTGGCCGCGGGCGATGGTCATCGCGATGAAGGAACACGGCCGAGAGTGACGGTCGTCACGACCACGGCGGAGCGAGGTTGCGAACGACGGTCGTCGATCGTCAAGGCAGGTGGCCGACCCCTTTGGGATGGCCGACCCCCAAGGTCGAAGGAACGCCGAGGTCGCTTCACGAGCGGTTCACGTGACTTGGGCATGCATTGCTTTGACCGGCTCTTGAGCGTTGAAAAGTTGACCGCTGACTGGGTGATGTGTCGCGCAAAGTGGGTCCCTTAACGGGTCCTGGGGTGTGACCAGAATAGGGTATGAACAAGGTGTGGTGTAGGTGTATAAGAGTGTGCATGGTGTGTTGAAGAAAAAAGAAGAGATAAAGAGAAAGACCCATTGCCACGGCAGTGGGTGTAGGCTGAATAAGTGTGATTGTGGAGTGTGAGTGTGTCTAATGGGTGTGTGAGTTTGTGTTTGTGATGTGTGCTGTGTGTGTGTGTGTGTGTGTGTGTATTTTATGTGTGTGGAATTGAGACAAAGAAGAGGGGGAGGATGCCGTGGGTGTAGTGTTTTGTGGTGTTTGTGAGAAGAAAAGAGAAAGGTAGTGTAGCAGGTATGTGAGTGTGAGGTAGTGTGTGTATATGTATGTGCAGAAGGTGTGCGTGAATATATATATATATATATATATATATATATATATATATATATATATATATATGATGCCAAGGAAAATGGGTTCGCAGTCGACATGGAGGTGCCACAAGGAATGCAGTCCGAGTAAGATGCCAAGGCTGATGATGTGGGACACAGCAAGGGCAGAGATCAAGGGCTTCCCAGACAGAGCTTGAGGGTGGCAGTGCTGCGAAGGCGATGACACAAGATGAATACACGACGACAGTTACAGTCCAATGCTTAGGTCCAGAGTCAGGGTCTTGTATGTTTCTCTCTCTAGGATTTTAAAGTGAGAAAGTAAAAATGTTCTGAGAATGTCCAACCGTGAGAAAATGTCCAAACGTAAAAAATGAAACAAGACCTCTACTTATAGAGGTTGAGATGATAATGTCATTAACCGACAGGTGGCCCTCCCCAGGAATGACACGTCACCAGGGGGTCTACGGGTGCCGGTGCTCCACGGACTGTCGAATCGCATATTCACCCGACCTACCCCACACAGTGTCGCTCTATCTGTTTGGAAAGACTGGCTCCCACAACGTCGGTGTGGCTAGAGAACCCCCTTGATCTAGCCACCAATCCAAGCCCTTACAGAGTCCCACAGGCCTGGCAGTGGTGGGGAAGACCCGACGCCCAACTGCTAGGCGGACTAGGCACGATGCCCTCCAAAGACTTGCTCCCGTCTCGGAGTGACCCGAGAGTCATAGTCCATAGGGGTGCCGATGCAAGCCCTCAGTGCCGGAGCACGTAGGCATTCACAAAGACACCCTGACGGAGATAATGTCCCAAAGGAGTCACCTATCCCGCTGCGAAGGTTCCCCGTGCCAGAGCGCTCAAACGGAGCCCCCTGAATGAAGTATGATGCCTGAAGGCCTGTAACATGCTTGTGACGCATGGGCGCGGTGCCTACAACACGAGACATTAATTGTGGGGCATGGGCGCGGTGATGAATATTGTGAGACCATACCTGGTGTCGGGGTCACATGTCATGGAAGTGGCGTAAGGGCGCAGCGACGACCGTCGCGAGACCATACCTGGTGCTGGGGCACATGTCATGGAAGTGGGACATGGGCGCAATGACGACCGTCGCGAAACCATACCTGGTGTCGGGGCACATGTCATGGAAATGGAGCATGATCGCGGTGAAGTGTGTATGGTGCCCGGGGGCACAACATTGTAGAAGAGAGTCTGGGGGCACGGCTGTATCAGTGGTGCGGCCTGCCGAGGGCACTGTAGAGTGACAGAGAGCCCGGGGGCACAGCTGTATCAGTGGCGCGGCGCACAGGCGCAACAGAGTGACATCCAGGTGATGGGGGTCACGGAGTGACTTCGGGGCGACGGGGGTCGCGGAGTGACGTCTGGGAGACGGGGGTCGCGGAGTGATGTCCGAGTGACGGGGGTCGCGTGAGCGGTGCGCGGTCGTGGGTGATGGACGACGGACGTCCTGAGATTGATTTGCGAACGTCCGTAAACATTGCGGAGGTGCATGGACTCAAGAAAACAAGTGCTCGTGGGGGGGGGGAGGCCATAGGCCATAAAAGGGGGAAGGCCAAGGCCACCACCCATAGGGAGGCCGATGCCGACCCCCTGGTGAGGCCGAGGCCGACCCTAGGGGGTGGCCAAGGCCAATGGCCAACTCCCATGAAGGGAGGCCAAGGCCACTCCCCCTTTTAGTGAACTTCGGGTGCTACGATAGGTGTTTTGATGGGCAATGACGAATCCAGAAGTTGTGTAACGATGGACGTGTTGCCATGAGTCGTACCCACGTGACGATGACTAAGGTGTCAAAGTCACATACAAAGCGTACAAAGTGCAAAAAGTGAACAACTGAGGGGGGGAAGGCCAAGGCCAACCCCCCATGGAGGCCGAGGCCGACCCCATGGGGTTGGCGGGCCTTTGCCCTTGACCCTGTCGCTCCGGTTGCTCCATCGATTGATGTTTTTGGTGAAAAGATGCTCGGGTGGTCGCGGCGCGACGAACGTGGTACCGTGATTCACGCTAACATGAAATAATTAGTGACTAAGGCATGCAAAGCAAGAAATGCACGTGATATGAGCGTGCGCACTTTGACCGGTTCGATGCGTTGAAAAATTGACCGTTGATGTGTTCGTGCAAAGCGGGACCCCTAGTGGGCCCTTGAGTACGACCAGAATAGGTTGGGAACAATATATATATATATATATATATATATATATATATATATATATATATGTTGTGTGGGTGTGTAGAATGAATATATGTGGGTATTTGTTTTGGAGGTAATGAAGGAATGTAGGTGTGGAATGCGTGTATGAGTGATGTATGCATGCATGTGTGAGTGATTTTGTGAGAAACTGAGTGTGTGATTTTGCTGGATAGTTGAGAGTGTGTTTGGGTGGGTAATATAGTGTAATTAGTGTGTTTTGTATATGGGTGTAAGTGTAGTAACTGTGAGTATGTGGGGTTCGTGGGGCTTAGGGATGGCAAGAAAATCCGAACCCACGGATTTCCGACCCGTCTCGATCCGGTAGGAGCGGATTATTTTGACTTTGACTGGGTCATGGAGTGGGTATGGTATTTTTTTCAAAAACCTGCAGCGGGTTAGGGACGGGTGTGGTTTTCTCTGCAATCCGCCCCACCTCGCCCCAATATACTTACCCTAATAAATCGGTTGATCGTAGCCGTCCATCTATACTATATATATATATATATATATATATGTTGTTTATGGCAAACCCCACATTTCACCCTTCTTATTCACTCTATGCCGCACGGTCAGTCGGCCACTCCCAAGTCCCATGTGATCTGACCACTCTCCACCACCACATGGCCACGAACTTCCGTCCACTCCACCGCACGGCCACGAACTTTAGGCCACTCCACTGCATGGTGTCTTGCGACGGTAACAACATGCGGACAGTCGGCCATTCCTTACCGATCTGCCCATTTTTCACCGGCGGCCACGAACTTCCAGCGACTCCATTGTACGGCCACGACCTTGCAGCAGCTCCACCGCACAGTATCTTGCGACGATAACACCTCACGACCACGAACTTGCCACGGACTTGTCTCGCTACGGCTCTACCGATTGCTACGCCGGTGCCGCTGCCGCTGCCTTATCTCTTTATCACTTATTCAATTCTTGAAATCCAAGCTTTGCTAAACCAAGTAGAACAGGGCCAGGACAGGGGCGGGGAAGGTTGGTTTTGGGTTTTTCGTGTGCTATAGAGAGGACGGGGCGGAACAGGGCGGGTTCGGGTTTCTTACATCCACATAGGGTCGATAATGGTTTTTTACATACATAACCAGGTGCAGGGCCCGGGGCAAAGTTTAATGACTAGAGGGGCGGGTTCGGATTTTAGCAGATCCGCATCCGACCCGCCCCATTGCCATCCCTAGTGGGGCTGTGAGTTTACTAGAGTCTGTGAGTGCAAAAGAACAAGGAAGAAGAAAAAGAAGTGGGTCACTGATGCGTAGTGGTACCTATGCAAGCATGAGTATATTCCGGATTAGCGTTAGACACGACTTGAGCATTGAATACTATACGGTGATTGTTAGCATACAAAATCTAATTGTATAGTACGTTAGGCCATATTAGAATTTACAGAAAAATTTCATAATTTTCTGAAATCACATGTATTTTTAGTAATTTTTGTAATTTCAGATTTGTAAAATTCTTTTGGAGCCTTAAAACCCTGAAATGTTCTGGAAAAGTTATAGTAATGTTTTTATAGAATAATAAAGACTCAGTAAAAAATTGATAATTTTTGGAGTTGATTTATTATCATTTTCCATTTCGCATGGAATTTAGCAAAAACGAAAAATAAAGAAATAGTTTAGTGCCTTTTATTTCCTGATTTTTATTTCTTTAATTTTTATACATATATTAAGGTTTGTATATAAAATTATGAGTCTTTATTTCCAGCTGGAAGCAATTATGGCAATTTATTGGTTTTAATGTATTTAAGAAAATTATTTTAATTCAAAAATAATAAAAAAAATATTCAAAAATTATATTATCCCAAATGTTGTATTAAGCTATAAATAATGTTTAATAAATGATAAGAATATTTTTAAGATATTTCTGAGTCTCGAAGAATGACGAATTTTTGGGTAGGTTGGCTGTGTGGAAAACCGCTCCGAATTTTATCATTTTCGGGTAGAGAAATGGGTATGCTGATGATAGTTATATTAAAATTTTAATACAGTAGTATGAATAAGTGTTATAATAAATGACTCTGCCAACATAGGTTAACCTCGAGGATTTGATAGAGAGCATTCTTAGTTTCAGCGCTTGGATCGAGATAAGGGATTTCTTTTGAAACCTTATTTCGTCTATTTGATATCATAATATTCTTTCCGAATTGTTATTGATGTTTTCATTGGACTCACTTATAATTGTAATGAAATTGCATCGATTGCTATTAGTACCATGTTTTGAGCCTTATGTGTTTATTGAAAATTCCTTTTCGATGTTATTAATTTATTTCTCGTTGTGCATCGATTAAATCATTGCATCATCAATTATTGTACTCTGCATATTGACATGAGTTAATGAATTAAGAAGTTATAAGGATGGTCTATATCGGGGCTGATATACGGATGGTCTGTATTGTCAGGGATGCTAGTACCTAAATGTTCTAGCTAGTGCTCATATGCATATACAACCTTATTGTTAGTGAGCACTGCATGTGTGCCTTTGCTAAGTTTTGCCCTGCACTGCCTCTGTGGCTTGCAAATTTACTCATGTTCAATATGCCATCTGCATCGCTTACAGTGTAATTGAAATTGTTTCTGTTGATGTTCCGAATTGAGTAATTGAGTTGAATCTCAACTCGTACTGCCATTGAAATGAATTCACTAAATAATTTGTATTCCTTATTAAATTTTGAGTGACCTTACTGAGCTCTCAAAAGCTCACTCCCTTTTTCTCTTCCCTTCTGCAGGAAATAATCATCAGTAAGAGTTCAGAACCAATGAGCTTGATCATGGAATAGCTTAGCATTTTTATTATTTGTTATTTAAGCCCCTGTGAGGGAACTAGTGTGTACCTTAATAAATGAGTACTTTCAATTCATCATGTGTTTAGAAAGGTTTCCGAGTTAATTAAATTGTTGTAGTGCTCTGACCTGGAGGTTATTGGGTTTCCTTAGTGGGATTGTATTGATTGGATAATTGAGGATTGGATTGAGTGAGTGTTAACGTTTCAGAAATTTTGGGATGTTACAGTGTGAAGGATCCTGCTTTAGGTTGTGTGATTTCGGGTTTAGAAGTGAGCACATGGTGGGTAGTTGGTATCAAGTTTATAGTATCGTAGCATTGATTGTGTTCTAACAAATGAATTGTCAATCTAAGTTTATTCAGAGATTATTGATCGAGATTTGGTAGCATTACTTAGAGGTAAGGAATTATATCCGAATCCCATTTCATCATTGATATCAAATATAAATTTCTGATTTGTTATAAAAAAATTTATGAACTCTGATATATTATATGTCATGAAAATGCTTTCAATTGCCCGTGTAACCCTAATTTGAGCCGTATAGTGATCGTTTAAAATTCGGTTCATTCTCATATGTTTATTGACTAATCATTGTAAAATATTTTTAATTGTATTTATTTCTTCTAAATGTTGACATGAATTAGTAATTCTGGGAGTTATAGGGATGGTGCGTATTGTTGGAGTTATAAGGATGGTCTGTTGGTTGGGTTAAACTAGTACCTAAATAAACTAGTACCTAAATGGACTAGTCAGTGTACATATGTATATGTAGAGCGTATCGAGCACTGCCGGGGTGGCTTTGCTATAGTGTACTGCTGTGTTCAATATTTTCTATTTATGTTTTATTATACATAAACTGTTCTGAATGACTATTAATTAAGGGATTGAGTTGATACTCATCCTTATGTTTTTATTGAAATGTTGTGGTTTTATTTGAAAACCCTTTTAAAATTATCATTTGATTGTATATAGAAAATCATTTGAATCGCTCTGTGTCTCCGTTTTAAAAGTTGATATTTGGTTTAAAAGTAAAATCGTCCGAATGTTTTTTATCGTTTTAAAATCTTTGATCGACCTTGCTGGGCTCTCAAAAGCTCACTCTCCTTTGACTTCCTTTCTGCAGGTAGCATCAACATTAGATTACTTGAAACTGGAATAGAGGCAAGCGAGCTAGTGAATTTAAGTTACTGTATTGTCCATTAGAACCCCTGCGTGGGTGAATGTTATTGTTTAAACTTTTAAGACTTAGATTGATGTTTCACCTACGATAGTTTACTAAGATTATGATTAATGGTTTAGTTGCTTTGAAAGATTTGCATTATTTGGTTGAGTTGAGGTACTATTATTTTAGTGAATTGATCGAGCGAGTGTCTATCTAACGTTCTGAAAATTTTGGGATGTTACTGTACAGTTTGAGGTTTGTCTTTAACGATTATAACAGCATCATTGTTATTGGAAGCATTATCAAAACCAAATCTCATCATCTTATCATCTGGTTTAAAGGTGTTACATGCTCGTACTATAATTTCAGCAACATATGATGCTTCATGTGGATATGAAAAGATTTAAAAAGCAATGATTCTCATGTGCATAACCCAATCGGAATCAATCGAATGTGCGGTCTCACAAGAATAATTAAACATTGTATATGGAGATAAGACTAACTTTATCATCAAAACTTTCAAAATAATCAATTGAGCATTGTTTAGCAGCATTATATTGTCTAAGTGCATCATATCTTTTACTATTTCTATGAACCTTTTTATACAAAGGTTTCACATAATTATTCATATATCAAGTGTACTTTTTATTAACAGCAAAATTAAAGGTCCTTCATTATGCTCAAGAAATTTAGCGAGCATGTCTCTTTGTTGTCGTTGATTATAAATAAGTTACTGTCAAAAGATAATTGCATTTGGCAATCATCAACATGGCCTTGATTAGATGAACATGTTTGCCAACGCCTTTTAAGTTGTTTATTACTACTACCACAAGTTGTTTACTTATTGCTGTGAGATGCCTCGAAAAAAATTCCAACTAAAGGGATTTTTAAGGAGTCGTTATCTAATTTAACTAAACAAAGGTACAGACACCTCATTTTTTTAGTCATGGATAATTAAAAAAATATTGGGTTTTATTATTCATTAGAGTATATTAAGGGTTGGGCCTGCTAATATAACTTATTTAATTCAACTAGGTCCAGTCTTGTCCAATTGTCCAGTCCAGTCTAATAGTTCAGTTGTCTAGTCCAGTTTTCCACTCCAGTCCAGTTGTTCAGTCTAGTTCAGTTACACCAATCCAGTCCAAGTTTCTAGATTGTGATTTGTCTAGAAGATTTTAAGAATTGCCTGTGATTTATCCATATTGTTGTGATGTGGGGTGGTGCAACTGTTTGTGTATTGTGGTGAGGGGGGGGGGGAATAGTTTTGAGTTGTGCAAAATAAATAAATAAATGGGTTGTGAGGTAGTGAGGGGAATGGTAAGGGCAGCCATGGTAGCTGCCATATTTACGTGAAGGAAGGGCTGAAATGAAGCAGCCATCTGCACTTGTGCACGGTTGTGTGAAGGTGGTCACATGTGGGTCGAACTGTGTGCAAGAGGGGAGGGATTTGGTGTGTGAATAAGTGGGTGTGTGGTGGGTGTGAGGTGAAATTAGGGTTGCGAAATAGCGCATATATGTATGTGTTATGTGTGTGATTAATGTGTGTATTTGGCGAAAAAGGGAGACTGCTTGACGACAGTTTAGGTGACGATGGAAGGTTGTTGTGTGCGTGAATATGAGATTGTGAGTTCATATGTGTGTATGAGAGAGGGAGAGAGGCTGAAGTTTCAGCTGTAAGTATAAGTGTGTGCGTGTGTCTGTGAAAATGCATGTGCGTTTGCATAATGTGTGAGGTGTGACTGCTGGTATGTGTTTATATATGTGTGTAGTATAGAAGATGAGTGTTCTGTGCATGAGTGTAGAACCAAAAGAAAAAAAAAAGAAGAAGGGAAAACCCACTGTCGTGAGGCTGTGGGTGTGGAGAAAACTATGTGGTGTGTATGTATGTTATAAGTGGGTTCATGGAGTAAAGGGAGTGTGTGTGTAACCTGGGAGTGTGTGTGTGTGTGTGTGTGTATTGGTGGGTATATGGGTGAGGGTGATGGGTAGCATGTGGGTATGTGTATATGTGAGTGTGAATATATGTGGGTATTGTGTGAATGAGTGAGTACACTAGTGAGTGTCATGTGTTGATGTGGGTCTGTGGATGTAGATAGAAGAGAATCTGCCGAAGTAACCGGTGAAAGGGGGTTAAGTTGTGCGCATGTGTGTACACGACTAGCGTTAGGTTTGTTACGCGCATTGGATAGTATATAGTAGACCTGGCAATTTTTGGCCCGTACCCGCGGGTCTACCCGTACCCGTCCAAAAATCCCGGGTACGGGTACGTATATGAGAGACCCGTTGAAATCAGACCCGGACCCGATCCGAACCGTAATTTTCGGGTCGGTACGGGTCGGATACCGGGTTACCCGGTTTACCCGGAATTCATGCCTATTTAAAGAAAAAATTTGTGTCCTACATTCAATTCTCATCTCTCTTCCCACTTACTCACCTCTCAGACCATTCTCTCTCTCTCTCTCTCTCACGCCGCCCCCTTCCTCTCTTCTACTGACGTCGCCCCTCTCCCTCAAGATCTACCACTACCGCCATCACTGTCTTCTCCCTTACTCTAACAACTAACAAGTACCCGCCGACCGCCATCTATCTGCGCCGCCTCAACCCTCTCACAGATCTGCGCCGCCTCACAACCCTCTCACAGATCTGCGCCGCCTCACAGATCTGCGCCGCCGATCCGACTCCAGTCACCGACGATCTGAAGCTCGTATCACCACCGCCGATCTGATGCGAGCCACCACCGATTTGATGCGAGCCACGGCCGATCTGAAGCTCGCATCGCCATCGCCGTTCGACACGAGTTCTGCGAGAACATGAGATTTCATTTTCATTATTTGTGCATATGTGATGTATCCGTTAGAATTATTTTTTTTTCGACAGAAGTAGTTATTGTACTTAGGATTGTTGGTAGGAAATGGTATTTGCTTTATTATGGATTTTGTGGGTGGCGGAAAAAAGTTGCCCTAACTAGTTGGTATTTTTTAGTAATTTAATTCTGTTTAGCAAAAAATTAATAATTTAATTGTTTTACCCGCGAGTAATACCCTACCCGCAAGGGTAGGGTACGGATCCAGTAAAATCTTACCCGAAAAAATTCGGGTAAATTATACCCGACCCGTTTTTACCCGGACCCGATCGGATTTTACCCGAATCCGGCGGATATACCCGTTTGCCAGGTCTAGTATATAGTGAACATTATCATCTGAAAATTTTAACTGTAGTACCTTAGACTATATTAGAAATTCTGGTAAAATTTTATAATTTTCTGAAATCATATGTATTTTTAATATTTTTTCAATTTTAGTTCTATAAAAATCGTTTGGAACCTCTAAACCCATGAAAATGTTTTGAAAAATTAGATTAATGTTTCATAGTATAAATAAGTTTCAGATCAAGTTTGGTGATTTTTAGAGTTTATTTTCTATGATTCCATATCGCATTGATTTTAGAAAATTGGATAATTTCAAAAATAGATATAATGTCTTTTAAATTCTGGTTTTTATTTCTATAGTTTTCATAAGTATTTTAAAGCTGTTACAAAAATTATGGGGCTTTATTTTCACCTATAAACAATTATGGCTATTTATGGTTTTTTCTTCCATTTAAAGAAATTATTTTAAATTGAAAATAATTAAAAGTTCAGCAAATTCATATTTTGACTTTTAATAATGCTTTAAGATATAAAAGTGTTTTCTTTTAATTTATAATGAATTTGCACTATTGTTACGCATTAAGGAGTATACGAGATTTTTGGTTATGTGCCAAGGACCCGTTTTAGGTTTTGTAATTTCGGGGTTAGAAGTGAGCACGTGGTGGATAGTTATATCAAGTTTATAGTATCATAGCATAGATTGTGTTCTAACAAATGATTTGTCAATCTAAGTTTATTCTGAGATTATTGATCGAGGTTTGTAGCATTACTTAGCTTGGATCGATGTATGAAATTATATCCGAACCCCATTTCATCATTGATATCAAATATAATTTTCTAATTTGTTATCAAAATTTTTATGAACTCTGATATATTATATGTCATGAAAATGTTTTCAATTGCCCGTGTAACCCTAATTTGAGCCGTATAGCGATCGTTTGAAATTCGGTTCATTCTCATATGTTTATTGACTCAATCATCGTAAAATATTTTTAATTGTATTTATTTCTTCTAAATGTTGACATGAAATAGTAATTCTGGGAGTCATAGGGAAGGTGCGTATTGTCGGAGTTATAAGGATGGTCTGTTGGTTCGGTTAAACTAGTACCTAAATGGACTAGTCAGTGTACATTTGCATATGTAAAGCGTATCGAGCATTGTCAGGGTAGCTTTGCTATAGTGTACAGCTCATGTTCAATATTTTCTATTTCTGTTTTACTATACATAAAGTGTTCTGAATGACTAAGTTAATATTCATCCTAAGTTTATATTGAAATGCTGTGATTTTATTTGAAAACGCTTTTAAAATTATCATTTGATCATTTGAATCGCTCTATATCTCTGTTTTAAAAGTTTTTATTTAGCTTAAAAGTAAAATCTTTCGAATCATTTTTTATTGTTTTTAAATCTTCGATCGATCTTACTGGGCTCTCAAAAGCTCACTCTCTTTTGACTTCCTTTCTGGTGGTAGTAACCAGCGTTAGATTACTTAAAACTGGACTAAAGGCAAGCAAGCTAGTGAATTTGAGTTACTGTATTGTCCATTAGAACCCCTGCGTGGGTGAATGTTATTGTTTAAACTTTTAAGACTTAGATTGATATTTCACCTACGATAGTTTACTAAGATTATGATTAATGGTTTAGTTGCTATGAAAGATTTGCATTATTTGGTTGAGTTGAGGTACTATTATTTTAGTGAATTGATCGAGCGAATGTCTAACATTCCGAAAAATTTTAGGATGTTACTGTACCATTTGAGGTTCGTCTTTAACAATTTTAACAGCATCATTGTTATTGGAAGCATTATCAAAACCAACTCTCATCATCTTATCATCTAAATTAAAGGTGTTACATGCTCGTAGTACAATTTCAGCAACGTATGATGCTTCATGTCGATATGAAAAGATTTAAAATGCAATGATTCTCCTGTGCATAACCCAATCAGAATCAATCGAATGTGTCGTCGCACAAGAATAATTAAACATTGTAAATGGAGATAAGACTAACTTTATCATCAAAACTTTCAAAATAATCAATTGAGCATTGTTTATCAGCATTATATTGTCTAAGTGCATCGTATCTTTTACTATCTCTATGAACCTTTTTATACAAAGGTTTCACATAATTATTCATATATCTAGTGTACTTTTTATTAACAGCAAAATTAAAGGTCTTCATTATGCCCAAGAAGTTTAGCGAGCATGTCTCTTTGTTGTCGCTGATTATAAATAAATCAGTTACCGTTAAATGATAATTGCATTTGGCAATCATCAACACGGCCTTGATTAGATGCACATGTTTGCCAACGCCTTTTAAGTTGTTTATTACTACTACCACAAGTTGTTTACTTATTGTTGTGAGATGCCCCCCAAACAAATTCCAACTAAAGGGATTTTTAAGGAGTCATTATCTAATTTAACTAAACAAAGGTACAGAGACCTCATTTTTGTAGTCATGGTTAATTAAAAAAAATTGGGCTTTATTATTAATTAGAGTATATTAAGGGTTGGGCCTGCTAGTATAACTTAATTAATTCAACTAGGTCCAGTCTTGTCCAGTTGTTTAGTCTAGTCCAGTTAGGCCAGTCCAGTCCAAGTTTTTAGATTGTGATTTGTCTAGAAGATTTTAAGAATTACCTATGATTTATCCATATTGCAAGAAATTAAATCATTAATTTGCATGAAGTATGAAGATAATTTCTGGATCTGGTACATCCCATTTATAAAATCAGAGATAATTATCGAATTATGTTAGATAATGTCTTGAAATTCAAGAAAAAAAATTATAAAATTATCAGATGAATCAGCCAATTTTTGACAAACTGAACGGTTAGTTGACTTTTATTGATCTGCGATTTTTATCAAATATGTTGTCTTATCATCAAATCAAATATTATGGCCTTCTTGGCATCCCAAACCTCTATAAATAGGGCCATTGGCCTGCATATTGAGATATCAATTTTTTTCTCCCTAGAGCTTTTATACCATTTCTCCTAGAAGTGGTGTATCATCTCTTATGATAGACCTTCATAATTCACTAAAAAAGAGGTTCAAGTCTCTTGCATCGTTGATTCTTCGCATAGTATTCCCGAGTCCTCTAGATAGGCAGACCTGCGACGTATATTGTATTGTTTTCTATCGTTTAGTAGTCTAGAATTATTTCCCTTTCTCGGGACCACATTTCATTTCCAATACAAAAATCATAAAAAAGAGCCTTTTCATTTCCTAGTTTGAATCTAAGACTGAAGTGTTTGGTCGCCTCCCGTAGGATTAGAGTCAAACTATGATGGTTTGATTCTGGTTTGTGCGACCAGATACATAAGTCATTCGACTCCTAATGTCGAATTCAAACCAACAATACAGGATTAAACATAGGGTCTATGCATATTTATGTGTTTATTTGCTTAAATGCCAAAAAAATAATATAAATAAAGTAGAAACCGAAAGGATATGACGGATGCCTAACACCTTGTTGTGCTTAAAATGAATTATAACTGAATTTAAGAACTAGTTATAATTCAATCAAACTCTATTTTTGAGAATAAATCTCAAACGACCTCTAAAACGGATTTGGATCTAGCCCCACTGTATAAAAATGATCCCAAGAGATTAAATGGTTAAATATTTTTTTCTTTAAAATGACCCTTTTAAAAAACCTTTTACCGACGAAGATTCCGTCGCTAAAAAAGCCGTTGGGAAAAATCTGTCAGTAAGAGCATCATACGTGTATATTCAAGAAGTAATAGAACTGGGCGAGAAATGGAGTACATTTGAACTTGTTCTTGAATCTTGGTGTTTTCGGTACTATCCATTTGGGCATTCTGTCCACTTTGCGCAAATCATTATGTATTTTCTAACCATGAGCCCTTTTGGAAGGTCTTGGTGGTGTGTTTTCACTGAATGGGTCCTAGCAACCTACCCATGTTAGTGCATCTGTTGCAGGGCTGGCGTAGTCCCAGTCTTGCAATGAATTCTTAATTTCACAGCATCACACTGTATGGTGGTGCTTGGGTACACCATACCCACAAACAGGGCAGCCCTAAGCCAGGTATCCTCCTAGTCGTGAACAGGTTAATAAATGAAAAAAATGAATTTCCCACAGATTGAGCAAGGTGGTAATGTTCAACTATACAGAATTTAAGACCAATTATTTAACAACCGGATTATGGGCATCAAAATTGGAACCAAATTTTGGTTAAGAAGTCAATCGATGTAAAACCCTTGCCGCAGCAAGAAATATAAAATTATTATCATAATCAAGCTTTTGATAATAAAATCCACAAAGCGCCATCTTTAGAATCTAAAGAGCTGCCCAAGCCTTCTCCCCTACTCTCAGTGGCGGAATCAGGATTTCAGTTCAGGGGTGTTAAAAATATATCGAAATTACTAAATTTTTTATAAGTAAAATAACACACAAAAACATAGCGCATTTTTTTATAATACACAAAAAAATACTAAAAAGTATCCAAAAGGTCTTATTAAGTTTCATGAGAGCCACCAAAGACTCTTTACAACACAAAAAAAAAAAGCGAATACAAAATACATATTTAAGTTTTTAGAAATAAATGCATTAAATAAGTACTCGACGAGGCCCGGAAGATTGCTACAAGTTCACGATCAACCTCCCAAGCTCAAGCTCAACATCAACCTCTCAATATCCTTCATCACTTGCTTAACATACCCACTTCTGTTGCCGTTGCTGTACAACCCCTCGCAAAGATCTCTGATCTCTGTCGGCGCTACTGGGCCCTCATAGTAATACCAAGCATTCACAAACATATTCGAACACAGCTCAGGCTGCTCGTGAGCAATCACATTAATTATGCCGTCGATGCCCACGCCACCATTTGGCACTGACAGGTTTCCTGTCCTTTATTATTTGGTTTTCTTATTTTGTTTCATATTTAAACATTCAAAAAAAATTAGCGCTCTCAGATACTATTTGCAACACCCTAGTTCAACCAAAATAATCCCTTTTTAGTGCGTTTAAACCCTAATCCTAGTGCAAAACCTATAAAACTAGGCCCTAACCCACTCTAATAATCTTATATACCCTTAGTAAAGTCCGTCCTACATCAAATTAAGGGTATCGCTTCAACTTTATCTTTGTTCATCCCATAATCTTAGCTATTGTGGAATCAAGCAAAATCAAACGGGCATCATATATAAGACAAGCATTTGTGTTCTTCCTCAATTAGATATAGCACAAAAGACAGGACACTTGCTTGATAATCTATGCAACACTATAGCCCAGTGCAATATAGAAAAACATGAAAAATACTTCAGTTTCGACAGTCTTGACTAAAAATGTGTAAGCTTTCTCGTTTATAACATTCAACAAAAATTAATACCACGCAAATGAACGTGAACTCCATCAATATGTACCTTGTAAAAAACTTATGTATCTTGTTTTGACCAACGTGCAATAGATGTTTTATCCATGTAAGTGTGATAACTAAGAAATGTAGAAACTTCTTGAATCACAGGATTTGCTTCTACATTGTTAGCGTCTCTGCCTTCTTCTAAAGAAAAGGCATCATCTTCGCTGTAGTGGTAGACATATTAGAAGTACCCCAAAGAGAATTAACCAGGAATACAACCAACAAACAATTGGTTATGGTGATAACCAAATAATATGAGAAGGATCCAAAGAAAAAGCAATTAAACTAGTCTAAGACAAGAAATACCCAGGACTTGTTAGTGAATAATTACACAAATAACTACCTAAGGTAAAACCTGGTAAAAAACTATCATGTTCAACACGATTCATGTGTCTTTATAATTAAGAACCAGCAAATGGGATTCTGCACACCTCCACCCACCCAACACAGACAAAATAATTTAAAATGAAAAACTGGAGAGGTTAGTGTGAACATTTAGCATGGTATCAAACTAAATACTTATGCTTGGAAGTGAAATTGATGAAAAACCATGAATGACCTGAAAAAGATCTATCGCCTAAATAGCTCAAGCTGCCCCTTACATCTGGGGATGAAAGGAGCGTGACTTTCGCGTCTTAGCCTCAAACCTCTTCACCTCATCCTCAACAACACATCCACATAATTAGAAATATTAGTTGGTAAAGGAGCTAAAATTTTATGTATGACTAGGTATTTGGCCATAAGTCCATAAATTTTACGCATCCTAACTAGGTTGACTCTCTGTCTACATTGATGATTTTGCATGCCTTGTAAATATACCTCCACAATTCTCAATCAACATGTAATCAGGAAATTAAATGCATCAATACATGAAATTAAAATCAAATTACGAAAGCAATTGGGAAAGCAAATGATCAGATCTGAAAATCTGAAAAATGTGTACCTAAATCTGAAAATGATGAAGGCAATTGACCGGTCACCGATCATCGACGCATCGTCGCCGTTAGAGGGTTGTTGGCCGGTGAAGTCCTTGTTTCATCGTCGTACTCGCAGGTCAGGTCATTGCTTCTTCTTTGGTTGACGGTTCCAGATCTGAAGACAACCTCCTCGGCAGTCGACGCCTCCATTCGTTCCAGATTTGAGCTGGCCTTCACTCGCCATTGCCGATCGCCTGTCGCCGGTAAATGGCCGAGTGGGTATCTGCGGTAGTGCTGTCTGCTGGTCCGCCTACTTGTCCGATCTGCCAGCGCAGGGCAAGTTGCAGTCTCGCATAGAGAGAGAGAGAGAGAGAGAGAGAGAGAGAGAGAGAGAGAGTCGCAGACCAGGTGATGAGGTGAAATGGAATTTTTTTTTCAGAAGTTGAGGGGGTACATTAGCCCCCCCTCGTTCAAACGTAGGTCCGCCACTGCCTACTCTCTCAACCCTAAAGGAAGAAGCAGCAGAAGAACCCAAGGGGCTGAAAATCTCAATCATAATATAAAGGAAACCCCAATATGGAAAATGACCTAAAGACCCCTCCAACTTTAAGTACCTATTCAAAGGACACCCAAAACTTTCTAATATTGCAAAAAGGGCACTAACTTTATGTGATTACTACTACTACTACTACTTTAAATAATAACCTAAATAAAACAATGGGATCTTACACAAATAGTTGGGCACTATCGTATCAAAAGAAGCTACGAACAACTAAAGCTTAATAAGGTTAGTTACACTCACCAATACTGAAGTTTTTACTTATTACGCACTACATATAGTTTAAGAAATTACACTGTGCACTGTCATTAGCTTGTTTGTTACATTTTAAACATGGCCAAAGATGATATGGTTTATATCAGCTATTCACCATGCCAGTACAATGTTTGTATTGAACATGGACTACCTGGGATTATTTATATTCAATTCACTGTGACTTTATAGATAATCTTTACAACTACTATTATGCAATGTTCTTAATCATATACATGGTGTTATATCCTCAAAATCATTAAGCAAAAACTTTGGTATATCTACAAGTGATAAAAATCAAGTATCTATACCTCAGTATGTTAGGACTCTGTTTCGTATATATGAGAACATATACTCTCATTTGACATCTACACATAATAAAGTTGATCATTATGCATCGTCGCCATGTGTTTTAATAAGGTATTTATACGGGTTATTAAAAGGTTAATTTATTTATTTTAATCAATTTAACAATCATATAAATTGTTATCACGAGACATATGGGTTA
Source organism: Escallonia herrerae (assembly GCA_033070095.1). Taxonomy (NCBI): domain Eukaryota; kingdom Viridiplantae; phylum Streptophyta; class Magnoliopsida; order Escalloniales; family Escalloniaceae; genus Escallonia; species Escallonia herrerae. Next base: position 140,082 of record JAVXUP010000596.1, read on the forward strand.
TGACGAAATGAAGGGAGCACGATAATTCGATGCTCTAATACCAATTTCGAATATATGCAGAAAAGCAAAATTGCATTGCATTCATTAATTAGTAAGATTAAAGCTGTATTTTAAGAATGTCCTCGACTTAATTACATTTTAATTTCCGGAATTTCCCGTAATGGAATTAAGGTTATCCAAAGTGACAGATGTCCTTTTTGCCCACTCTGCCCTTACTAATGAATATTGGTTTTGCTTTAGCATTTTTACCACGCATGGGAACTACAGCCACTCAGCAACCATCACCACCACAACAAAAAATCACCACCCCAGCAACCATGGCCACCACGACACATAATCGCCACCATCTCTGGACTTTCGTCACCATTAAAGCAACCTCCTGCAAAGCCATGCACGTCTTCAAGATACCAGAATCAACAGGGCAACCCAACTCAATTTTAAGGACAAACTCCGCTCAATCAACTATTCCACCCTATAAAACATCTAGCCTATTAGTATAACACAAAAAAAAGAAAAAAAAATTCATCTAACACCACATCTACATCCATTACGAAAATAATGGTGGAATTGACTCCGACTAAACCCAGAGCTTTATTTCTGTCTGATTGGCAGTGTGACAACGAAGGATTCCTTAGTTAAGAATCTGTACACAAGCTAAACTCAGAAATAAATATTGGAAGAGAAGGTATACAAGTTTGGACCACTGAAAAACGCAGCAACTCCCTCCTTCCACAGCAATGTCCCAATAACTAAAATGGCCCACAGCCTACTCTATATACTGTCTGAACCATTACGTTTTGCACTTCTGCGATCTAATGTATAAGCTGATGTTTCCTTTTATATGTATACCAAAAAGCATTACCTACAAAATTCCATCACATTTCGTCCTTCAGAAGGATCCTTGTCCATGAGTTAGGGCCAAACTTACTATCTTCAGCTCAGGTAAAATATTGGAAGACGTCACTCAGACTGAAAATAACTATCGTCGATAGAAAGATGATCAAATGCTTCATAGTCTGCCTTCAGTCCGACAAACTGGCTTCCAAGTTGAGCACAACCAGAATCAGGCCACCTGCACCCCCCATCTCGCGTGCGGTACGGGCACAGAGACTCACAAACTTGAGTAATTGTACTGCTGGATGCATCCTCATCTGCCATGACTGTAATAGAGACTGACATATCTGATTCCTCATTATGCGGTATGGTGCCGTCTGAGTGTCCTTCTGAAGAGGAATACATAAATTTCTGAGGAATTTCCGTGGGGTTGTTCTTAATGTCAACAGTAAAGTCACCAATCCCTGATAAGTGGACGTTGCACCCCAGTGATTGTATGGCTCGTTTTGTTGCTGCATTTTCTCTGCTGGCTCTCTTAGCCAATGACATTGCCGAGCTGCTTATCTGCTTCTCATTACGCAATTCTACAGCCAATGTCTCCATCCTACTGCTGACTTCTTTTGCTTTCCTTTCTGCCACTTCTTTTGCCTGTTAGAATTTGTCAATATCCAATACCCCGAAAATTTTCAATAGATACAGATAGTGCATAGTATACTTCGAAATAACACAACTCGCTTAATAGCCTTCTTTTCTTATCAGAAGGTCCAAAGGACATGTATGTGTGGATATTCAATCGAATAAGATACATCTGTTGGCCACCTTAGATCTCCACTAACTATAAGAAGCTCATATCACAGATAGTACGGACATAGAAGGCCTGTTAATAGCTAACCCAGAATCAGACAGGAACAAACTAGAAAGACAGACCAAGGGGGAAACTGTCTAGGTGTTCATATCTATCAGATCAAACTTGCTGGTATGAATAAACTCGACATATTATCCAAGGAAGTTTATGAGGGAGGGAGAGAGAGGACGAGCATTTTTTACCTTCTGCAGCTCAGAGAATCTTTTAGCCATTTTCCTACATTGAGCTTCAACCTCTCCTGCACGAGCCTCAGAGGGGCAAGCCCATCGAAGATGAAACTGCGGCCAGAGAGTCGGGGCTAAAGCAGCCGCTGGTGGTAATATTGGACCTTCATGTTTTAAAGGATCATAGAAGAGGTTGTGGTGTACATGAGAACTTCCCTCTGAAGCCCGTAAATCCGTCAAATACATCCACAAGCATCCACATGCATCGGAGACACCAGATTGTTGCCTTTCCTTCTCACTGAAACTCAGGTAAGCACAGGCATTCAAGCAAGTATTAAGTTTATACTGTGTATTTCCTTCACGCGCAATTAAAATTGGATATGAGCTATGTCATAAACACTGCATGCCCTTTTCTGGGAAGGTATCTTTTCACCAGTAAGTAAAGTTTGTCATGAATAATAGCTTACTCATAAATAGGATGCAAATTTTGTTTCAGCAAAATTGACAAGTCAAAAGTTGCATATTCAGTCCTTTCCGTACAGTTAAGCCATGAAAGCATTTCAAGGGGTCATAAATGCATTTCAAAGCATTTTTCTTGCAGGAAAAGAGTGTACTTCCGTTACTCAATAATCACAAGAAATATTTCCTCACATTCCTAGTTCCTCATGGTTTTCAAGCATGGCAAGAGATACTTAAATTCCTCCCAGCCCCTGGTTAAGTTCCTGCTGTTTTTAAAGCATTGCAAGAGATATTCCCTCAATTACAGTAAACACAACCCAATCTGTCAAAAGCAGAAGCCAAACATCTATACCCCACTGATAAATGGCTAATCTCTCTTACTCAATGTGCATAACTCCACAACCAAATTTCATTGAGCAAAAAACTAGGCCAACTTGGCTTGATGTCAAAATGATTTGAAGCCGTATCTACCACCAAGTCTAGGCAAAACAAAATCCCTGCCGCTAGCTTGGACAGAATGAAGCTGAAAGAACAGCTATGCTCTCTGAAGGAACGAACAAATTAGTGAGACCTGGGTTCTAATTTCTTTGTGAACACATAAAAAGGACAGTTGCAATTGTGTATGAGTTTTTCCTCGTAACTATGAAGCACGGAGACGGGTGCGGGTACGCAAATACGGCATTTTTTGAAAATTTTATGATGTGTGTGCATTGGGAATACGGCAAATTATATATGGAGGAAGCGAATATAGCAGCCAAAACTGTCGTTTTAGTAAGTTATGTGTTTATCAAAACTATTTGAGGTGCTTTAATTGAAATACTTTCTTATTCGAAGTCCTCAGGTTTTTTTCTCACACAACTGCAACTCTACACCGCCGGCCACCCATCTTCGGCCTCCCCTCTCCATCTCTGTCTGCCAAGTTTTAGAAATACAAATGTGATCTTAAAATTAAAAAATCATTGTAATCGTTAAACTATTCGTTCAACGAGAACCAAAAAAAAAGAAATGCTCAGATGCCCATGAGTCTTCCCCCATCACCGATCATGACCACTGGTCCACAACCACCACCACTACCGTGCCGCCCACCTTTCCTCCTACCGACGAGTCAACCACCATCATCCCCCTCTATTCCAAATCTGAGCCCCTCTAAAACTGTACACCATTTTCATGATCGATTCATCACAAATGAAACCTAATTTGAACTAAATCCACTAAATTGCAACAAGCACAAACCTCAAATCTGTAGCTTGTTTTCGTATGTGTTAATCAGACGATGGTCTAGTTGCTATTGTAGATGGTGACCGGTGTGGACGACTTGATGGTAATGGTGGATCAATGGCGGCGAAATTGATGTCGAAAAGTCGCAGGGTTGCACGATGGGATTTGTGGCGGGCAGTGGTGAGTCAGTTTTGTGGTGGTGGGTTCCAGAACTGTGATGGGGTCTGCGGTGGTTGGATGGTGGGGTTGGTGAGTCGCCGACGATAAAGGCTGGCGAATGGGCGATGCGGCAGTGGCCGATTCTGTTTTGTCTCCGGTGAAGAAGCACGGTCGACAAGCGAGGCAAGCGAGGGGGCGAGGCGGCAGTGGCTGATCTAAAGGGAGAAGAGATGCATGGCATTGGTGGGTTACGGTGATGACAGAGATTCGGTCGCGAGGGAGGCTGGATGGCAACGGTGGCCGGCGATGGGGGTTGTCTGGTTTGGCTGTTTTGCTGAGCCTGAGAGATAAATGACGGGGTGAAAGAAAATGACGGGGAGGGAGGAAAACACATAACTTACTAAAATGACGTAATTTTGGCCGCTAGCCTTAGGCATGTTGCCGAAGGCTAGCAATATATTCGCTTTCCCCTATATATATATCTATACATATATAAAAGCACATATGGGCTTAAATGGCTAATCTTTTCTTTCCTTAAATTACCCTTTTATAATTGATTTTTACATAAAAGGTTAAGGGTGAGTAAGGGTGTTTTTGACTTACAACATTTTTTCCCATTAAATACCCTTTTTCAATTAGAGTGTTATTTAAAAATGAGAGTGCTTTTGACTTCTGGTAAGATATCAAGCCTCTTTCCTAAAAATACCCTTATTAGAATATATGTTTTTGTTAGAGTTAAGAATTTTTTGACTTTTGATTTAAAACTTTTTTTCATTAAATACCTATTCTAAATAAGTGTGTGATTAAAAAATAATGGTGTTTTTGACTTCTCATATAATATATCTTTCGTTAAAATATCTTTATTGAAAAATATGTTTTTGTTAGAGTAAAGAGTTGTTTTGGCTTTTAATGGAAAAAAAGGAAAAGAAACCCTATGAAAATCCTATAAAGTCACCTTTGAACTTCTGCATGCCTTCTAATTATTGAAAAAATTTATATCAAACCCTACCGCCTCCATTCACTTTGAAACTAAACTACCTTAAACTTACTAGATCTTCTCCATCATATTTGATTAAAGAAAATACTTGCAGAGAACAGATATTTTAAATCATTTTTGTTCATTCGGTTTGTTGAATCGTGATAGTTTGTTGCAAGTGATTGGAGTGAAAAAGCTGTAACAATTGATTGTGGTGAGAAGGCTGAAGAAATGTGAGAAAGCTAAAGAACACGGGATGTGATTGTGCCTGTGGCTAGTTGTGGGAGTGTGGGTGGGTGGGAGCGTGTGTGTGTATGTTGTCTCTGTGTGTGTTGAAGCTGAAAAAGTGTAAAGGGATGACGATGGTGATGGTGGTTAGGCTGTATGGTGAAATGAAGGGACGAGGACTTACATTTGAATAATTACATTCCTAAGTGATGGACATTCTGGTCTTTTCATCTTTCAGTATTTTTGATTCCGTCAACTGACATAAGTGTTATTTGTTCGACCCAATGGACACGCGTGTAATTTTATCCTAACCTCATGATCATGGGTGCAATCAACCCTATAGTTTTCCTAACTCTCAAAACCTTGTGGCATAGGTAATATTTTTTTTCCTTTTTATTTTGATGATATAGGTCTTTATTTGATGAATGATCTAGGTTATAAATTATTCTTGATAAACGTTTTTTGAGTTCGTATTAATATTAAACTTATAATGCATATGTAAAAATATAAGGTGAAAAACGTTGGCTTGTGAACAATATTGAAATTATTATCGATATCAACTTCACACATTTATTTTGTAGTATAGATTTCAAAGGAACACACACAGGTACACATGCATATGGCCTTCTTAGATGAGAAGGTTTGGTATTATCATATAAGTCTGTGCTAAAAATAAAAGTCTTTATCGTATTACTAAGATTAACAAGGTCATGCTACATAAAAATAAAACAGAGCTTTAGATTACACTATTAAGAGAAATTTAAAGTACACTATAAATTTTTTAAATGAAAAGTAGAAAACAGAAAGTATAATTAAGATTTTAGACAAATTATACTCGAACGTTGAAACCTTAAGATTGAAAAAGTTGAAAAAAAAAACTTGCTTCGTATTTTAATCTTAAATAAGAGATACATGAAAATTATACACCATTCGTCCCAAATTATTTGATCATATTTGACTGCACGCTTATTTAGGATATAAGTCTTATTATATGAGTTTCTCATTTTATCCCGAGAGAGAGAGAGAGAGAGGTTCAATATCGAGAAATTGGTTGGTTGAGGATTAAAACTGGGGAGATAAGTAGAATTAAAAAAAGTGTACAAACGGTAAACATGTAAAAACACCTACATAATCTTTCTTAACTTGAAAACTGATCAATTTTTTTAGGACAGTCCAAAAATAAAATATGATAATTTTTTTTGGGACAGAGGGAGTAATAGACTAGATCATTACCAAAAACAAATAAACTGTAGGGTATATTTCGACCCCCATAACCATCGCGACAAGAAATGACCATCACTGTACATAAAGAAACAAGATGAATAATGAGTGATACTGAAAATACTAAGTAATGGTATTTTGAACTTTAGTGGTGATGCTTGCAGGAAAAAGTGTCAAAACTCTAAAAATAAATAATAGAAAAACTTTGGAAAGATTATTGAAAGCTAGGGCTACTAAACTTGTTACCTAAGCAGTTCAGTTTCCATGTGTCATGCTAGATCTCTTGAGTTCGCTTGATTTTTAGTTTTAAAGATGCAACATTAAAGCCCATAACTCATTTTGTCTTACACACTTTGTTACACATTGTTAATCATAACTTCTTCCTGTTAGACACTTTACTTTCGACAATCATTTTCGGGTTAATTTTTGAACTTTCGTTAATATCATTCAGCTATAATTCAAACTTTTTCTCAATTTCACTTCATATACTTATATACATACATATATCTATATCTATACTACCTATAAAAGTACGAATGTCGTAAATCATTTCTGGACGATTATGTCCACTGTTAATTATCTCAATAACACTTTTACCCTCTATTTATGACTCCCTATTAAATTTGGTTGAAATTAAATGAACATTGAATAATGAATCTAATTATAAAGATTAGAAAATGAAAAGTCAGATGAGAAAGAAAACCAAAACAAAAAAAATTCCTTTATTACTCTCTTTTAATTTGGTTGAAATGAAATAGATAATGAATTTGGTAATGAGAGCTGTGATTATTTTTTCTTACATTTTTAGGTTAGCAGACAATTAACCAATTGACAAATTGAAAAACAAAAACAAAGCAAAAAAATTGAAATACGTGAAATATCAGTTAAGAAACAAAAGTTAAATATGCATAAAAAATGAAAAAAAAAATAAGGCTTAAATATGGCGCAAATTTGAACTAAAAATTTATTCAGTTACGTACATGGTCTTGAAAATTACAAATCTTAAGTGTAGACCATAAACCAATTTAATTTATTACAAAAAATAAAGGCGTAAATTCATTCTTTCAATTTCTCTATTTACTTTTCTTTTCAGTAGCACCGTCAAATGTTTTTTCAATCCGGAAGCCTACAAAGAAAATTTTTAAATATTGAATGGATTACAATTGCGAATATCAAATATACATTTATTTCCTAAAACAAGTCACATAAGAAATATGAATATAATTTAATTATATTATTTTGATCCCAAAAAAAAATAATGACATCAATTCAAAAATTACTCCCGACAACGTCCACGTGCAACGCACATGCTCAATACTAGTATACATATATATATATATATATATATATATATATAAACATATTGCAGGAAATTAGACAACTCGAATATATACACTTGGCATTAATTATCTTTAAACACTTTCTTCACTTTCATTACTGTACAATCAAACTTATAGTGTTTTGTGAGAGTTCGATATTTGTGGAAGAGGCTTAAGACTAATTACAATGTCAATGCAACTTCGATAACAAGATATAATATGAAACAATCAAGATTCTCTTTAGCGACAACTTGATGTGTCGAAAGAAATAAGTATGATAAATAGTGAAAAATATTGGAGATAATTGGCATGAAAATTTTGGGTTTAAAAGTAAGACCATGTTTTTTGCAATTAATTTTTCATACTTCGAGTCTTTGATTAGCAGTTAAGAATGATTTATTATTATAGTTTAGTTATAATAGTCGTATTGATTAATTTGAATTGTGTTTTTCACCAGGTTCACAATATTTTTATTTCAGATTACTATATAAGCACGTGATCCTTACTAGTGTGTGTGTGTGTATAACTATGTACACCTAATATTGAATTTCTAAACAATTTGAATCTTAATAAAATGCATAAAAGATATACAGTGCAATTTAATTTAACCATTCTACAGTAATACAATACCATCAAATACATAATAACCACCACCAAATAGATCAGAATGCAAATCCACGTGAAGAGGAAGAAGATGTGGGTGTTTCTTGTGGGTGTAGCAAAAGAAACAAACGCCAGTGCAGAGAGGTGAAAACAAGAGAGAGGTGATCTGATTATAGCATCTTTCAGCTGTAGTGAGAACATAGGGTATGGACTTTCTAACAACAATTGGTTCCAATTTACAATCCAAAACCCACAAAAGAAATTGGTCCAAATCACAACCCCCAGCAAAGAGAGAGGAAGACAGAAGACTTCACCTTTTGAGAAATGCTGAAATTGGTCCAAATCCCTACCTCCCTCCCTCCCCGATCTGCCCAGGTTAGTGTAAATATCTTATTTATCTTTTGATCACCCCGAAACTGCTATTCTATGTTTCTATCCCAGAAAATTCTTTTGGAAACTATGTTTTCCACCCATAAGTATCGGATCCGTACCCGACCCATGTCCTATCCGCACCTAGTATTCAGAAAATGAAGAAAATAAAAGAAAAAAGATGGACACGCACCTGATGTGCACCCGACCCTGGTTCTTTCCCCCTTCTGAAGCACCCGTGCTTCAAAGCGTGATAATTAAAGTTCCTTGGATCACATACAGCATACTAAAGGAAACTCATCTGACCACCCCAAATGAAGTAACTAACCCAAACAGAGGAAGAGATGCAATACTACAGCGATATTTTGATATTACGTCAGTTAGAAGATAAAATAAACGCCAAATAAATTGCTAGGTTAAAAAGAAGAGATATACCTATTGCATAAGAAGTTCCCAAACCGACAAGAAAGCACACTGTCCAAGAAATCTACCAAAAATGTCTGCGTCACCAAGAGTAAGCAAGTCCAAACTCAAAGGAATAACAAAGTGCTCGGCGGGTTACGTAGCAAATTTCAGAAAAGAAACAATTGGTTAATCGATAAAGATACAGACCGATGAGAATTCAAAAGCGAAAGGGTACATCCGCAACATTTGTGAAACGCAATCAACCCACTACAAATGAAGTATATAGTTCGTTAGTACCATTGCCACTTAGAAAAAAAAATCAGAGAAAACAATAAATTCAATGAACCAGTTGCCATACAGTGCCTAATAGATTCTTTAGCAAGATTCAACGGGAGAGAATCAACGAATTTTTTACAAGCAAAGCACATACAGAACAACAAGATGGAGAGCATAAATTAAAGGATGCTTCTCTCCAGAGATTAAACACTACAATTGGTACCTTCTAGTTTTTTCAAATTTAAGAAAACAGCTTAGTAGAAAAGTGCCAGAGAACCAGACAAGAATACACCATTTGCACCACTTGATGCTGATATATAAGGTGACAAAATTGCACCAAAATAGGTTCTCCCATCCCTCCCTAGTCATTGGATAGTACTCCCCGACTCAAAATAGTTGCTAGCTTGGGCTTAGCACACATTTTCAAAGGTGGTCATATTCTTTTGTTTTCCCCATCCTACCCTCTCAAAAAGATTGGACTGTCAAAGTATTTCCAACTAGATGCCATAGCCCACCTTCTGTCCCTTGTCCCACTGATCTCTCTCTTCACCACTAACAGGCAACATCACTTACAGGCAACATAGAATCTACCCAAAAATGAAGCTTTCATAACAATCAAAATGTTGGTTAAGTTATGTTATGGATCAAATCTCAATTTGACAATGAAAATTCAAGTGTTATTTTTTGAGTTCTTGAGCTCTTAAGGTTTTGCAGTCTCACTAGTTCTTGTTCACCAAAAAAAGTAAGAGGTTGAAGAAGATCGCCAATCAAAAATGTCACCCGTTGCTGCCCAGACTGCCTAGTCACACGCTATGATTTGTGTAGGCGTATGCCTAGGCTGCCTATGCGCTGGTTGTGACCTGAAATTACTGCACAAGTTACAGATCCGTGACCGGAAATCAATGACAGCATCATCATCACCAGAAGATTGGATCTGGATGTAGCATCGTCTCAAGAACAATTGTGAATCTGAGATTAGCATCACTGCAACCAAATTAGCTCCGCAAGGTATTTTCACTGCCTCAACAATCGCAAGTGACCATTGCTTCAGAAAATACATCAAATTAGCAAGTTGCATTATCTTTTTTGATGCAGCTCTTATTGCGATACACAAATGGGGCATTTGTGGTCATCGCGATGAAAGCTTGAGCATGAGATACCAATACGTATTTTTGGGATTGGGTTTTTGATAAATATGACTTTGGCTCTCATGTAAGCGGATATTTGGAATGTTGCATTCTTTTATCCTCCCAAAGAGGAATATGATCACTTACTTGGGACATCCCAAGAATAAAATCACTTATTTTGGGACATCCAAGAAGGAAATTTGATCATTTATTCTGTGACAAAAGGAGTGCAAAAATGCAACTAAGGGTATGAACCACGCTGAAGCCCGAAAAACATAGCGTCCAATTGCAGATTGTTGGAGGGCTGCACCAACCCAGTGATAAGCATGCAGTCTTAATTTCCCACAGGTGACACGGAGATGCATAATGAGGATGTGGTCCGTGGCAATTGAGTGTGCTGATGGTGGTAATTCCGCTTCTAGAGAGTGATAGAGATTTAAAGCATAATTTTGTGCACATGATGCTATGTATTTTCTCGTAAGCTAAGTAATGTCTGAGAAATGGTCCAATAAATCTAGGGCTAAGCTTGCCCTTCTTCACAAAGCGCATTACTCCTTTTCCAAGGTGACACTTTGAGATCATGCAGAGGGTTGGACCAGTTGCTTACGACGTTGCCTACCTCCGATGTTGTCACATGTCAAGGAAATGACTAAGGATCCGTGTGATGGAGTTGGAATTTTGGATGTTCTTTTTAGTTAATTAAACTTTGTAGATTTAATTTGAGAACTTTACCCAGACGTGGATAATTTGGTTGAATTGACTTGGTGTAATTTGTTTTAGCCGCTGCATTTAGTGAATTGTTTTGTAAGGAATTATTAAGACAATGGATTGTCTTAGATTGTTGTTTTATGGAGATATTTTGTTTTAAAGGACTAGTTGCTATGTCTGTAATGGATGTTACCAGAATTATAGTTGTATTTTAGGAAATTTGATTGCAGTCACGGCTTCCATTTTGGGGGCGTGACAAGGTTTGTTAATTTAAAACGTTGAAAATCGATCAGTGATCCTAAGACGTGTTTTTACGACATGGTCCATGTTGTGATTGATCAGTGGACAAGAGAAACACAAGGATACAACCACAAAATCACCACCTTCTCCCCCACCCCCGAGCCCGCCCCCGGTTTCGCTTCTGAATCACCCACCGTAAAAGAGGGAAAATCCAGTAAAAACATATCAACGTTTTGCACACAGATTGATACACGCACCTGAACAAATATGGGGGAACAGTTGTTCGTGGTTTGTGCATGTGATGAGTTTGGAGCCTGAGATGTAAATGATCCTGACCCTTGGCGCATAGGCGACGACGGGAAACTCCCAGTCGACGACTGCCTAGAGAATTCAAAAGGCATGTTACCACTTCCTGATAGTGTTGGAATTCCCAGGCGATCTGAAAACGGATGACCAAATGCAAGCCAATCTTTTTCCACCAGGGCCTGTATAAACAAATTACTTAGCAAACTGAGCATATCCACTAGCGTGTAAGCAATCAAAATCCATACAATGAGGGAGCAGAGCATACTTCGTGTATTCAAAATCCATGCAATAAGCATTTGCAATACACAACTTTATGATGAAAAAAAGTGTTCGACTAGAGAGGCTACTATCCTAGGAAACACCGACACCTCATATAGGTCGAGGTATGGTGTCCGACACCTCCAGACATGTGTTCGACACCTCTCAGCGGTGTCCAAATTTATTTATTTATTTTTAATTACCGGACACCATGTCGGACACTTCTTGACGAAGTGTCGAACACCTCTTGAAGAAGTGTCATCGTGTATGGGGCAAAAATACAATATTTTAAACTTATTTCAAGGAAAAATCTGTGGATTTAGATATGAACTTTTAAGCCAAACCCTAGTTTGATCAACCTGGCAAAAAGTACCTTATTCTTTCTTTCTCTGTTCCTTCTTTTTGTTACCTAAATCATCCAAGCTTGCCAGTCCAGAGTAAGATAGGTCAACATCTCCAACCTCATTTACAGACTCATCTGGCTATAGAAAACCTCTCTTTCATGCCTTTGGTCTCATGTCTTTTTCATTCTCTCTTGTTACTGCTCAAACTTTAATCTTGCTATTGTTGAGATATTCAACCGCTTTCTTGTTACGGAGCTTCTTTCTTGTTACTGTTGATTATCTCATGTTATTGGCTTTTTTTCTCATCCATTTTGAATGAAATTCAATTGCTCCAATTGATGTTTATTTTTGTCATATATATTTACCTATATCTACATGCACACAAATATATAAAATAAAAATATATTAAAAAATTCAGCGGTGTCTGCGGTGTCCAAAATCTAATTTATTGGAAATTACGGTGTCCAGTGTCCCGGTCAATGTCGGTGTCAGACACGGTATCCGTGTCCATGCTACCATCAGACTTCTGTTTCTATAGTGGTGCCTGACACATCACGACACAGCCAAATGGAGATAGTAAGATAAAGACCCCAGGCGTCTAGTTCCATCCTAGGAATTGAAGTGCCCACACTGGAGAGAGATCTCATGCCAGCAAATAGTGGAACAAAAGCAGGAACATTTTTTTATGATATATGTGCTTAATAATTATCAGTACAACCGTTGAAGGAAGCTTTGAAAAGAACTAAAGCTTAGGCCTTGTTCAAGAGAAAATGTAAGACAGTTAAAATATCAAATAAAGAACAAGGAAAAGATAAAAAAGGCGTCTAGCCAATACCTGGAAACCATTAAATGTCCGGTAATAAGGATCAAGCATCAAACTAGCAAGTGACACCAACTGAGTTGTTCTGTCCCATCCATCACTGCACAATGCAATCACACCTCAGGAAAAATAAACGAACTATAGTATCTTTAGGAATCAGCAGTAAAGTGTGCGCAACAGCCGCAACTAGAGCACTAGAAAAAGATTGATGGGGAAAGAAGCGCTGCTATATGGATTACGTGATAGTTAATAATACATGATACTTCCATCATCCGCAGGAATGATTTTATCGAAACGGGGATCCAAAATTCATACTTCAGTGACGATATACCTCTTTCGAGCATAGAATACAATGATGACAATCATAAAAGAGATCCTGATTCAAAGCTGGTCATGCCCTCTTCCTTTGCGGGTATCAATGTGATCATCTCAAATTCATGTAGATAGGCATAATGGTAAAGATTGAGATACCAATTTGAATTCATGCCTTGTCTTATTCAAGGTTGATAATAGCATAAACCTTGGCTAAGATACAAAAGGCAGATTCCCATTAAGGGCTAGGCTCTAACCGACTCATACCTGCAATGGACAAGCACTGACGCTGATTCTATAGCAACACGTGCAGCAATCCAAGCAGAACCGGCCAAGAGATTCTGAATGTGGATTAACCAACCACTGTCCCCAAGGGTCGATACAGAAGCAGACATACTGCTGAGGTTACCTCCACCCCAAGTTGATCCACCATGTCTCTGTCATAAAATGGAAAAGAACATTGTAGAAACTATACAATGATTGTCACTTGCATATATTTGGGGAAGTATCACCCCAAAGTGCTCTAAATCTTTAAGTGAGAGAATCAGAACAGCATTGCACGTGAAAGTAGAAAAACTCATCACCCCAGCAGGGTTTCTAAGGATCGATGGTCATCAGAATAACCATATTTCAACCACAATTAAAGTGATCAATCAAGACAATTAAGTGGCCAAAAGGCCTTTTTCTTAAGAGCAATAATAACAGAACACTTTCTCAATAATCAGGGAATAGTTCCCAAAAACAACTTTCAGGCAGCTTAATAATAAAAGAATCAACTCTTAATGAACACTATCTATTCATAAAATCACTCCAAAAGTCTTTACCTAAACATGATAAACTAGAGTTGCTTTTCTTAATTAATGCCAGCACACTACAACAAACCTACTGTTTCAAAGATGCTACATGTTAGTCCACAGTTTATTCATCCTATGATGCTCAAAGTGATTGCAGGACATACCAAAAATGACGACATTCCATCTGATGAAGTTGTACCATGAGTATCTAAGTAGTCTCTAAGGCGAGCAAGACTATCCCTCATTGCATGTATATTGTCAATCCCAAAGAACACAATCTAAAAAAGATACAAGAACGTCTCATCAAAGTATTAGAAGAGATCAAAATGTAATGACAACATGAGATGGCTATTTGCACGGCTCAAGCTTGAACAGACCTCAGACTGAAAATAATTGGAAGATGACTCTGAACCACCTCCCATCGCCCCATTTGCTAAAGCATTTTTTCTAGGCCGTGCATCAGCAATACATAGCTTCCTACAACACAGAAAAGCATGTGATTAAGCCCAAAACCTGTTCAAGCTTAAATATATCACTAAACCAGAAACATAACCCCATTCCCTACACCATCCACCCCAACCCCCCAAAAAAAAAAAACACCACACACACACAAAAAAAAACCCACCGAAGAAGCAGCTAACATGCTTCCTAAAAAAAGGAAGGTTCAAATTTTTGTTTTTTCTTTTTCTATGAAGTGGGGTGGGGGGAAGGCGGAGCAAAGCTTTACCTTCGTATCTCACTTGAACCGGCAAGTTGAGTGCAGAGTGCAGCAACTAGCTTTTCATCAGCATTGCTGCGTATGACACCACAAAAGCTGAGAGAGACTATCTTATCCTGATTTACATCACATGACAAAACTGACAAGATTTTGTTGCTTGGCATCTATCACCCTCTACTACTTCAGAGATAAGAAGTTAACAGTAGCTTGAAAACGGTAAATTTAAATACCTTCTCATATTCATCATGAGACCAACTAATGGCTGGGATGAGCGTGCAATAACAGCTCCAGTTCCTATGGTTAATTCAATGAATCAACATTTAAATTTAGTATTCAAAATGCTTATGCAAGGGTAAGCGTTTAGAACTTGAGACTTGTTACACAGATAAGAGGGTGTCCGCTTTAAGCAATGCATTAAAACTTTTAACATGTAGTTAAGGGATAAACCCAAAGAAAAATATGAACTAATGTATGCCCTTCAGACAGTGTAAGTAGCAACAATAACATAAATCAACTACAAATCACCGCATGATTCAGGCACTTGCAGTGAAAAGCAGTAATCAACAGTTGACAGGAATGCTCAGAATATGCTCAAGATTTTGACAATTGCAACAGGCATGTGTTCCATCCTTCATGGGGCAATGTGGCAATAAAATGATTCATGTGCATTTGCCTTGAGAAAAAGGAAACCCAATACATACTCGTATCACACCATGAAATCGCAGGCAATCGGCATCGTGCACGGAAAGTACAAGCCTGCTGTAATTCTTCATCACTACCATCAGCAATCATGCAAAGCAATTAGTACAAACCTAATATAAAAGATCAAAATTTCTATTATGGGACTTATTACCATTGGCAAGCAAGGAGAAAAAAGGGGGGCATATTTTTTAGTGCCTCACCTAATGAATTTTGGAACAAGTAAAGCAAATGGATAAGTCGGACACATTGTATAGTTGCAATTGACGTCACTAATTCTCCAGCAATCAGTAGAAGATGTAAATGACCCATCTTCAATTGTACCAATTGAAGCATGACGTGATCCCATACCAAGAAGGCGGAAGTACTCATTCAACAAGCGCACCTTAGGATCGGTGTTACTGAATCTAGAAGGGCCAGAAGCAAAAGCATAGAGATCCCAGAGTCTTGCTGGCCTTGTGCACCTCAACAATGCATCGAACACGACGCGTCTCTAGAAAATTATCAGTTGCCTACATCAGTTACACCATCTGGAACAAACTTAAAGCATTCCTTGTAATAAACATAGGCAATGTGTAAATATTAGCCAAAAAAGAATGTGCAAGACGTCAAACTAAAAAGTATCAAATGTGAATATAATTTAATTAACTGCACTGTCATCCTGATACTACAAGGGACATAGGAGAATGCATGAAGGGCTAATTGCTGTTAGAATATTTGTAATTAGTTTGGGGGCACTTTAGTCTTGTATTAATCATAACTAAAAAAACCGTGTCTGTGCTCCAGTTTCACGCACGAAAATTCAGCCTATCAATATGGTACCAGAGAACTAGGGTCTTGATCCTAGGGGCCTCTCCGCTACACAACCACTATCCACCTTGCACCACCATCCTCTTCTCCTTTTGTCACTACTAGCCAGCCCCCAACATCCTAACTTGCACAACCCCCTTGCCTTGTCTCCATCCCTGCCTACTGCCCATGACCCTTTTAACCTCTCCTCATCTTTCCACCATACTTTTTTACCCAAACCACTGCCCACCTGTGAGCAATCATCAAGACCCTACAATTTCTGCCAGATTTGCATCTGCTGCCCTAGGCCCATCAGTACCACAGTGCCCAGCCTTTTCCGCCACCACAGATGACTTCTCTAACCTCTCACAGCATCAGAACAATGCAGTAGGAAGGTCCTTCCAAGTTAAAACAGTTTTTCTCCACCTCTGGTTGGTATCTTTGTAAAACAAAATCTAAAGATCCTACCCGTCTTGATCATAAGCACGTGAGTACAGTTAGAGAGATACCAGTAACCACGAGAGGGAATCAACAAAAAGGTCTTCGACTCGCTCCTCTACAACATATTACTAAGGATAATGGGAAGACTGCAGTCAACCCTTATACATGTAGTTTTAGATGACATATCCAAACCCATTAAGGATGCCACTAAAATAGGCCCCCTCACATAACAAAGCCTACAATTTCAGATGCGATCACCGCATAAAGGTGCACCTAGCTCAATGGTCCAAATTGATCACAACCATCAAATAGAGCAACCGGTCTCATCTCATAAGCATTCTATCAATCCGGTTTTCACAAACGAAAAACTATGAATTTGTTAGGCCCATAGAAAAATTCTTACATACCTTATCAACATGAAAACAAGTTTCGGCTCCCAGGATTGGAACACGTGGCCACGCAAGAATGCAAGAGAGCAATACCTTAAACCAATTTCTAAGGGTCTGTTTGAAAACCATTTGGTTTTCAGTTTTTTCTCCAGTTTGTAAACCGGAGAAAAAAGTGTTTAGCACACTTTTCGTTTTTTTCTTCAGTTTTGAAAACTAATTTTTAAAACAGGGCTGCTTTTGAAAACTCCCATTTTAGAGTTTTGGGTTTCCAGTTTTGGTTTTTATTTTCAGACCACCACCGCCACAGACACCGTTCGCCGCCGTCTGCCACCCCGCTGGCCCTCGCCGCAGGGCACCGCTACCCGCCGGCCCTCGCCGCAGGCCACAGCAACCGTAACCACTACCAAAGAAAAAAAATTCAAAATAAAAACTGGGTAATCAAACACCCAAAAAAAACTCAAAATAAAAACTGGATAATCAAACACCCATTTGTTTTTGTAAAAAATAAAAACTAAACTGGTTTTGGTTTTTATTTTTTTGGAAACAGAAAACCAAGTGATTTCAAACACTACCATAATTTAATTAACCATAAGCACCCAACCATGCAAGTCATCACATGTTAAGTCGAGATAGCACCATACATGAACAAAGTACTTACTATATTTCCGACCTAGGATTACTTGTATGGATGTGTGGATATGGAAATTACACGTCAACTGTGATCGTTTCTGCCTGTTTCCATAATGGTCCTTTTTGTCCAACAAAGGACAAAACCTCTCAAGGCCAGCATAACTTTCGTCTTAAGAAAATGTACACTCAAACCATAACAACTTTTAAGTCTTTATTATTGTTGTGGTTTGAGTGTACTACCATAAAAAATTTAAGTCTTTATTGTTCCTCTGCTGGGAACCTGCCACGGTAAGAGTGTGTGTGTACATATATTGTGTGTATATATATACACACACACACGCACGCACGCAACAGCAATATGACAGTATCATATCACGCCCAAGGGCAAGCATGCCAGCAAACTGGTCACAATGATTATGTGCACGATATTACCAATAAGTAGAAACTCTCTTCTTAAAAGGGTACATAAATATGTGTGCCTTAAAAGTCTCAGTAGGCGTACACAGATTTCCATAATAGAAAGTATAGATGGCTCCCACTGATTAACCATACAAATGCACAACATCAGTGCCATGAAGCTCATTAAAAACAAGAGTAGTTAACTTAAACATGTCGTCTGATCCTCACAAGCTTTCTAGGTTTTCCAACCATCACATTTGCAATTTATGCCTTTCAAGCTTCATAGTCTTCTATTAGCTTCTTGTTTAAGAGAAGTAAATAACGATGTAATGCATAAGAGCCTGGTGAACACCCAAAAGCTAATAAACACAGCGGTAACAACAAGAAGTACTTCGTTACTATCGAGTACCTCTATAGAATCATAATCTCTCAAAACCTTGGCTCAAACCGATGTTTATACCTGGATAGTTCCGCTCTCACATAATCAATCAACTCAAAATGGTCTAAACCTTAGTTGCACAAAGCAGGGGCAGAGCCGGGGTCGGGAGCGGGAATGGGGGCGGGGGAGCGTAAGCACCAAGAAGAATTTGAGGTTGGGAGCGGCTTGAATAAATAAATGCGTAAAGAGTATTATCATTTGTTTACCAACAGACAAGGAGGCTTTAAGGACTTGAAAGAAGAGAGAAACAAGGAATTGAGTTGAAAAGGGCTTGATTTTCAAGTATTCTCTCACTTGTTCCATGCATCTCTATTCAGCTAACAGGATCGAGTTCCCATATTAGCTTGGGACGAGATCCCATGGAGCCCCTAACTTGGGATCGCAAAAGCGAGTTTCCGAGAGAGAAACGTCACCATATTACGAATTTCCTGCAGCTAAGATCTAAACTAAGACACATACCAAAAGACAAAAGGTGTCCTTCTATAACATACATCCAACTGTCCACGAAACATCCTTTTACAATATCTACCATGTAAGCCAGCTATTAAAAGCAAGGGACATACGTGTACGTCTTATAGGATTAATAGAGCTGAGCGATTAAAACATTTATCATCTTTACCCAAACATGGATTTAGATGAATAGACTTGTAAGTTACCAACAATATTTCTTGAAAGCTCCGAATCTCATGAGATCTATGACTTCTAGAGGAGCTTACAAATGCATCACAAGACGAGAGTCTCGTAAAATAAGGGGAATTCATATCCTTACTCCCATCAAAGAGTTCAATTAAAATCCTAATTGTAGTTAACCATAACTGCCAACGATACGAGTCATGTTAAGGCTATTATTATTCTCTTAGAAAACTTCACTGTTTCTTACAAGCTGAATTAAAATGTTACACCTCAAAATAGCCACTTTTAAACACTGAGATACTTACACATAAAACAAGGCAGCGTAACCTTTAAAGTTAAGGTAGTAAATCAAAAATATGTGAGGATCTATATCAGAAACAATTCAAGTGGTATACCCATGACAGAAGAGTTAATATAAGTGGTCTTACATTTGCTAGCATAACACTTTCTTTTGGTTCTCAAAAACCATAATCAATAGCAAGAGACATTTACCACATATATTCCATAAATCCTGGTATTACCTAACAAAATAAAGATCTCCAACTTATACTCTGAATTCGAAGAGGAATATAAGTGTACAACATCCAACAGATTAGAAAATTTCTTTGAAACCAATTTATTTGTTTCAAAAAAGTTGGATAGTCTAACAAAAGTTGCTCTAAAAAAAAATTCTCCAGGACGTTTTAAGAAAATCACTTCATATGTCCAGATTCCTTGAGAAACATTCCTAGGGAATTTATGGAACACAACAAAATTCCTATGATAAATCAATTACAGCGGATCAGAAAAAATTATTTAATTCCAGCCATAAAGTAAGAAAACCCTTATAAGTTTATCCTCAAAATCTTTAATAGGCTTGTCTGAATTTGCACGACTGTTATTTTGTACTTGTGAATCACGTAAAAAATCAGTAGTCAATATCTAGCATATCGACGCACGTGTCCAAGATTATAATGTGGTGAAACCTCTTATGGATCAAGGATACAACAGATAGCAAAGTTAAAAAAACAAAAAGCTCAAAACTTTAGATGTAAACCTCTATACATATGATCATAAGAGTGAACAAAAAATTCTTCCAAAACTAAGCCCAAGAAAATTCTTCGAAAACTAAGCCCGAACAAAAACTTTAGTGGCAGCTGACTTAACATTACCCGAGTTGTATATCAAAGTATCGTACATGCTTAATAAACTTACAGAGCAAATTTCTGTAGTAGGTAAATACCCATAACCACCATTTAATCACGTGCAAACCTCAATTCAATTAACATGGGCAAACTAATTAAATATCATCGAGCATTGTCTTGGTATACATCCAAGCCTGGTGAGTCCAAAATCATCTTCATAATCACTTCTTCAGATAGAGACTTTCAACATGTCATAGGTACTCTGCTCCGATCAATAAATCTTTATTAAGCACAGGTGCAGCACAAGGGTTGAAGCACCAGCACCGGGTGCGCGTCGGGTGCGGCACGAGTGCGCGTCGGGTGCGTGTCCGATATTTATGATTTATGATTTTAATTTTTTTAAATACCGGGTGCGGCTCCGATACGGATCGGGTGCGTATCGCATGTTTATGGGATGAAAACACAAATTTGAAAAGATTTTTCAAGGATCAAAACATAAAAAACGAATTTTGGGGGTCAAATTATAAATAATGAAACATCTACTTAAAAGAACCTAAAATCCTAAATCGACAGATCAAGGAGAGAGTATATGAGAGAGAGGAGTGGCAGTGAATACAAAGCAGCCACGAATAACCACCGTCGACCACCGGCGAAGAGTTTGTGAGAGGAGAGAAGAGGAAGCAACAGCCACCGATCGGAGGTAGCACCAACTGCTGCTCCTACCCTTTTGGCAGAACCCAAAAAAAACAGAGAGAAGAAGAAGAAGAAGAACTCCGGCGACGGTGAACACAGCGGCGACGGCAAACACGGCGGCGACGTCTAACTCTCTCTCTCCCCCTCTTCACGAGAGACTTCCTTTTTTATTATTTAGGTCACCAGAGGCTTTTTATCTTCACTGATCTGGTTCAATCTTTGCTTGTGGGGGCTTTGTCACTTGTGGCCTTTAGAAGGCCGCGTGTATGTGTGCAGCTATATGGAATTGGTCTTTAATGAGTAGAGATGACTAATGACCCATAATTTTTACATATTTGTACAAGAGATCATTAAACATATGTATTTAAAATTTTAAAAGCAAATATTAATTATTTAAAATTAAAAAAAAAAAGGCCGTATCCTAGCCACACCCGTACGTATCCTGTTTTTTTTTTTAAATGCCACACCCGTATCCGTGTCCGTGCTTCATAGATAAAGCTAGATGCATGAATAACATGAATCTTCAAAATTTTCATCGCCTATAGGCAAAAGAGACTCCTCAATTGTGCTACTCGTATGCTTACTTTGCCCCGTTAAAGATCCCACCAAGTGATAACCTCCTTTAAGCTGATCACCACCCGCCGTCTGAATCATCAATGTTATCGCCATTCATACCCAAAAATTTTATTTGATTAACACATTACTGCAAGTGTACTATAAGTTTATGATGACTAGCCCACTATGTGGAAGCACATAGTGGGCGTGTGGGATGCTATAGCAGAACTATACCCCGGCAATAATGATCAAATGTTTGTATGATCTCTCTCAAGCAGTCTTTTCGAAGAAGAAGACACATGCCAAGTGTTTTGTTGATTTCAAGAAAGTGAACGATGAGAGGGAATACGTCTCTTCCACTCACCACCGACTTGAAGGCGACACGGGAGCAGCTCGTTGTATTGGGATACTTAGCTCGTTATGGTTCAGAGTTTGACCATGTTGAAGCACAGGCTAAGGTAAGGATAAAGTACCTACTATCATTGCTTCATTCCCTAAGATTCTTTGCATCTTTGAGCAGCCATCTAATGAGCAGGTCACACGAAGATGCAGGGAACGCTCTGCTCTTGCTATTCATTCACAGAGCGGTCGCTCTTACGTTGTTGGCCCGTCTCCCATCTCTGTTCTATGGTGGTGATTCAGGTGGATTCACGTAGTTTTGTACAGCGTGGAGGTCGAGCTCCCCTTAGTGTTTCTTCGGGTGGAAGGACTGGAAATCGTTCTAGTAATAAGGACAGATGCAGCTATTGCAAAGAACCAGGGCATCTTAAGTACTCTTTTATCAGTTGCAAACTAAATTCCAGAACCAGCCTTCTCAATTTGCACATTCGCTGTTATACCTGTTAATGGTCAGCCACCCACTTGTCCAGTTGTTGCTCCTAGTATTGGCGGTTCCCATCTCCTACAGTGCCACCAGAGAGGATGGTAACTCTCTCTGAGGCAGAATACCTATGGTACACGGATTCTTCTGAACGCATGAAGTACCAGTGTCGGACACTTGACATTGGGACATGGGTATGGATATGAGTTCAACACATCTCATAGGATATGCCACAATGAACACCATCTTATAATGTTCCTTTTAATTCGTTAATACTTGAGATGAGACAAGTTCTCAATTAGAACCACGTACTTACATAAAACACCATTTTATCGTAGATATATATAAAAAGTAACAGTAAACAGAAGTATTTTGCCGTGTCCCTGCGTCTTGTGTTCTAAAAATTAGACGAATCTGACACTTCGACACGTATCCAGCGTGGACACTCGTAGAGTCCATGTAACAGAATACCATGCGCTTCAGCTTGCTCACCAGCCTTCTTTTGCTGCTACCTTAGCTCAAACGAGTCTACCGCATGTCTTTCTGCGTCATTGCATTATTAACTACGTTGCATGGACTCGTTACAAGTGTCCAAGTCAGATATGTCTCCAAGTGTCAGGTTCGTCTAATTTTCAGAACCCAAGACACAGGCAAACGGCAAAATATTCCAATATATAGGTATTTTTCAGTTATTCCTTAGTTAGCATGGTGTTTTATGTGACGCAATTGTTTTACTAACTTATATCAAAGCAATAACGAACTAAAAGAAACACTATAAGATAGCTGTTAGCAGCATATACTATGAGATGTATCGGACACATATCTTATTCCCATGTCCAAGTGTCGAGTGTCCGACACGGATCCTTCACGCATTTCAAAGAGTTCATGTAACATAAACTATTGATTCAGGTGGTGCTACCAAACACATGACCGGTTATTCAGGCACTGTTTCTCAGTTTTCACCTACCTTCCATGTACCCAAAATTCAGTTAGCAGATGGGTCTACTTCTTCTCATACCTCCTTACATGTGCCGAATATACTACATGTCCTGAAATACCCCTTCAACTTGTTATGAGTTAGTCAAGTCCGAAATTTCTAAAATTGCTGTGTGTATCATCCTTTCCAGATTATTGCACCTTTCAAGATGTCAAGACGAAGAGGAGGATTGGAGTTGGGCATGAAGTAGCTGGCCCCTCATGTTCTGGATTCTCATGCACTACCGTCAGTTTCCTCTCCGCGGTGTTTATTGCCTGTGGGGTGTTCTAACCTTTTGTCACTCAGCTCTATCGCAACCTCTGAAGCACGGACACCCCTCCTAGGGGGGGGGGGGGGTTTGGTGTCCTAAACGGACGGACACCCCGACACCCTCCGGACACCGCCCGACACCGCCAATCGGTGTCCGAAATTTTTTTTTTTAATTTTCCGACACCGTGTCGGACACTTCATCGAGGAGTGTCGGATACGGTGATGTGCAGTGTGTGACCGTTTGGGGCTACTTTGGAATTTTTGGAACTAATTTCGGGGGTCAATCGGTATTAAATGTAAGAAGTGGGGGCTTTTTTAAGAGAAATTGATTGTGCCCTAAATCCCTAATCTGAAAAAACAAACATCTACGAATCTCACCTTACGGCCGAGAGCTTGGAAGCACCTCACGGAAGCCATCATCGACTTGTAGCTGTCGCCAGAGTTGTTCGCGACCATTCCGAAGCCGACGCCGACGATTCCAGTCGCCCTCGCCGTCGCGAAGACTGAAGCAGCTGCTGCGACTCGCCGTCACTATCGCCGGAGGTCCATCGTCGCCGGAGGTCCTTGCCGCCGTCGCCGACTCACAGGTACCTTCTCTTGAATCTTCGAAGTCGTCTGCCGTGCCTCTCTCTTTTTATTTCTCCCTGTGTTGAGTCGGGTCAAGACTTGTTTACGGTTTAACGGTTTACACTTAGCAATTGCATATTTTGTAGTTAATTTCTCCTGCGCATCTTTCTCAACCCATTAATTAATTTCAGTAGTTAATCCTATAGTCAACTTAATTAATTTCAGTAGTTATGTTGTCAACTTAATTAATTTCAGTGGGTATTTCGTCAACTTAATTAATTTCAGTGGTTATTTCGTCAACTTAATTAATTTCAGTAGTTATTTCGTCAACTTAATTAATTTCAGTAGTTATTTTGTCAACTTAATTAATTTCAATAGTTATTTTGTCAACTTAATTTCAGAATGCAATGTGTTAGTGTATATTTATTATTAGTTTATTACTTAATTTCAGAAATGGATAAATCTACTAGTGTTGTAAGTGGATCAACAGCAACTATGAACGACCCTTTAAAACCGTTGTGAAAATTCGTAGTAAGGACCGGAAGGTCTGCACAAGGGGGAGGAAACTTGCCTTGGGAGTGCACTTTTTGCAAAGTGCAGAAGAAAGGGTCGTATACAAGGGTGAGGGCACATTTGCTAGCTATAAGCGGTGCTGGGATCAAACCTTGCTCGAAAGTGACAAAGGACATATTGGAGTTCAAAAGATTGGAGGAAGAAGCCGCAGAGAGAGTAAAAAATGCTTCTAATTTTCAGGTACCTTTACCCCATAGTAGTGGATTTGGTTCTAATGTTGGTGCATGTTCAATATACATGGAAGAGAATATAAAAAAAAGAAAGGGGACAAATAAACTTGAAGAGGCTTTTAACAATGAGGAGCGTGAGCAATTAGATAATGAAATTGCTAGGATGTTCTATAGGGGGGGGGGGGGGGTGTGCCATTCAACTTAGCGAGGAACCCACACTATCAAAACTCATATACTTTTGCCGCTAATCATAAGCTTGGAGGTTATGTTCCACCGGGTTATAATAAGCTGAGGACCACTCTTTTGCAAAAGGAAAAAAGGAATGTTGATAGGTTGTTAGCACCGATTCGAGCCATGTAGGCTGAGAAGGGTATAAGTATTGTTAGTGATGGGTGGAGTGACTCGCAAAGGAGGCCACTCATTAATATCATGGCTGTCTCTGATGGTGCTCCTATGTTTTTGAAAGCAATAGATTGTTCGGGTGATTATAAGGACAAACATGTTATTGCCGGGTTGT
Source organism: Escallonia herrerae (assembly GCA_033070095.1). Classification (NCBI taxonomy): domain Eukaryota; kingdom Viridiplantae; phylum Streptophyta; class Magnoliopsida; order Escalloniales; family Escalloniaceae; genus Escallonia; species Escallonia herrerae. Next base: position 165,489 of record JAVXUP010000596.1, read on the forward strand.
TGAGGGACGTGATTGTGGAGATTGGGCATGAGAAGGTGGTCCAAGTTGTCATGGACAATGCTCCTGTTTGTAAGGCTGCTGGGCAACTTCTTGAGCAACAATTTCCAAGTATTGTTTGGACACCATGTGTCGTTCATACTCTCAACTTAGCATTGAGGAACATATGTGCAGCCAAGAATGCGGACAATAATGATATTACTTATATGGAATGTGTTTGGATTACTGACGTCATTGGGGATGCTTGGCAAGTTAAGAATTTCATTATGAATCACGCAATGAGATTGGCAATGTTTAATGAGTTTGTGAATTTGAAGTTGCTTTCTGTGGCTGAAACTCGATTTGCTTCTGCTATTGTGATGCTTAGGAGGATTAAGCTCATTAAGGGTGGTCTTCAAGCCATGGTAATTAGTGATCATTGGAATCTTTATCGGGATGATGATGTAGCAAAGGCTAGGTTTGTTAAGGAGAAGGTGTTGGCTGATGAATGGTGGGATTCCATTGATTACATACTTGCTTTCACTACTCCTATGTATGACATGCTCAGGATTTGTGATACCGATAGGCCTTGTCTTCACCTAGTCTATGACATGTGGGATTCGATGATTGAAAAAGTTAAGAAGGCCATATATGAGCATGAAGTGAAAAGACCCGACGAGGAGTCCACCTTCTTCGATGTGGTGCAAAATATTCTTGTAGATCGTTGGAACAAGAATAATACTCCACTTCACTGCTTGGCACATTCTCTAAACCCAAGGTAATATCATCCTACGTTAACATTTGAGTTGATTTTTTTGGCTTCTAGTCTTCTACTAATGTAGCCCCTTATAGTTATGTATCTAAATGTGTTCAATGTTCATTACTTTCTTTCATAAGGTACTATACCCGTGAGTGGCTTGATGAGGATCCTTCTCGAGTTCCTCCACACAAGGACAATGAGATCAACAAGGAGAGAATGAAATGTCTTCGGAGGTACTTTCCAAACTTGGAGGACCGCAACAAGGTCAATCTAGAGTATGCTGAATTTATTGGGCCTAATGGAGATTTTAGAGAGTTTGATTCCATGTCTAATCGCTATGGTATGGATCCCAAGACTTGGTGGCTTCTTTACGGTGCAAGTGCACCTATCCTCCAATGCATAGCCTTGAAACTTCTTGCACAACCTTCTTCATCATCTTGTGCCGAAAGAAATTGGAGCACCTATTCTTTTATTCACTCGGTGAGAAGGAACAAGATGACACCCCAACGTGCGGAAGACTTGGTTTTTGTTCATAGCAATCTCCGTCTTTTGTCAAGGAGGACTCCAAAGTATAGCCAAGGGGAGACCAAAATGTGGGATGTGGGGGGAGATAATCATGATGGGTTTGAAGATGTCGGGATGCTTCGGTTTGCAAATCTATCGCTTGATGAGCCAGAGATGGAAGCTGAAATATGCAGGGATGAGAATAATGATGGATGGAGGTGAAGAGGACGATGAAGAAGATGACACGATCGATGTAGATTGAGCACTTGATCGACTTATTACTTATTTCAGTTATTTCCTTTGTTTCCTATTCGTATGACTTTGTAAGACTTAATTTCTTATGTCATGTACCATGTACATTGTACTATGTTGGATTTAACGTTTAAGTATGATTTGTATTTGAATTCCTTGTTTTGGTAGTTTTTCATTATTATTTATTATTTTAGCTTCTGGAATATATTTGATATTTATTATATATATATATATATATAATAAAAATATTAAAAACATAGCAGTGTCCTGTGGTGTCCAAAATCCAATTTTTTGGAAATTGCGGTGTCCGGTGTCCCCGTCGGTGTCGGTGTCCGACACCGTGTCCATGTCCGTGCTTCCTAGATCGCAACTCTCAGCATCCTTCCTTGGACAGTTTGAAGAAACTAGTCCCAAATCTACGTCATGTTTGTTTTTGTAGTATGAATCATGTCAGTTTGCAAAGCACCACCGTGTGTCGTATATGTCTAGAGTCAATAAAAGGTCTGCAAACCTAAGTGCAAGTTCGCAGTGCTGGTGCAGCGGGGGAGAGTGTGCGAATGCGCAATAGCATCAATTTGAAAAAACTATCAAGTCTGGGAATACCTCCAAAGCCTCTGCATAAAAAAATTCACACATACCGATACAAATATGTAAAATGCTTTCAATTTTTGATAAAAAAATGTTAACTAGTTTCAAATCCACAGTTGCCACTACTCATATCTGGCCCTTCTATCAGTTGGACATTATGAATGCATTCTTCAATGGGGATTTTTGTACGGGAACGTTTATAAGGACTAATCTCGGGGGTTTGTTGTTCTGGGGGAGTCTGGTTGGGGAAATTTGCAGAGGTACTATTTTTGGTTAACACAGTCACATACTGACCACTACTTTCTACTAACATTCTAATTCTAATATGTATCGTATATGCTAAGAGTGTATGTTGATGATATTGTCATCGTATGTATCGTATATGCTAAGTGTGTATGTTGATGGTATTGCCATCGCTGAAGATGATAGCAAGAGGATTGATACATTACTTACAACATAACTTCGAGAATAAGGACTTAGGCAAGTTGAAGTACTTCCTTGGCTTGAGGTGGCTTGCACGTCTAAAGTTATTTGTTGTCTTAAGAGAAGTATGTCTTGGACTTGTTAGCTGAAGCAATGATGTTGGGTTCCAAACCTCCCAAGACACCAATAGGTCCCAACATCAAGCTCATTATTGATAAAGGACATTTGATATCTAATCCAGGTGCATATTGTCACGGAACTAACGACTTCCCTAAGTTGAACCGTGTGGCACTTGGCTATCAAGCCCCTACTTGCGCGCTAAGTCAGCCTACCCCCCTCGAGCTGGTCGATGTTAGAAGCAAACAAACAAGAGAACACAAGAGTTTGGGAAATGATTCCCACTATATTACTTGGAGAAAGCTTACAATACTTGAGTTGTCTAGGAATTTCTAGGATGCCTTGGCTAAGACATGGCTTTGGCTATATATACTAGTCCACCTCCTCAACGGACGGTGGAGATACATTGCATCCTATGGTTCTCATACTCCCTCTAGAACTCTCTAAAATATGTACAAGCCTCTATACTATTCTAGACTCCTCCCAGAATTCTCTTCTACCATTCTAAAGTTATCCACCACTACTCTAGAATATTCACATATTTACAAGACAAGAGTGTGTAGAGATGTGGGGAACCTTCCGGAGACCTTGCCCTTCCATTACCAAATTAGCGTCTACTAAGCGTTCTGTAAGTGCTCCGCAAGCGCCAAGTAAGCACTGGGCATGGCGTAACCTCCAAAAATAGCCTCTTTTGCAAACGGTCCATGACATTCTCTCCCACCTAATTTGGCGACGCCCTCGTCGCAACCTCCTCATGATAGCGATCCACGAGGTCTTCGAACTGCCCAAGCTCTTCCGCTGGCTCCCAAGTCGCTTCGTGCTCCGGCAATCCCTTCCACTTGACTACGTAGTGCTGCTTCGGTGGAACACCTCGTCCCCTCTCGAGCTTATCCCCAAGCACATACTCAGCCTCACGCCTATGCAAGTTAAGCAAAACTTGCTTCGGGTCTAAGAGTTTAGGCCCATCGGTCTGATTCTTCCCCTTGACTTGTCGGCACACATGACAAGTCTTGACATACATTTGCACCTCTTTCTTCATTTGTGGCCAAAAGTATGCCGTAGTCACCAAGGCATATGTCCGTCGATGTCCCAAATGCCCCGTCGACTGAGTGTCGTGGCTTTCTTGTATGACCATCCTCCTTAGGATTTTCCAGTTCGGCACGTACACCGTCCATCCTTCGTGTAGAGTAGGACTCCCTTCACCCAATACCGTTGTTCTTTGCAAGTTTTAGCAACTTCTTGGCTAAGGGATCACGCTGTAGGCCCTCCTTGATCATCTTGACGATCTTCCCTTTCGCCTTCAAAGTAGTCATCAACTTTTCCACCTTTGGTGGCGCCATCCCACATGGTGCCACGGATGGTAGCTTGGCCCCCCGGTCAAGCTTGCCTTGATCATCCACCTTCCTCCTAGGTGGTCGCCGCTTCTCGAACTCACACGGCACAACGTCCTTCTTCCCCTTGAGGACGTCCTTCACTTCCCTTGATGGCTGCCCACACAGCATAGTGTCCTTATTCCCCTTGAGGACGCCACCATCGCCTTTGTTAGCTGCTCGGTCGATGGCACGATGTCGCCTTCAATCTTGAGACTTGCCAAGTAAGTGCCCTCATCCTTCTTGGCTTCCTTCTCTTCGACTCCCTCCACTAGCCGTATACCCGATAGCCGATAAATGAAAGAGTCATGGTGCTAGATGTTCTCCCAATCATAGGCACCACACAAGTCTCGCCCTTCTCCGTGATGCACACCGCGTTATTATACAGTGACACAAGCGCATTCACCTGTCGTAAGAAATCAAGGCCTAACACCACATTGAAATCATTCTTCCGCCGCGCGACGGAGAAATCCACCAACCCCTTCCACTTACCAAGGCACATTTGCACCCATTGAACTGCACCTTGTAGGGGCCTTGCTTCGGTGTTGACAGTCTTTGGCCATCCTCCCCCGTCAACCACGTTGAACGCCGTCCGCTCGGCCTCATTCATAGTGATGAAGTTGTGAGTCACCCCCGTATCCACCAATACTTATGCGGGCTTCCCATTCAACTTCGCCTGCACATAGAGCAATCCCTTGCTCGTCGAAGCTTATCCATCACCCGTCGGGACTTGCAGCACATTCTTCATCTAGAGTGCGTTTAGGACTTGGAGCGAGACTATGAGCACGGTCTCACGCTCGGACTCCTCCTTCTCCTTGACTAATGCATCTAGCCTGCCTTGTTGCAGGCAATCCCTTGCCTAATGCGGCCCTCCACAAAAGAAGCACCCCTTAGGCTTACGGCTAGCACGTTCCTCTTGTAGCTTGTTGTGGCCTTCGGTCTTGCTTGTTCTAGCATGGTTGTTCCCCTTATGCCACGCCTTAGGGCTTCCCCACTGTTGGCGTTGTTGCCTTCCGAAGCTTCGTCTATACCCTTCAACTTTGTAGAGTCCCCTCCTCTATTGTACTCCGTCAACGACTCTGCCGCCGCTATGGCTTCATCGACATCTTTCACGCCCCAGCGTTGGAGTTTCCTCTTGCCCAACTTTGGAGGCCGTCGACGAGTTAAAGAGAAGATCCTCCTCCGCCATATTCAAAATATGAAGCATAAGGGCTGTAAACTCCTTTACGTATTCGCTTATCGAGCCCTTATGTCTCAACTCCATCCTTTTCCTAACTTCGTAGGCTACATTCTTCGGATGGAACTGCTTCTTAATCTCCCTTTTGAACACCTCCCAAGGTATCTATGGTGTATAACACCTTCTCTATATCACAATGTTTTCTACGCCACCATAGAGTAGCAGTAGCCGTAACCGTAAGATAGAGTCGCAGTTCTTACCTTAGTCGCCTTGTCGACTATGCTAGCAACTTCAAAATATCGCTCCACGTGCCATATGTAGTTGTCGAGCTCTTTGGCATCCTCTTGCCTTCGAACTCTTTGGGCTTTTGCGTGTCTAACCTTGGACTAGGAGTAGCAACCGCACCACCCACGATGGCGCTCTTGCATATCGCTGCGTCTTGCCTCGTCTCCTCCACGCCAACCTTCACCCCATGGTTGTTCTTGTAAATTAGCGAACAACTCCATAAACCTTTCAAGTAGCTCATCTTGGGCACCCACAACCCTCTTGAGCGTCTCGAGCTCTTCTAAGACGTGCTCCTCCAACATCTGTAGATTTTGCTCGACCATCCCTACGTGATCCTTGATATCACCTATAGCAATCTCCAAATGACCCGTTAGGCCATCCAAAGAAGCAAGAGCATCCCTCGACTTGCTTCGACCTCGACCACCCTTCTTCCCACCAGGTGGTGGTAGTGGATCTCGCCCACGCTCCACAACCACATTCTACTCGGACATCCCCGATGTCCCAACACTATTGTCCTTGCCTGCGATCACCGCTTCTTGCTTGGCACAACCCCTAGTAACCAAGCTCTGATACCACCTATCACGGAACTAACGACTTCCCTAAGTCGAATCGTGCGACACTTAGCTATCAAGCCCCCGCTGGCGCGAGTCAGCCTACCCCTCGAGCTGGGAGATGTTAGAAGCTAACAAACAAAAGAACACAACAGTTTAGAGAATGATTCCTACTATATTACTTGGAGAAAGCTTACAATACTTGAGTTGTCTAGGATGCCTTAGCCAAGACATAGCTTTGGCTATATATACTAGTCCACCTCCTCAACAGACGGTGGAGATGCATTGCATCCTATGGTTCTCATTCTCCCTCTAGACCTCTTTACAATATATACAAGCCTCTCTACTATTCTAGACTCCTCCTAGAATACTCTTCTACGATTATAAAGTTATCCACCACTGCCCTAGAATATTCACATATTTACAAGACAAGAGTGTTTAGAGATGTGCGGAACCTTCCAGAGACCTTGCCCTTCTAATCCATTGCCAAGTAAGCGTCTACTAAGCGTCCCGTAAGCGCTCCCCAAGCGCCCGCATGGCGTAAACTCCAAAAATAGCCTCCTTAGCAAACAGTCCGCGACAATATGGACAATTAGTTGGTAAGTCAATTGCTTAATCATTGTCCGTATTAATGTAGCATTCTCAGTGAATGTAGTGATTCTTGTCAGCTCCTCGCTCTACTCATTGGGATGTTGTCATACATATTCTAAATATCTCAAGGAAGGTCCGGGGCTTAGTTGCACAAAGCGGAGGCGAGGGCGGGGGCGAGGGTGGGAACGGGGGCGGGGAAGCGTAAGCACCAAGAAGAATCTGAGGTTGGGAGCGGCTTGAATAATAAATGCATAAAGAGTATTATCATTTGTTTAGTATAGTTTACATAGACAGGAACAACAAACAAGGAGGCTTTAAGGACTTGAAAGAAGAGAGAAACAAAGAATTGAGTTGAAAAGAGCTTGATTTTCATGTATTCTCTCACTTGTTCCATGCATCTCTATCCAGCTAGCGGGATCGAATTCCCATCTTAGCTTGGGACGAGATCCCAAGGAGCTCCTAACTTGGGATCTCAAAAGCGAGTTTCCGAGAGAGAAACGTCACCATATTAGGAGTTTCCCGCAACTAAGGTCCGGGGAAAGGGTTAATGTTTTGAGATTATGGCCATACCCGTGTCAAGGATTTACTGATGCTCATTGGCTGGATCACCCTCAGAAGAGATCTACCACTGGCTATTGTCGATGTTGGTGGCAACTTGGTTTGTTTGAAGAGTAAGAAGCAAGTGTAATTTCACACAAAGGGCAAAGCCAAAGTACAGAGTCATGAAGCAATTCTAAGAGTGTTTGGATGAAAATTTTTGAAGTATCTTGCATTTCAAAATCCATTCATTTTAAAATTCGTTAATTTACAAATTTATTGAATTGCAAATTTAGTGTTTGGGGGATTTTGTAGAAGTGAGTATTTTATATGTGGATTTACGTTTCAAAATAGGACCTAGACAATTTGATGGTGTGTGGGTACAAACTACTGAGATAGAGTCCCTTTTTCATGGAAGAAGTTAGCTAAAATTATGGAGGAAAAAAAAGAGTCACTTTCTCATAAAATACAGCTACATTTGTGGAAGAGATTTGACAAAAAAACTAGTCTGGACTAATAATTTCTAGAAGGGATTTTAGCACACCAAATTCCCTTTTCATATCCCTCCTAAAATTTGTTAAATCCATCTTATCACACTCCAAACAAGGAATTTTATGCTATGTATTTCCAAATCCTCTATAAAAGTGAAATCCCTAGTTTAATTACCTCATACAAACCAATTTGTCCATGAGAAACTTCTAGAGAAGATTATTGAGTTAAATCTGTTCAATCTGGATATCAGCTAACAAAGTTGTTTACTAAATCTCTTGGGGCTAAGAGGGTGGGCCTTCTATTCAACTAAGCTAGCATGATTGATATACATGCTCCAGCTTGAGGGGGAATGTTAGAACACTTCTAATCTATGAAGCACGGACACGGGTACGGGTGCGGATACGCCGATGCGGCATTTTTAAAAAAAGTAGGATACGGTGCAGCTAGGATACTGCTAATTTTTTATAATTAATATTTGCTTTTAAATATATATGTTCAATGAACTCTTGCATAGATATATTAGTCCTTTTGTCATAATATACAAGCACAAGTGGACTACCAAAGGCCACAAGTGGCAAAACCCCACAACATATGGAGTTGCTCCATGAAGACAGAAAGAAAGTGAACAACAGAAAAGCCCCCAACTGCAGATCTGAAGATTGGCCCAAAAAAAAGAAAACAAAGTCTGGTGAAGGAAGACAGAGAGTCAGAGAAGCAGAGACACGAACGGCAAATCTGTTGCGTGTTGCCGCCCGTTCACCGTCGCCGGAGTTCTTCTTCTCTTTTTTTTTTGGGTTATCTTGAAAAGATAGAAGAAGTTTGATGGCCGACTGCGCTGCCTCCGATCGGTGGCTACGGGTGGTTGCCGGTCCCCGGTCATTGTCGGAGGCTGTGGGTGGTCAATCGTGGCTACTTTGCGACCGCACGGCCGCTTCTCTGTATCTCTCTGAGTCTGTCATCTTCAAAGATTTGTCAAGTTAGAGATTTTAAGTAAATGTTTCCTTATTTATGATTTGACCCCCCAAAAGTCATTTTTTATGTTTTTATCCCTGAAAGTTCTTTAAAAATTTATGTTTTCACTCCATCAGTATCCGATACGCACCCAATACGTATCGGAACCGCACACGAGCCGCACCAGGAATTTAAAAAATTAAAAAAATTAAATTGTGAATATTGGACACGCACCCATGCCGCATCCGACACGCACCCAACGCGCACCCCACCCGACGCGGAGGCAAACTGCCGCACTTGTGCTACATAGCTTCTAATTAGTTCAGCAATATTTCAGCCTTGTATTAATTTACTTATATCTAATAAAAGATGTTTGTGGTCCACTTTCACGCACCGCACTTTCAGCCTATCAACAGTTGTGAAATCATAAGAAATTATTATTCCTTCATAAATGGGCATAAGCTCTCCCTACCCTCCCTAAACGCACGTGAGCGTACGAGAGCGTATCAGACCTTGAAACGAAAAAGAATGCAAGTCAATATATAGATCCTGAAGCACCTCAAAATTAGTAACATTACAGTGGATCATAATTCACCTGCTTCGTCCGTGGGCGAAAACCAAATACGATTGTTCTCATATCTTTGCCTACAACATAAAATAAATAACATTAAGTTCATTTATATTTTTCAAACACGTGTATAAATCATGTAGCTCAATATATAATTGAGTTTAGACTAACTAACTATAAATTTACTAAGGGAATGTATATTGCAGTTAGACTCGCTGACAAGTAGAATACGTAATATAACCCCAAAAGACTCGAGTCATGTTATTTAACAGCGACTCATATTTGATTCAACCACGTCCAGGGTGCACGTTAAAGTTGTTTCACCACAGACTGAGGACATGTGGCATCGGAAGGTGCAATGTTCAAGTATACCGGACATCCACCATGTAAGTTATAAATAACAAATATTAACTGGTATAGGAACATACATAAACATGTTCTTAAAGCAAAGGAAAGCCTCCCAAAGGACATCAAACTCCCGTCAGTGGTAGACAAAGCACCCATATGGTACTCCCACGAGTGACGTGCTAGTTTAGGACCAGTTTCATTAAGATTTTATGAAATTTGATTTTTGTAAGTTGTAACTAACTAGACAATATATATCACTTTACCAAACTAATCATCTACATCACAAACAAGTATTAATTGAGGTTAATTCATCATCTCGTGTAACTAATTAACAAAAATGTTTTTCACTACGTTTTGTTCAATAGATTGAAAGCAGATGAGAAGAGGATTAAGTTTACTTAAGCGTAACATACCAATGACCTGGAGAAGTCGTTGCGACGGAGTCCTCTCCAGCTGCCGTAGGTTTGATGGAAGCTTCATAACCTATATCCCCAAATAAGAAAGATTAGAGCAGGAAAAACAATTCAAGCATACTATAATCGAATAACCCTACAGCCATAAGTCAACGCACCAGTTAAGGGTATACTAAAGAATCATGCATATATGAATCCTATGTTACATGGGGACTCGGTAAGAGTGTCCGGATCGGATACGTGTCCAAGTGTCCGACTCGTCTAATTTTGAAAACCCAAGACACGGGGACACGGCAAAATGTTCATATTTGTTATTGCTTTTTAGTTATTTCTAAGGCAAAAAGGTGTTTTATGTGATGCATTTGATTTTAATTGACAACTTGTCTCGTCTCAAAGTAATAACTAATTAAATAAAAGACTATAAGATAGTATCATAATGGCATATCCTATGAGATGTGTCGGACACACATATCCCATACCCATGTCCAAGTGTGGAGTGTCCGACACGGGTACTTCACACATACTGAAGAGTCCATGTAACATAGTATGAATCTACTCAACAACAACATAAGTACTCGGATACAATTGTATTGCATATTTTCTGATAACTTTGGCATCAGCAAGACTATTGAGGTGCATGACTCTGTTGAACTCAGCAAAGGGATAAACCACCATTTTCATTACTTTGCATTTACAATGGCAAAACTTCGTAGTTAAGAGAAACTGGTACAAGCAAGCATGAAGAGGTCCTACTGACACGATAAGAGAGGAAAATAAGAAGCTTTGCATCATTCACCATATTAAAATAATAGCCATGCTACACGGTTAGCTTACTTTGACCTCATATTCCTTAAGGTCGTCAAGTGGCATGCGAGTTGGGCATAGACGGAATCAACCCGAATACAAAACTTAAACCAGGGCTGTGGAGGAGAAAGGAACAAAAAATTGCAAAATGACAAGGATAGTCTGGAATGCAAAGTTTGCCATTGTCAACAAAGACGAAGACCATGCATTTCTGGTTCAACTGGTATCTCATTGCTGCTAGCAAAGACCATGACCATGGCAATGAAGCTGAACTTGCAACAAAGTCTATAAGGATTGGCCGAGGATTAACGATAACAAATTAAGGCAAATAAGCGCACACAACAAGAGGCTTCAGCTTGAAATCTAGAGGAAAATCAAAGTCCAGACCTTTTTGGGATCAAATTTCATGGTAGTATAATATTTCAGATAGCCAATCTATTGGTTTAAGCTAAGATAGAAAGGGGCTAGCCCCGAGCAAGAGGCTCACCCCCTCTGCGGGGTCTGGAGAGGATTAGATGTGAGCAACCTCTCCCCTCCTATTGCATAAACGCTATTGCTATTGCCTAAATATAGGTTAAAACTTCTTAAAGTAATGCCTGCAGCATAAATCCATGATACTTTTAATTCAAAAAAAAACTGCTCCAATCAAGTCCAGTCATAGACAATCATCTATATTAAGTTAACTGAGGCACAAACTTCAGAACCCCCAGTCATCGACCACCACCACCACCCCGGTCACCATCTCCAAGTAGTGGTTGATGTTTGCAAACCTTCAGTTCCTAACATTCACCACCAACCATCATCATTATATATAAAACCTAAACCGCAAAACAGACAACAATGCCAAGCCAGTTCGGTCATGGCCTTAGGCTGCTACTACCACTACCCACCTCTCGTCCTCTGATCATGTCATCACCACGTTCTCTGCAACACAAATCACAATCTAGAAGACATTTTCGAACTTTGAAATAGCCTGAATCGACCAGTTATGAAATCAAAAACCCCAAGTAGTGGGGTTGGTTAATACACTATCATCGCCATCAACAAAGCATTATGAGGGCAGTGTTAGATATTCCATCGGAAGCATCAGCGAGTCTTCACGTTGTTTTCCACAATTGTGTTGAGGTTTGAAAGACGTGGTGATAATGGAAATTGCAATTGGATGAGTGGTTTATCATAGCTGTTAGTGGTGGTTTTTGGTAGTGGTTAGCCATGGCTTCTACTGAATATCATTGCGGCAAAAGGCGGGGAAACCAAGGTCAGGGCAGGGAGGGAGACCCGGGGGGGGGTGGGGGGGGGGGGAATATTTCTTTACTTGTTTCGAGTAATAATCAGTTTTCCTTAATGCCCCTCATTTAAGGTCACCATGAAAGGGTTCAGTCCACCTTATGTATGCAGCAGAGCTTAAGAGCTTTATGGAACCGCATTGCCCCTTCTTCTTTGTCTTTGTATATACATCTTCAACCAACTTATTTCTTAAATTTCCTCCTCACTGATTGGTTGCAATAAATAATGAAATAAAAATCAAGAACCTCATTTGTGGCCTGGAAAGTCTAACAAAGATTAAAAACACGACCAATGGACCAGTCAAGCAAAACTTACCATTTTATTGAACTTCTCAATTGTCGCCAAGGGTACAGTGCCAAGTGCAATCACATTCCTGGACCCTTCACTCTTGAGAAAAGTTAAACATTAAATAAAAATCTGGACATAGAAATAGAAGGTAGATCACTGAGTAAAATACTTGCTGATGAAAAAAGATTATGAGACGTTGTGTTCCACAAGATTAAAGGGGTCTTCCCCAAAGTAGCATATTAACGGGCATCTCCACCCAGAGCCAATTGGTTTTGGATTGAATGCTCGAACAAATTCAGTCTATAAGGTCAAAGATTTAGCTAGCTCAATCAAATGCATCATTTTAGACAAAGATCTGCAATTATGAAAAGTACATGTTTGAACACATTACCTTACATATGTACTAGCAGCCGGGCAGCCGGTTATGCATGTGCATGCATGTTTTCATTGGGAAAAAATGGACTTCAATTGTATTGCTTTGAGTAGTTATCAGAGCAGGTACAACTAGAAGAAACTGATTTTGCAACAGCCCCCCCCCCCCCCCCCCCGGCTTTCTTTTTCTCTCTTTAAATCTCCACCTCTCCCTCTTTCCACTATAAACCGCTTATTTGTCTCAATAGCAACAATGTTACATCAAATGTGGTATTCTGATGGGGATCAGAACCATAAAGACAGAGCACATGGAAACGGAAAAAACATAAAGGCTTGAAGTACAAGCTAAGGTCAATCCAGGGGTATTTTAGTTTTTCTGGTAGATAATGGTGTTTTGGTCATTATGGCTAGAGGTAAGTTCATCTTTACTTAGTTCTGTTATATCCAGGATTCCTTTTATTATTAGGACTTGGTCTAGTACTCTTTTTGCTGCCAATCTTCTAGATTTTCCTAGTAGGAAAGGTCTTTAATTTTTGTCTATATATAAGCAAGCATTGTAAGCAGAGATAAAGAGAGGTCATGAGTAGAATTTTCGAAAGCAGCTTGGCTTTTCTTTTCAATGGTGAGACTCCATTGATTCTCTTCTAGGTGAGACTCATGGAAGGCCCTAGTGAGACTCTAAGGTTAGCCTATTCTTTAATGTTTTTTTTTTCTTTCCTTATTTTGTCTCCTTTCTAAAATACAAAAAGAATACGTGTAGTGTTCATAGCAACCTAAAACAGCCCCAAATCAACCGATTAAACCCCACTTTGTTGTTCCTAAACCTTAATCCTAGCTTCTCAACTCTACTAACCTAAGCCCTAGCTTTTGGAGATCCTTAAATACCCCTTACTAAGGTTTATCTTACATCATATTCTATGATTCACAAGAGACCTAAAACACCTAACTTGCCCTTAAAATTTGAAATGTTTGTGGATATGTTTGCCATATAGAAAACGAGAAGTGAAAACGTTAGCCATCAACTTAAGCAATCCTCATAAAGGAAATTTGAGGCCTAAGATTTGTTTCTCCTATCAGCCCTCGGTTAGACGTGGAGTTCGCAGCAAGCCTCCTCGTATCCATTTTAACTATAGCTAACAGTCATCAAAGGGAGATCAAGTTCCACCATTGACCCATCTCCAAGTACAGATTAAAGGAAACTTACCTGATGGTCCTGTACCTTTGCTGTTTCGCTGGTTTAGTCCCTCAACGAAGTTTTAGCAGCGATGGTGCTTATGATTTGCAACGTTAGCCGGATTAGTCCTCTCGGCCAACTATACTAGTTTTGCTGATTAATGGCCCCCACTCCAAGAGCAAAACAGTCCTTAAATTTCCCAAAATGTTCTCCCTTTTCACTTCGATTTTTATTGATTGTTTTTGGTTCCAGAAGCGCCCCTTTTTTCAAAGACCAGAGGGCTGGAACAACAGATAAGATAATGATGAACTCAGCTGTAATTGTTACGTTAAATGGGTTTGCTGATGAAGGTAATGGATCAAAAGTGATTTTCGTATATTCGATATGTTAAATGAGTTTGCTAATGAATAAGATGGATTTTAAGTGGAGATAGGTCGATTTTGTTCTCAATGGAGATACTTGATTGGAAAAATGTATATCAGATGAAAATAGGGGTAGAATGCAGATTTTGTCTAACCGCTACAAAGAGTGGTGTTTAGGCGAACTCTATTACAAAAAAAAAAAAAAAGATGAGGGTATATTGGGAGCAAACACTAACAACTATAAAGAGTGGCAGTTAGGCGTCGTGTTTTTTTAAAAACTCTAGACCGTCCATTGCGCAACAAACAGTCTCAGATAAGTTTTTTCAAGCACCAGGTGTAGATGTGTCTATATACATATGTATACACACATGTATGTATGTATATACATATGTGTGTGTGTGTGTGTGTGTGTATATATCCATGTAAATACATCTATATACACATGCATGCATGCATGTGTATATGATGTATTTACATGGATATATACACACACACACACACACACACACACATATGTATATACATACATACATGTGTGTATACATATGTATATAGACACATCTACACATGCCGCATGCATGCATGTGTATATAGATGTATTTACATGGATATATATACACACACACACACACACATATGTATATACATACATACATGTGTGTATACATATGTACATAGACACATCTACACATGCCTGCATGTGTAGATGTGTCTATGTACATATGTATACACACATGTATGTATGTATATACATATGTGTGTGTGTGTGTGTGTATATATATCCATGTAAATACATCTATATACATATGTGTGTGTATGTATCATGCATGTGTATATAGATGTATTTACATGGATATATATATACACACACACACACACACATATGTATATACATACATACATGTGTGTATACATATGTACATAGACACATCTACACATGCATGCATGCATGCATGTATGTATGTATGTATAGGGACGTGATCCATCGCTAATGCTGGCAACATAAGCTAAGTTGCAAGTGCAATCGGGCCGTCCATCAATCGCGGATGGATGGGCCAGATCTGGATTCTATAATCTCCCTTAGTCAGCTACTCGTACATATATGTATATATATACGCACACATGTAAAGAGGGATTATATCACGTACCATCGCTGGCAAGGGATCCCTTTTCCCGACCCATTTAGAGACATCCACCACGGTCACATGGACAGCTCCAGCTCAATGCACCAGATAATCTAGCGCACTTGTTTAAATTTCCAAAATACCCGCCTCTCACTCGTTTTCCATCCCACAGCAAAAGCCATAAATTTAACAAAAAATTCAAGATGGATCCAAATTTCTGAGTAAATTCTGATTTCAATTTGTAGATTTTGATTGATTAAGTTCAAATCACAATATGGACTGCATAACAATTCACAAGTCAAGAACAATAACACGTGATGGTACGATTATGACACGGTGGGAGAGGCAATTACACGGTGGATGGTGATAGGTGCTATCAGTTTAGAGTGATGACGGGTCCATCTGTTGCAGCAGCGAAGCTGGTTTTCTTAGTGGTAGCGACATCGTTAATCACCATCATCGCCACAGATCTATGGTGCAGATCTCTGTAGTAGTGTGTTGATGGGCGAAGGGTTCGATTACGGCCGCTACTACCAATGAAACCAGCGGCGGGATCAGTGGTCACGGTGTAGTGTTAGTTAGTGACAGCGGTGGGTGTCGTGGTGATGGTGAGCGTGGAAGTGGTATATGTGTTGGTGGTAGCTAGTCACATCTATGGTGTTGGTGGCCAGCAGGATCGGTAGTTGTGGTGACTTGCCTCGGTGGTGGCACCAGTTAGAGGGAGGGGAAATAGGAGAGAGGGGGAGGGGGAGGGGAAGATAAAGAGAAAGAAGCGTGAAGAGAAAGGGAGGGGGAAGTGCCGACTGTTGAGGAGGAAACAGGGAGACAGATTATAGAGAAAGAGAAAGGAGCAACTAGGTACCGTAAAGAAGTGAGAGAATGAAAAAATAATTTGAGGGCATTTTGTAATTGTGGACACAGCGCCGGATAGTCTGGCACACTGCTTTTTGATTTTTTGAAAAAGTCACCCGGAGTCATCCACCACTAAACCTGGCAAACGGGTATACCCGCCGAGTACGGGTAAAATCCAATCAGGTCCGGATAAAAACGGGTTAGGTAAATTTTACCCGATTTTTCCCAGGTAGACTTTTCCTGGATCCGTACCCTACCCAGGCGGGTAGGGTATTACCCGCGGGTAAAACAGTAATTTTTTACAATTTTTTAATCAAATATTCCTTCCTTCTTAACTGATTTTTTCCCCTTTCTTTCTTCTTTTATTACACAAAACACAATCAGATCTTCAACATTGCCAATTACTACAATAATAATCAATCTCCATTAAGATCTATTACACAGCAACATAAAATCAAGATCAGGACTCTTGAATATACAAAATAGAACCAAAAAAAATTCAAGATCCGTAGATCTAGTGGGGACGATCAAATGTAGATCAATTACAATAATCGATCTCCATTAACATCTATTTCACAGTCTCCATAAAATCAAGATCAAGATTCTTGAAGAAACAAAATAAAACCAAAAAAAACTACAAGATCAGGATTCTTGAATAAAGAAAATAAAACCCCAAAAAAAATACAAGATTAGTAGATCGGGTGGCAATGGTCAACAGTAAATCTGGTGTTGACGGAGAGAAGATCGACGACGAAGTGACCATCGGCAACAGAAAGACAAAGGGCAACAGTCAATGACTTACTTGATCGGTGGCTGCGGTGAAGGAAAGACGACGGGAGCGGCAAAGAGTGAGGGGGAAGAGTGGAAGACGGAGTAATGGGTGGTGGTGGTACGTCTCGAGTGAGGGGCGACGGGGGGCGACAGAGAAGAACGGCCGGCGACAGTGGTATGAGAAGTGAGAAGAAGGGTGAAGAAAAATGTAAGCGAGAGGCTTAGAGCACAAATGGTTCTATATATAGTTTGAAGAACGGGTAAATTGCGGGTAACCCGTAACCCGACCCGGACCGACACAGAAATTATGGGTCGGTTCGGGTACTGGTCTAATTTCAGCGGGTAGCACATATATGTACCCGTACCCGAAATTTTTGGCCGGGTATAGGTCGACCCGCCGGTACGGATAGAAAATTGCCAGGTCTATCCACCACGGTCCCATAGACGGCTCCAGACGGGTGCAAATGAAAACGATTATCCAAACGCTAGGTGGGGATGGGCTCCCATATCTGCATATATATACCTATATTGGGAGTTGATCCACTGCCAGCGCTGGCGACGGTGAACTAGCCAATCATCTTACAAAAATTCTCCAGTCCTTCGTCCCATTGGGACGGACGCCCGAAGTTCACTTCAAATAAGGGAAAAGAGGGGGGATATAGGCTGCCTATACTCACACATACATACATATATATATATATACATATATATACATATATGTATATTATATATGGGAACCGATATAATCACAGCGCTGATAACTTATTTGGCCGTCCACGTCGACACGGATGGCTCAAATCCCCTTTGTTTTTTAAGTGAACTTCGGCATCCACCCTATTATATAGCGAACGTCAGCCCCATTATAGAACAGACGTTCGTCCAATCGTGGGGCGGAGATCCATCCCATTGTGGGGCAGGCGTCCGTAATGTTGTGAGCCGAACTTCCATAACATTGTGGGGCGGACGTCAATCCCATAATGAGACGGACTACACGAAAAATTAAAAAAAAAAAGAAGTTATCATTGATGGATGGACCGCCAGATTGAGCTGTCAACGTAGCTTAACTTGCCAACACAGTATGTATATCTAGATACACAAACACGCACAAATATTTATATTGATCATATATGTATATATACACACACGTGTCTGATTTCCAATAATGTCGTAGTAGGAGGTGATGGTGGTCATAATGAATCAGAGTTAGGGGTGGAGGCTTTTAACTTTGTAGTTTATAGTTTATAGTTTATGGGTGCTTGGCAGTTTAATAGTAGAGGTGGTGATGACGGTGGCCTGCTTGCTGCGTCAGCGTATTGTCGGATTTTTGTCAATGGAGGTTGTGATTTGGTTTTGTTGTCGCAGGTGATTGAGGAGGAATTTATACATGCATTTTGTTTGGCTGTGGTAATTGCCATTTAGCTGTGGTAGGTCACCATTTAGCTGTGGTAATTGCCAGGGAAGGGCGGGTGTGGGGGTGCTGTTAGAAACTATGAAGATACAGTGATGGTGTTGGTGGTATCGTAGTGTTGATGGTGGAGAGGCCTGTGGGGGGGTGGTGATTTGGTGAGCCAAGGACAGGTTGAAGTATAAGAAGTTCAGAGAGAAAAAGAAAGAGAAGAGGGGGAGGGGGGGGGGGAGACATTGATAAGTCTATTCGGAGAATAAACTGGCTGTTTGGCCCCTGGATTGGGGCAATTAATGTGTAACACGGAAGGAAGTAGACAAAAAGGATTTATCCTGCTAAGGTAGCATACCATAAGGGCCATTGCTGCTAAAAATTTTGTTCAGGGACTAGACCGGCGACATAGCAACAGTGCAGGGATTAGTTGCAAAGAGCTGGTGGGAGTGGGAACGTTTCTGGGTTGAAGCGTGACTAGATTTAAAGGCTCCTGCAACTATGGTGCAGGGACCATTGAGGCTGTTTCCCCTATAAAGATTAGTCTATTTGGCTCAATTACATTCAAAACATTTTTTTTGTGCCCAATGTTTTCATAGAGTGTACATGCATGACACCATCCACCTTATGCATTAAGATGTATGTCATAAAGAGTGCATCTGTCTAAATGTCCCTGGAACCCCTCCAGGCACCCGATACGCGCACCGGAATATCGGAGCACAAGTGTAACTCCTGTACTCTATATACAAGACTAATAGACAAAAGTTCTTCAGTCAGAAAATTCACAAATCAAGGAAAAAGCATTTTTTTCCCTATACACTCCCAACCTTTTTGGCACACATAACATAATCAGAGATGATATAAAAATTTCTTTAGTATATTACTCATGCTTTATTAAAAAGGAGAAGGAGAACGTATAATGATGCCATTTCGAAGCATGCACAAGCCTCAATGCATCGGTATCAAGTCTGCTCATTAAATCCCAAGGTAAGTTAGATTCATATTTTTTCCTAGTGTCACGAACATGGATCCCATGAAATTACAACTACATGCATCACTTACCACAAAAAGAAGACGGAAATTGGTCACGAACAAGGTGCCTGCCTCGTCAGTATTAACAAGAACAACGCCATATCCCTGAAATGGCAAAGCCCGAAGTCAATAAGTCCTGGAATACAAGCTTAATAACCTCCAGTAAAAGAATGAAACTGGAAATTGTAAAAACAAAGAAAGACAAAGAAATGCCATTTTAATCTGTATAGATATAGATTCTTCTGACGCAAAATAGCGGGGCACCGAGCATCCTTCAGTTCATGAAACGGTCAAGAAAGGGCTTCCCGTAGTTATTACTCAACGAAGCTTTAAGATTCTATCTAAATTGGCATGACAGTTTCATTTATTAGATAGAGCTTTAATTTGTACACTGAATCTCTAATATTTGTTTAAAAAAGAGCAAGTCTCAATTATAATCGAGATACAAGAGCAAGAAAGTTGCAAAAGATAACTACTTGAAGTGCATTTTAGGAAATAGCTATCAAAAGGAACAACCACAGGCCCATTTAATGGCATAAATAAGAAGAAGTCTGCATCCTCAAAATTCTATTTTACTGCCACCGCTAATCCCTTCACTTACTACCATCAAAGGAGGAAATCAATGACCTGTCTAGGAAAAAGAGCTCTTCTCAAAACATATGCAGATGACCCGGTAATTACTTCATGACATTTTCAAGATGACCGCAAATGAATATCAGAACTGATATGAAGGTTCATTGCATGAGCATGATATCACACAGAATATTCAATTGCCAAAATTGCCGCAGAAAGAACAATCAGGAAAAGGAATAGAAGGGCAGTTCATAAAGACATCAAAAAAAAAATCCAGAGTTCTAATTCGACTGGGTTATCTGTTGGGAATCACCTTGCAAAGTCAAACAAAATCGATCATGTTGACTCAATTCAAGTGAGTTTCGAGCACATGAAGAAATGATACATAAAAATTCATCAGATATAAATTCTAGGGAAGTGGAGGAAAAACCCTTATTGGGCAAAAATCAGATACATTCCTGACCGTTAATCTAGCTTAACTTCAGGGCATGTATACTTCCAATGCTGCGCCTTCAAATTATTCCAAAAAAATGACGTACCAATTCAAGTAACTTCTGATTTCAAGTATTCAATTAGTCTAAACTTCATTAGTACTATACTGAAAACTATGCATTCTTAGGTTAGTACTTTATTCTCACCCCAAGCACTCTCGTCTTTGTCCTCGATTGGCTACATTTGATCCATTCAGAATCTCAAGACTTGCACAAATCATAAATCTGCAAACATAACGAAGATATACGTCGAAGGTATGGACACCTAACATTATATAGAATTTGGTTTGGATTTGCTATTTGTCTTCCGAGCTTTCGACTGGCCCGAGGTTGAATAACACATCGGAAAATCAGCCTAATACTTGCCAAGGCAATGATCACAAGGTAACAAAAAAATCCCTAAGTAATATTGCCCTTCAAAGAGAGATGGTGGTACACTGCAAGAGCCGTGGTACGTATGATGCTATGAATAGAAAGATTCCACTAAGCCAAGGTTATGCAGCAATTAGGTACGTATACCTATCTTAGCATGCAATATATACAGTGGTATAATAGCTTAAAACGTGACTGAGATGGGCGTTTTGCAAGTACTTATAAAAACTACACCATAATTGCATGTGTATATGTGATTTCATTAATTTATGTAATGGCATGCAACTACAGCAGCCTGTTGTGAAAAGAATCCTTCTTTGAGGAAATCAATTGTATTATATCGGGTGCCGGCTATCGATGTTACATAGTCCAAGTGAAGCCCCGAGTTCATGCACGCAAACAAATACAATAACACCATGGCAAGCAGCAACAAAACTTCAGTGGCGCTCAAGAATCATAATCAAGCATAAGATGCACAGGATTGCATGCAGACATCCAAGTATAGTAACTTATGCTGGCAGCCTTTCGTTTATCAATAGGTGTCTCTAAAGTGCTTTGTCACTCAATACTGACTTTCTGCAAACTTAGGAAGCACCAACACCTCATATAGGTCAATGTATGGTATCTAACACCTACCGACACCTCCGGACACGTGTCTGACACCTCTCAGCGTTGTCCGAATTTATTTATTTATTTTTCATTGCCGGACACCGTGTCAGACACCTCTTCAAGAAATGCCCACACTTATGGGCCAAAATACAATATTTCAAACTTACTTTAGGGTCAGTGTGTAATAACAAACGAATCTGGAACTTTTCTAAAATGAACTTTTAAGCCAACCCACAATCAGAGCGATCCAGAAAAAGGTACCCTTCGTCTTTCTCTCTTATCTCTTATCTCTTTCCCTTTTGCTTCTTTTTGTTACCGAATGCATCCAAGCTTACCAGTCTAGAAGAATATAAGTAGATATTTCCGACCTCATTTACGAATCCATCTGACTATATAAGACCTCTCATCCATGCCTTTGGTCCGATGTTGTTTTTCCTTCTCTCTTGTTACTATTAAGACTAATCGTTATATTGCTAAGACATGCAGCTGCTTTCTTGTTACTGACCTTCTTTCTTGTTAATGACCTTCTTTCTTGTTACAGTTCAGACTATTTCATGTTACTGTCTTTCTTTCTCATCCATTTTGAACAAAATTCAGCTATTCCGATTGATGTTTATTTTTGTTATCTATACATTATCAAATATGTATATATATATATATATATAAATATATCAAAAATTCAGCAGTGTCCTTCGGTGTCCACAATCTAATTTTTGGAAATTGAGTCATCCGGTGTATTTGTCGGTGTCGAACGCCATGTTCGGATCTATGTCCGTGCTACCAAGTTTGATGCACACTTTTGGGGGGGGGTTGTGGAACCACGGTCACCCCATACTTGTCACTATTTTTTATTTTTCTGTGTTACTAACGTTACAATTTGTTAAACGATTAAAGTTAAAAAATTCGTAAATATATTCTGGGATTTGAACACTTCCATTCATATTTTTCTTTAAAGGTTAAAATTTTGTTATTAACAAGGGCCACTAAAATTTTGGAGTTTGGGAGAGGTTTTAAGTTTGAAATGAATATATGGTTCCCTATGTTCTGTAGTTTCAATTCAAAAGAAAATTATACATATTCTTTTTTGTTTTGTATAGACAAACACAAAGTTTGATTAACAACTTTTCTCGCTACCCAATCTCATATCTACGTTTTATATCTATGTATAATTGATATACTCAAGAGTGCTCTATGCGAGTAGCATTTAGTCGAATTATTTCTAAACTATTGTGCACGTCCACAAATAAAAAGTCAGTAAGATTAGAATGTATAAATGTATTCAAATTATATAACCTCAATGTAGATGTGATACTAGTCCTAATGCAAGTATATTATATTTTCTTTATACATCCCATAAAATTGAAGATTAGAAATGTTTCAAACTTATTTGATGTCGCTTGATGTAACAAATGTGGTCATATTCGGTCAATTTAAGACACTAGCGACTAAAGTTTTACATACAATTTTTGGGCCCCCTTGATGTGACATCCTGGGTCCAACACTGCCCACCTTGCACCAAAACACAATCCTAAATTCCTAATGTCCGGACAGAGACTTCTTGTCCACTCTATTTCACGTTCTTACTTTGTGCTTCATCCCAATTCCATCAGCCAAACCCTACTTCAAAGGTACCTACCCTTACTCAGCCCTAAATATAATGCCACATCGCTTCCTTACTTCTACTAGAGCAGAAAGCGTCACTTATTGCATAACTTGTTCAAGGAACAAAAAAAAAATGCATTTTACAACTCAAAACAATCAATGGAAAGTTGAAACCATTCCGCAGACATGCATATTATGCAGGACATGTCCCATCATGCATTCGATGCAACTCAAAAACAATCATTGGACAGTTGTAACAATTCCGCGGCCGCACATATCATATCCACTAATTACACAATTTATCAGCTTCCTCCACGTCAAATAAAAGGATATAGACACATGCATATCTATACCTCTGCAATGACCTTTTCGGCTTCGAGCAAAAATTGCAGTACTCCGTGAGGGACAGACCTTGAAACAGGCTGAAATTTAAATGAAACAAAACAAGATTAATTATCAAATTTACATAGACACCGATGAGAAAGGAAAAGGGAAAAATTACAACTTCGATCTTGGTCCACTCGAGGGCGTCCCAGCTACCGGCGCCTTCAATCTTGTCGGACTCGGTTAGTCGGGAGTCCGAGTCGCGGAGGGAAGTACGTGTTCTAGGTGTGGCCATGCGGCGACTCGGGCAGTAGTTTATTCACAGAGATGCGGGTGATGAGAGAGGCGTGTGACGAGTTTCACCTGACATTCATAGCGGCGACGCAGTGTGTGCTTAGTAATTCGCACCAGGTGTCAGGGATTGGTTTTAAATGGGATTCCTTATTAGTTTAGATTGAAATGAATTAGGTGCGTCGGTGTTCGATAAAAAGGTTAAAATATTTAATCTGCCTCACAGTATCTATAACTATATTTATTATTACTTACAAGAGTGTGAATATGTGTAAATTATTTTTTAGATAAAATTATTCTTATAAATTTTTTCAATGTCATAATTGACCTTTCTTGTAATTATTCATGAATAAATGTCATGACTCAAGAAAAACTATTCATCTCTCCATGCTAGATGCATGGTTCATCTCTCCATGCTAGATGCATGGTTCATCTCTTAAAGTTAATTGTCAAATGCTAAAATGTTACATGGATAGGTATTGTCTCCAGAATTAATTGAGACTTTTAAGCCAACCATTCAACTTCTTTAACACCAAGAATGTATCACTTGATTTAATTGATTTGATATGTCATTCAATTGTAAAGTTTAGTTATACTTAAATTTAACATCTTTTATGTATATTACTTCTCGAAAATAAATGCATTAATATCAAGCAATCCCTTTTTCCTTCACGTTCTATCTTATTCTCTTAATTGCAAAAAAAATCTGTTGAATGAATATTGATCTCTACCACATCAATTCGGACATGATTAAATGGGATTACCATCATACAACGGTTCTCCTGAAATTTTCTTCACGCCTCTCGTCTAACTCTACTGCTATAATTTGCACCACCACTGAGTGTGTAAAATAGTTATACAAGGTATTGCAATATTATGATTACAAAGAGGAACAAAAGCAAAATTGGCAAAATAAAATAAAACTACTTGCTACCTTTCACTTCAAGAAAAGGGTGAGGAGGCTTAAAAAATTTCTTATTCTATTTTTTTAATGGATATAGTAACATCCTCATAAATATGCATTGATGTTCTTACGATCAAAATCACATTACCGCAAGAATTATAGCAATCATAAAGGCTTTTGTGGGAGTTTAGGTTTCATTAGCTATTTTTCTTGTAAGTCATAAGGATGAGGTGTACCATCCAAATTCATGGCTATAAAAAAATTTTACCTAATCATTTGTGTGTGAATATATGGCAGTGATTTACCAATAGGCAAGACAAATACATCTTAATTTAAACTTGAAAAACTCACGCTAATAAAACAATATCATCTTCATTTGAAAAATCTTTATAAGTAAAACAAGGTTAACAAACATCTTTGTCATAATTCATATAATTTTGAAAGTTTTGAGCTGAACACCTATGGATAGTAGAGAATTAACAATACTACCTACATCAGTGTTAATCTTGATAGAGAAATGAGGACTCACCATGTTCCAAGTAAACCAAGTGAGACAATCCTTAAAGTAAGTCTTAGACCTCATTTTCTTGATGTTTAAAGCAATTAAAGGCGACTAAAAAGTACATCAAGTTTATCCTAGATTGCAATCGTAGGTTTAAGCGTTTTATCCGTTGGAAAGGCAGCAAACTGAAAAATACGCGATAAATATGCAGAGTTTTGTATTATCATAATTTAGCTGTTATAATAGAGCACTAAGCTTAATTTCAAGGTAGGAAATTTGTATATCGTACACCCTAGCTTTGAGGTCTTGGTTTGAATGGGCAAAAGTGGTGCGATATCTACCACTTTTCCAAATAATGGAGACATAAATTCTTTTTGAAATTAGTATACGAACGTATGAATTTCACGATGTCGCCTAAAAGTGAGTACAATAATTTTTTTTTAACGAATCTCATTCTTAATCTAACTATAAAAGTATCGCACTCGCACAAATGGTGAGTGGTGCATTCAGTCTACGTATTTGAGCACACAAATTTCTTCAAGAGAATGCAGTGAAAGAAAATTCGACCCGGTTATAACCTAATGAGAGTTTGATGAGATTAAAATATTTTTTGCATTGTGATGAAATAAGACAAATAAATTATTTCCTTGTCTAACTTATAGTAACACTTAATATAATGATAATCCATAAATAATGGTATATTTTTTGTTAACGTGCTTTAATTAGAATGCTTGGTGGGATAACATGGTAAACATGAACTACTTACATGAACTATGTGAAGATTATTTGAAAACTTGTAAGTTTAGACTTGTCATTTGAATATGTTAGTGAACATGAGTTTTAAACTCTAAATTTGAATGAACTACATCAACAAGTAAAATTCATTTCTTCGATATACTTTTTCTCTTCATGAAGGTATATTACATATACTATAGAGCCTTTGAAGCTTATACATCAGATAAAACTTTAGCAAAAACACGATCCTGAAAAATAATGTAATAGCTATGTTTATTGTTTTTACGGATAAATATGATTTTACATAAAAAAAAAATAATCTAACATCATTTTTTACAAAGGTGTGCATTTACGTGCAACGCACGTGCTTTTATCTAGTAATCTTAAAAGTAAGGATTATAGTCATATTTCTCGGTTTGACCTTCTAATTAACCATATTATCCTTAAAATTCTGGCAAAAGGATATTTCATATCCTCTAACTAATTTGGAAAAGTTAGTGTACTATAAGTACTAATGTGAGATAAATGATGTTTTTAATTTAAAATAAGAAATAAATAACTTTTGTAGATTGATAAAAAAAATAACTTTTTGATAATTTATTCCTATCTTATAATTATTTACAAATGAAAGTTATGTTAACACTACTTTTTAAATAAATGCTAGAAACTTAGGTAGCGTTTGAAATTACTTCAAGTTTTTTGGTTTCTATTTTCAAAAAATTAAAACCAGTTTAGTTTTTATTTTTTACAGAAATAAATGGGTGTTTGATTACCCAGTTTTTCTTTGGTGGTGGTTTGCGGTCGCCAAAGTATCAAATGAGTATCTAAAGTACCATATATACACCAAATCAGTCCAAGACTGGCAGACAATGGAAACAGTTAAACAGTCCAAGAATATGACTGTCTTTTGATTAAAAAAGATGTTCATATAACAAATTCACGTGGTCATCTTTTTTACTTGATTAGTCCATATTATCGCAATACGATGACATGTAATCGGATGCAGTCAAAGAAAAAAAGAGAGCAGATGCAGACACACAGATAAACACCATTTCACACAGAGTAATGCACATGCACGGAACCTACAAAACACACACACACACACTAACAGCATCCAAAGGTACACACAGAGAGAGAACGCACACACCCACAACACACACACCCCGTTCCACACATACACTGACACGCACACAGAGCCCACAGACCGTAACACGCACATCGACAGAACACAGACCCCTCCCCCCAACACACACAAAAAACCCAGACATAGCACAGCCCTCCCCCGACACCCCCATAACACCAACGTAGTGCTCTTGAATAAGCATCATTAAATAAGGATTTTGCCTCCCATAACTTCTAAAGTGTGTGCTACCGCAAAAGCAAAATAGTCTCTTGCATTCTATAGCTACTTATGTTTATAGCTTTACCAAATGCTTCTCATATTTTGGGTCTTCTGCAATTGCCAAGAGACTACATGCAAACCATGCTTTTATGCCCCACCTTGCCGACATCATCAAACATATGGCATTAAAGCCTCCTTGCCATTTTTTGAAATTTACCTGTTATTACAAAGTTATACAAACAGGAAAGGAAAAACTGATTTGTTGCTCCTGCCCTTTCTAGACCAAAAGCTTTACATGTTTGTCAATATGACTTATAAACTTTGTGTGCTAAAGGACGAATAGTTGAAGGTTGTTGTCTAGTAAGAAAAAATAGAGTGATGACGGGAAATTTGGGAAGAAAAGAAAACCTCCAAGATTTGTAGGTTGGCCTGCAATATAGGTCACAATGTTTATTAGTACTAAAACAGAAAAACAACAGATTTCACACCAATGAGAGGAGGGTCTTTGTGTGTTTGTTGGAGTGGCGTGGGGGGGGGGGGTATGCGCGTACATGTGTTTCTCTCTCCGTGCGTATTGTGTGTGTGTGTGTGTGTAATACGAGGTGTGTCGATTGTGTGTTGTGTGTGTGTTTTATGGGGGGTATTACGGTGTGTGTGTGTGTGTGTGTGTGTGTGTGTGTGTGTGAGTGAGTGAGTGACCAGGGGCAGTGGGAGGTGGAGAGGAAGAAGAAGGACAAATGACTGCTACATGGACATTTTTTCATAAAAGACAGTCATGCATTTGGACTTTGTAATGGACTCCACCGTCCGTCAGCCTTCGGACTAATTTGATTCAAAAATAATACTTTGGGTAGTCATTTGGTATTTTTGAAAAATTAAATTATTAAGTTGTACTGGGATGATACTTTAGGATACATATGCCAGATTAACTCTATATATTAACACTATGAAAGTAAATAATAATAAAGGAATGCATCGTTGTCGTTCATGGTATTGTGATCAATAGTCATGATATGGGATAGTTGATATTTCACTTTCAAAAATTATATCTTTAATGCAATTGGTGAATAAGTTGGTAACTTCCGATAAGTATTACAATTGTTCGGTAATGGGAATCAAGCATGTGATTATGTATTATTTTATAGCTTCCTAACACTTGTCACAAAGATAAAACACCAAAATTATCTTATTATTATATAATTATTATTATTGTTATTGTTGTTATTACTACTACTACTACTACTACTACTACTACTACTAACACCAAAAGCGGCATTGACTTTATATGTAACTACTTATTGTGGAACACATGATACTCGTTCAAAGATAAAGTTAGTAATATTATTTTTTTAATACTAAGCTTGGGTTTAGCTAATATTTTAGCTACATTTTTTGATATTTTAATTTGTTAAAAAAAAAAACAAACATATATGTAGTTATTTACTATTAGAGTTTTAATTTTGTGTCACTACTTAAAAATTTTCTTAGACTGCTAAGTGCTATTATTTTGGATAGGTAGTTATATAACCCCAACATAATATTGGATATAGAAATAGATAGACATTCAAGACACTCTCTTATATTGCTTGTTTATTTGTTGAATTTTTTTTAATTAAAGTTTGAATGATACATACATGGGTCTCTTCCTGGGATCTAAGTGAAAAAACAATATGAAACCGCAAGAGTAAGATTAAAACATTCATAAGGATCAAATCTTCATCATCCTTCTTTAGCTTTATTACAGCTGACTGCTTTTATAAAGTAGTTTTGTCATTTATTTAAAGTTTGAATAATATCTACATGGGTCTTGACAGCGTAACTGTATACACATAATAAATGTATGGTCCCAAATTTAAGACCCCGCAATATGAGATTACGACTTGGACCACTATTACTAGATTCATTTTCTAATTCATTGTCCGGTAAGTTCCAAGCTTCTTCATCTAGTCTTCTATTTTCTTCATTTTCCGTTTTAAGAAATTCTACTACAATTTCTTCAAACAACTCTTCTT
The DNA here is from genome assembly GCA_033070095.1 of Escallonia herrerae. Taxonomy (NCBI): domain Eukaryota; kingdom Viridiplantae; phylum Streptophyta; class Magnoliopsida; order Escalloniales; family Escalloniaceae; genus Escallonia; species Escallonia herrerae. The sequence goes on from JAVXUP010000596.1 coordinate 194,611, forward strand.
ATTTTAGATAGGTTTTTTCCTGGACTAGTCAGAGGATAATTGAATGTTTCCTTTTAGAGAACTCTACCTCGGATGGCACTTGTTAATTGACCAAATTGTTTGGTTCTTGCAGCCACTAATTTTGAGAATTTGTTGATGACTGTGTCCGTTGGGCAATAATTACAACGATTGGTCACTTAATGATACTGAGAAATCATGTCTAAGAGCCGGAGCCAACAATAACAATGATTGGTTACTTAAACAGTAACAATAATTGGTCATCTAGATGTACTGAAAGCTTATGACTAGGAGCTGAAGCCAATAGTAACACTATTGGTCTCTTAGGTATAAGGACATACCCCTAGAAACCGGAACCAATTGTAACAACAATTTGTTGTCTAGGGATAAAGCATATCTAGAAGCCGGAACCAATAGTAACAATAATTAGTTGTTTAGGCATAAGACGCATTCTTAGAAGTCGTATGTAACATCCCGAAATTTTTCGAAACGTTAACACTCAATCGATCAATGCTTACTTATTCCATCCATTCAGTACCACTAAGGATAACCCAATAACATCTATATCAGAGCTTTACAATAACTCAGTTGTCTCAACAAACCGTTCTCATTCAAAACAAATGTAATGTACTTAATTTATTAAGTTACACACTAGTCCCCTCGCAGGGGCTTAAATAACAAACAATGAAAATGCTAATCTAATCCATAATCAAGCTCATTGGTTCTATACTCTTTCTGACGATAATTTCTTACAGAAGGGAACAGAAAAAGGGAGTGAGCTTTTGAGAGCTCAGTAAGGTCGCTCAAAATTCAGAAAAACAGATTTCAAATAATTAACAGATTTATTTCAAAGACAATGAGAAAGAGATTCGACTCTCTACCTTAAATCAGATATCAACGAAAACAATTCAATTACACTGTATACAATGCAGATGATATTGAATTGTTTTCGTTGATATCTGATTTAAGGTAGAGAGTCGAATCTCTTCCTCATTGCTTTTGAAATAAATCTTTTAATCATTTGAAATCCGTTTTTCTGAATTTTGAGCGACCTTACTGAGCTCCCAAAAGCTCACTCCCTTTTTATGTTCCCTTCTGTAGGAAATAATCGTCAGTAAGAGTTTTGGAACCAACGAGCTTGATTATGGATTAGATTAGCATTTTCATTGTTTGTTATTTAAGCCCCTGCGAGGGGACTAGTGTGTAACTTAATAAATTAAGTACATTACATTTGTTTTGAATGAGAACGGTTTGTTGAGACAGCTTAGTTATTGTAAAGCTCTGATATAGATGTTATTGGGTTATCCTTAGTGGTACTGAATGGATGGAATAAGTAAGCATTGATCGATTGAGTGTTAATGTTTCGAAAAATTCTGGGATGTTACAGTTGATATCAGAGCATAGGTATATGATTCTGTAGACTTTAGAAGGAAGTGAGGGAAAGCCTAAGTTTTGACAAGAGCGTTAGCGGAAACTTAACACCTTAGTTGAACCATAATAGTGGCTAGATATCAGAGTACACAGTGAAAGCATAGTGGTCACATCGATTGATTTGAGGCATTGATGTTTGAGTGATTCTAGGAATTGGATAATTTTTCAAGGTTGAGAAATGATATCCGATTAGTTGGGTTATGAAACCCTAGGTTATATTCAAAATCATATATGACAGTGAAATGGTCTTAGTTGCTTTTGATGTTCTTGACTCACATTTTGGAAGTTATGTGTAAGTTACACCTTCAATTGGGAATTACCTAGTGAGAGCATAATGCTTCGATACCATAAGTAAGTAAAATTTCGAGGATGAAATTTTTATAAGTGGGGGAGAATGTAACACCCCGATACTTTTTTGGATTCATATAAAAAAAAGTTAATGACAAATAAAATTTTTAAGCGCCAATATTTTAAGTAGCGATCTTTAGTGACAAATGTTCTTTCAGTTAGCGTTGATATTTTATTTAGTGACCTTTAACGACACTTAGTATAACAGGTTACCTAACCAAACCCTTAAAAATTTTCGAACACCCAAACTATAGTAAATAATTTAATTTGGACAATTTCGTAATAATAAAAATACGTGGGTACATTTTTTAGTGACCAACGAAACTTTAGGGGGGTTTTAGTAAGTGTCTTTTAGGGCTTTGCTTATATATATACACCAATAAGATGCCACAGCCGACCCTAATGTTTTTCCCATGTAAACGCTTGAGAGAGAGAGTGTGGAGCAGAGGCGGAGGAGGAACGCAGAGAAAAATTTTCTAGCAAATTTTGGGTAAGCTCATGTTTCCCTTGATTAAATAATGGTTGTAGAATTACGCTAAAATTATGATTCTACACACGCATGTATCACACCTCCACTCAAGTTTAAAGATCTAAGTTATCACATCACTTATGATTCACAATCACGTCACTTTCCAAAAATCTGTAGTCTTATCCTTCTATCATTTTCTTTTGTTAAACGGTTAAAAAAATTTCAGTTCTAAGGGCAATTAACATGCGGTCTATTATTGCGCGCCAGTCGAATCTCAACCTTATACCACAACATTCAATAAATTGTCAAAATCTCATATTAGGCAAGTGAAACTATGCAAATCCTAATATTAGGTATAAATACACGTATATAACATGTAATACCCCGAGCTTTGGTATCTTCTAGTCAGTTATTTTAGTTCTTTAGCGACAACTTTTGTACACAAAGTTTAGCATCGATTAGCATGACTGAATTTTATCGTCAATCTTTAGCGACAAATTTTAGGAGCCATATCTTATACCTTAATGATAGCAATTATGGACGATATATTTTTTTGAAACCTTTCACGACTAATAGCGAAGTGGGTTACTTGAGAATTTAAATTTTATTGGGGTTATTGAATAATTAAAAGAATACAAAATCAAATTTTTAGGTTAGTCAACTCTTTATTTTGAAAGCAAAATTAGAGAGAAAACAAGGGAGAGAAAATAGGAGAAAATTGAGCTTTTGAATTTATTGCATTTTTTATTACAAAAGTAAAAAAAAAAAAGAAAAAGAAAGAAAGAGGTCAAATTTAAGAGATGAGAAGGAGTGACGTTTTGGTTACTAGAAATAGAGAAGGGCAGAGAGGCCACCGAAGAGGAAGATGAGTTCACACATGAACTTTGCAACGGCTGTCGATGGGGATTCAAAAGAAAAAAAAAACAAGAAGGAACAAAAAATCAGCTTACTGCTATATAATTTTCACGCATAAGGGAGTGTGTGTGTGTGGCTGAATAGGACAACAACGAAAATGAAGAATGGAGCACGACTTTGGCGAATCCTTACAAAGAGATAGATCTCGTCGCATAGGTAACATTTGATTTTGCTATAGATATTTGGATTGAAATTCATGTGGCTTTTCAACATTACAAGAAACTGGAATTTCTAATGGTAATTAGAGGTGGTTGATTTTAAGGTTGTAATATCATGAAGAGTCTTGAACTGTAGGGTATAATTAGGTATCAACATAGGGGCTTCAAAGAATTTAACAACAATCTAGCTATTATGCAAGCATCAAGGTTTGAAAATGTGGTTTTATATTGTAGCGGTGTGTGTGCGCATGTGTGTAATAGAGTGTACAAATGATGGGTTTCATGTTTGGACTATTAAGGTCTTTAGACCAATTTAAGCACCTAAGCTGAATTTCAGTAGCTGGAATTTGTCTTTGGATGGACTTCTAGCTTTTCTATTCAACCAGCTTGTTGTCTTCTAGTGCCCACACTTCATTTTGCTTTCAACTGGCTACTTATTCCCCAAATTCATTGATAAAATCTTAAGTCGAACAGCCACACACACACACACACACACACACACATATATAGAAAACCCACATATACGTGGTCATGCTACATCATTTTTAACCAGCAAACCAACAATTGTGTAGAGATTGGAATAGGCTGTGCAATATGTTAAACACACACACACACACACACACAGTGTTTTATGTGTGAACCGTGAGTGTAATGGATGAAAAATATGTGTGTTTGTGGTATTTGAGAAAGAGAATTGAAGACTGTTGTTGCATATGTGTCTGTATGGAATGAGTGAGCAAGTGGTGTAACCATAAAATGGGTAGTGTGTGTGTGTGAGTATATGTGTGTGTAAATGATAGGTATTGAGTGGGTGGAGTGTGTTTGTAAGTGGTGTAGAGTGTTTGTAATGTGTGTGAGTGACTGGTGTAGTGCGGCTGCATTTCAGTGAAGGGGGAGGAAGAAGATGAAGTGGGGAAATGAGCATGTGCAGTGGAATGGTACACTGTTCTTGCACAATTGTACCACATTGCTGTTGGGTATCCTTTGATTGTTGAAAATTTTTGAAACCTTACAAGAAGGTTTTTAATGCAGTATTAGAATTACTATTAAAATTTTAGATTTTTCTGATATCATTTGTTATTTTTAATATTTTATGCAAACTCTCCAAAATTAGTTTGGAGCCTTTAAAATTCTTAATGAATTCTGCAAAAATTACTTTAATGATTTTATGATATAAATTAGTTTCAGTTCAAGTTTCGTAATTTTTAAAGTTGATTTGTTACTAACTTCGCATCGCATTTGATTTCATGAAACGAATGATTTTAAAATAGTTTAGGTACTTTGTAAATTCCAATTTTGATTTCTATATTTTTCTTATATATTATAAAGATATCATGAAAATTATGGGACTTTGATTTGAGTTAGAAGAATTAATTGTTATTTTTGGGCTTTTTTTAGTGTTTAAGAAAATTATTTTTATTCAAAAATATATAATAATTCAAAAAATTCATATTCTTACTTATTATGCTGTTTTAAGCTATAAAAATATTTTATAAGCATTTATTATGAAGTTGGGATGTCTTAATGCTTTGCGGGGCGTGAGAGTTATCGGTTAAGTTGATCGTCCGATGAATTCGTTTCGATTTTGGGTTTAGATTGAGAGTGTCGGAGCGAGTGACGTTTAAGAAAGTAGCTTTGAGATCATAGTATATGAGACTAGATTGCATTCTGATAATTAAATTGTCAATTTAGGTTAACTTGAGGATTTTAAACAAGTTGAATAGCTGCACATAGCTTGGATCGAGGTAAGGAATTTCTATCCGAAACTCAATTCATCAAATTGTCTTCGTATATTTTTTTGAATTGTTATCGAAATTCTCTGGACTCTATTATATTTTTTATGCGAATGCGTTATTCGCCTTTAATACATTTTCTTGAGCCTTAAGCGTTTATTTAAAATCCTCATTAATGCTTGGTATTTATTACTCTTTGGGCATCGATTTATTTGTTACATTATCGATTATTACATTCTGTATATTGGCATGAGTTAGTGTATTGCGGAGTTATAAGGATGATTTGTATCGGGGGTGATATAAGGATGGTTTGTTATTGTCTGGAGATGCTAGTACCTTAAAGGTCTAACTAGTGTTCATATGCATACGTAACCACAGTTTTAGTGAGCATCGCCTTTGTGACTTTGCTAAGTGATTACCCTGCACTGCCTGTGTGGAAGAAAATCTTCCCGTAGAAACAACAAATCAATTAGACACTTTTATAAATTCTTTAAAAAAACTCTAATATATACAACTTTATGTTCAAACCCTTAGAACAACAATTAACTCTAGAAGAAGACTGCACACACAAATGGGAATTAGAAAAAGGATTAGATACAAGCCCATGTTATATATGCAATTGGTATCCAACTATTAAGGTTAGATATAAATGCAATTTATGTTATAAAGAAGCATGCACTAAATGCATAAAACAAAAATATAATATAGATATTATTAAACCTATTGACTCTTACAAAAATAAAGAAAATGAGAACATCTATTATGATAAAAATGTTAATAGAAGACTAGAACATTTAGAACAAAAAGTTATTCACTAGAAGACTTTATCTTAACAATAAAGGAAAGTTATGCAAGTGGTAAATATAAAGAAAGCAATCAATATTTAACTAGCCTAGATTATGAATTATTAGCAATAATATATGCCCTCGAATATTTTAAAGCATTATTAATAAGTAAACATGTTGAATATTATTTGCATCGTTTTAGTGTAATCGGAAGTGTTTCTATTGATTTCTGGTTTAAGGGATTGAGTGTTTTTATTGATTTCTAATTTGAGGGATTGAGATTAATCTCTTCCCATATTGCCATCGAAATAAATTCTCCAAATCGTTTGTATTCCCTATTGAATTTTGAGCGACCTTACTAAACTCTTGAAAGCTCACTCTCTTTTTATGTTCTTTTCTGCAGATCATAAACATCAATAGATTCTTGGATTAGCTAGAGCTTGATTACGAAGCTGGTTTAGATTTGATTTTTATTGTTTTCTTTACTTAAGCCCCTGCGAGGGTGTATAACTTACTTAGTTGAGTTCATTAATGTAGTCCTTGCGTTTAGGAACAATGACTTGAACATTTGAGTTATTATAGAAACTCTAATATATATTTGGGTATTCTTAGTAGAATCGAGATGATTGAATAAGTAAACATTGATCGATTGAGTGGCCAACGCCCCTGAAAAATTACGGGGTGTTACATAACATATTGTCAATTTCAAAATCATTTGATAATAAAACACAGTAAAATTATGATAGTCAAATTAAGTATGAATAATAATTATAACATGTTACCATTTTGAAACACATTAAACAAACACCAATCACAAGAAAGAAAAACAGTGATGAGTATACAACAAAACATCTAATGTTAATCACAAGAAACAATTGTCTCAATCAAGCATTTGAGGAACAAACAATAACAATAATCATAACTGAACGACCAAAACAGGAAAATCTCTGAAGAAATCATACCTATTGGCTCTGGAGAATGTACGACATTCCAAAAAGGTGACGAGTACAAATATAATAGTGTAGGTATGACAAAGTAAGGTCAACCCAATGACTCTAAGTAAATACGATTAGTAGGAGTTATTGGTCCTTAATAAGATTCGTAGCTTTCCCATGGCCAGTGAATTAGATACTATCCCACCAAGTTAAAATAGATTTGAAAGAAGCAGATAAATATCCTAGAAAAGGATAAGACGACTCAATAAGAATGACATCTTCTTTGACGTCTTATAGCCAGTTAATATTCAATTAAGTGACAATTGAATTTAATATACAAAGGAATGAACGAGATGACAAGGTAGGATTCCACACTTCTTATCGCACTCTCAAACTAAATTTCAGACTTCAAACCAATCACTTCCCAAAAGCACCATTCTCATTCATAAATCAAATCACTAACTTAAACTACTACTCATACCTTATGAACTTTCAAACACTTCCCATGACAATTCACAGATGCATGATTAGAGGATAACCAATTCATGCCTAGTATGATATCAAAGTCTCGAACAGCACATGGGATGAAATCCACAATAAGATCTTTATCCCCAACATGGACAGTACAGTCACAGAAAACCATGGTTACAGTAAAAGACTCTCCCTTCGGAGTGCTTATCACAAGTTTAGCCTCTAAAGGATGGGTTTTTACCCTCAATTGCAGTACAAAAATAAGAGATACAAAGGAATATGATGCTCCACAATCAAACTACATACGAGCATCTAATGACTTATCCAAAAGTGTAACTGACATCGAGTCATCGATGTGGTAGCATCTTGAGTAGACATAGAATACAGACGAGTTGATTTTCTAGGCCTATGCCCCTGCTGAAACTGAGACCGCTAAGTCTATCTCTACTGATTCTGTCCTCTTCCTTGGTGAGGAACACTACTTATTACTGGGCTAGCTGTAGGTCTGAGGCAAAATTTTGATTGATTCTCTCTAAGGAACGGACAGTCTTAAACCTGATGGTCCATACTGCCACACTTGAAACACCCCCAAAAAATCTGTAACATGAGTTACCACTATGGATCCTGCCACACTGGTCACAAGAGATGACATGAAAAGCCAACCTTCCACTCTGACTAACATTCTGTCTAAGTCGAAGCCTAGAGCTTTAAGGTGGTCCAAATCCAGCTCTCTGGGCTAATCTAGTTCCTACACCCTACACTCATCTAAATCTCATACTTTGCTCAGGTCTAAAACCTTGAGCCCAAGAGGGCCTGAATCCTTGACTCTGCCTCATCCTTAGGCCTTGGGCACCCTGCTGTGCTGGCAGTAAAAATTGCTAACAGCCCCTATAGATCCATCCTGGTAAAACTCCAGCCTATCTCTCTCTCTTATGTCTTCCTTGTCTTTGCTCATGCCTCTTCCTATTGCAGACTTGGATTGCTCCAAAGCATGCACAAGTCTACACATTCCATATTGCTCATCAATTGAGCAGATATCATTCCATCCCTCAATCTAGGCCGAAGCCACCCCCACTCAAACTTTTGGCATCTATCTACCTTCCGGCGGCAACATCCTTATTAAAAATCTAGGTAGGTGAGAAAAACCTCATCTCAAACTCATCTACTGATTTTTGATCTGCTTGCGTCACATTAGCAAACTCCCTTAACATCTGCTCATAATAACTCGTTGACAAATACCAGTTGCAAAATAACCTCCTAAACTGTTCCCAGGTCATATCAATCAACTACTAGTGAGTCAGACTCTTTTTCTACCATTTTCCACCACTGATCAGCCTCACCCCTCAATTTGTATATAGCAAATTCAAACTTTTGCTTCTCACTGCAATGAATTGCTCGAAAAATTTAATCCATTTTTTTGCCTCTATAGGATCCAATGAACCTATAAAGTTAGTTACATTTTGTTTGTTAAACTGTAATATCCCGTACTTTTTTGAGTTGTTCAAAATAATCATTTATGCTCTGAAAAATAAAAGGGAGATAATTTTGAGCGATGTTCAGGAATCAATAAAGTATGAAATGCGAAAATGATTTTGGAGTCAATATATAATTTTGTAAAGTTTTGGGATCATTTTGTAATAACAAAAACTTTAGGGATTATTTTGCAATTTGAATTTTAGGCTTGACATGTGTAAAAACTTTAGAGAAATTCTCCTAATAGGTGCCACCTCCTATTATTTCTAATGTTGACTAATCAATTTAATTATAAAGTAATGGATAAAGTCTTTAAGGAATTAAAGAAAAAACAAAACAAAAACAAAATAGAAGAAGAACATAGCATCAACAATGAAACATGAGAAGAAGATAGATAGATAGATAGAGAGAGAGAGAGAGAGAGAGAGAGAGAGAGATTAGAGAAATCTCCTAAAGGTAATCTCTCTATTAGGTTTTATAATTTTAGTTGTATGTGATTTGAGTGTGTGATTTGAAGGAATGCCCAAGCCTTAGGCCCTAACTTTAGGGCCAGGCCCGGGCCAAAATATAATTTTTTTAATTCTTACTTCATGTTGCAAAAATATTAACACACGAAATAAATTTTTTCATTAGCACTCCCCCTTTTATCTGGACTTGGGACCGGCTGCTTGTTTACTTTAGACACAATATAAATTTTTTCCTCAAGTGCATTGTTTACTTTAGACACACTAAATTTGTTTGAAAATAATTATACTAAAAACTTGAGAAAAGGAAAGGAAAAGAAAAATACCTAGTCATTGGAAGTGCTTCGACGTCCAAATCGCTGCTCTTCCTATCATCAATCGATTTATCTTACTTGCGGTATTTTGCATCAAGATAATCCTTCCAACATATACATAATTCGAGTGACTCGGGGTTAAGATGACTCCTCCTGTCATCCAACACCTTTCTTGCTCGCTGAAAATGTAGACTCTGAAGCAACCGTGGAGGCTTGTACCGGTAGTACATCCCGGACAATTTGGAATGAAGTTTTATAAATTTTTGCATTTTGTTTCCAAAAAGTTGTTCCCAACCTCTTCTGGTCGCACCCAAAGGGCCCACTAGGGGTCTTGCTTTGCACATTGAACCGGTCAAAGTGCGCACACTCATGTCATGTGCGTTTCTTGCTTCACACGCCTTAGTCACCAATTATTTCACGTGAGCGTGACTCGCGGTACCACGTTCATCGCGCCGCGACCACCTAAGCACATTTTCACCAAAAACATCGACCGATGGCGCAACCGGAGAGACGGGGTCAAGGGCAAAGGCCTTGGCCAACCCCATGGGGTCGGCCTCGGTCTCCCCCAAGGCCATGGGGTCGGCCTCTGCCTCCCCCAAGGCCATGTGGTTGGCCTTGGCCTTCCCCCCCGGTTGTTCACTCTTCGCGCAAAGTCCCTTTCGCGCTTTGTTCGCTTCATACACTTTGTATGTGACTTTGGCACCTTGTTCGTCACATGGGTACGATTCATGTCGACATGCTCGTCGCAATGCAACTTTCAGATTTGTCATTGCCCATCAAAACACCTTCCGTCGGCGCGCCCAAAGTTCACCCAAAGGGGGAGTGGCCTTGGCCTCCCTTCATAGGAGTTGGCTGTTGGCCTTGGCCACCCCTTAGGGTCAGCCTCGGCCTCCCCAGGGGTGGTGGCCTTGACCTTCCCCCAATTTTGGCCCATGGCCTCCGCTCCCGCACGCATTTGTTTTCTCAAGTCTTTGCACCTCTGCGATGTTTACGGACATTCGTACACCAACCTCGCGACGTCTGTCGTGCATGAACCTCGCAACGTTTGTCGTGCATCAACCTTGTGACGTCTGTCGTCTGTGACCGCATACGGCTCCCGCGATGCCCATCGCCCAAAGTCGCACACTACCACCGAATGACCCATGGCCGACGACTGCTTACCATCACTCCCAACTTTGTCATTACTACATGTTGCATTCATCATCTTGTTACGACATGTACACTCAGTTCACATCCCATCTTCGGGACACCCGACGCATGCCCATGCACCGTCTTTGCGATGTTCATTACCGCGCCCGTGCGCCATCATGATATGTGCCCCTGTACCAGGTGTATCCTCGCGACGTTCGTCGCCGCGCCCGTGCGCCATCGTCATAATCTGTGCCCCCGACACCAAGTATGGCTTCGCAACGTTCGTCACCGCACCACTTACATAACACGTTCCCTGGCACCAAGTATTGCTCAGCGACGTTCGTCGCCGCGCCCGTGGGCCATTCTCATGACATGTGCCCCTGGCACCAGGTATGGTCTCGCGACAGTCGTCGCTGCACCCATGCGCTATAATCATCATACAGGCCTTCGGGCATCACACTTATTCACCACACCATGCACCCCCGCCATGGACGTGGAACATGCTTCGACCCACTCTCCGGAGTGTGCAGCATTCCCGGGGGCTCCGTTCGTAGTGCTCTGGCACGAGGAGCCCTCGCAAGGGGATGGACTCATCACCATAAAGTCATCGCCGCCACGGGATGGGCTAGTTACCACAAAGCCATCCCCGTCTTCATTTTAGGGGGCTCTGCTTGTAGTGCTCCGGCATGAGGACCCCTCACAGCGGGATGGGCTCGTTACCACAAAGCCATCACCGCCACGGGATGGGCTTGTTACCACAAAGCCATCACTGTCACAATCACTGGGGGCTCCGTTCGTAGTACTCCGGCACGAGGGCCCCTCACAGCGGGATGGACTCGTTACGACGAAGTCATCGCCGCCATAGGATGGGCTTGTTACCACAAAGCCATCACCGTCACAATCACGGGGGGCTCCGTCGTAGTGCTCCGGCACAAGGACCCCTCGCAGCGGGATGGACTCGTTACCACAAAGCCATCGCCGCCACGGGATGGGCTCGTTACCACAAAGCCATCGCTGTCATAATCACGGGGGGCTCCATTCGTAATGCTCTGGCATGAGGACCCCTCACAGCAGGATAGGCTCATTACCATAAAGCAATCGCCGTCTTCATTCCAGGGGCTCCGTTCATAGTGCTCCGGTACGAGGACCCTTCGTAGCAGGATTGGCGACTCTTCCGGGACACTATCTCCGCCTGGGTGCCTGTGTGACTGGCCTATGTGCTTCGGCACTGGGGACTCGCGTCAGCACCCCTATGGACTATGACCCCCGGGTCACTCCAAGACGGGAATAGGTCTTCGGAGGGCATCGCGCTTAGTCTACCTGGCAGTTGGGTGTCAGGTCTTCCCCACCACTGCCAAGCCTGTTGGACTCTGCAAGGGCTTGGATTGGAGGCTAGATCAAGGGGGTTCTCTGGCCACACCAACACTGTGGGAGCCAGTCTTCCCAGACCAACAGAGCGACGCTGTGCGGGGCAGGCCGAGTGCATATGCGATTCGGTAGTTCATGGAGAACTGGCAGCTGTGGACCCCTCAGTGATGTGTCACTCCCAGGGAGCGCCACGTGTTGCTGATGACATCATCATCTTAACCTTTCTAAATAGAGGTCTCAAGAATTCATTTAGACGGTTGGACATTTTCAGAACACTTTCACTTTCTCACTCTAGAATCCTAGAGAGAGAAACATACAGGACCCTAACTCTGGACCTAAGCATCAGACTGTGACTGTCGTCGTGTATTCACTCATCGCCATCGCCCTCACAGCACTGCCACCGTCAGACTATGTCTGGGTCTTCCCTTGCTGTGTCCTACATCATCACACTTGACATCTGACTCGGACTGTATTCTTTGTGGCACCTCCACGTCGACTGTGAACCCACTTTCCTTGACATTATTTTGGTGACTCTACTGAGGAGGTGAGCATCAAAGTGCAGTTCATCCCGTGCCCGACACATCCAAGCAACCATGCCTCAGCAACACAGGGCTACCAGGACTACCAGTCATAGCCTCAACCGAGACATCCAAGAGGCCGTCATTTTCCAGACATAGAAAATTTTCAAGCCATAGGGCTCTTGCACAGGCCTACTAACACCACTCTTGACGCCATCATCCACTCCCTTGGGGGCTTTACCCCTTCCCAACCCCTTCGGCCTCACATTACAACGACTTGGTATGTGGTGCGTGAGGTGGCTTGAGCCACGTTACTAAGTCTCAACTCTGTCAGTTGACACCCCTTAGGTCTCGTAACCGCCTCTGCCAGGTATGCATGCAACACGCCTCACCAACCCTCCCCTACCTCCGTCACTCAATCGGTCATCGATGCCAGCCCATCACCTTGAGTCCGCCATTCTGCTCATCTCAACCTCTCGTGCTTGTGGTCGCATGAACACCCCTTTATCAAATTTTTTTTGACACATAGAGAATTTTTTTTATTTTTTTTGCAATCGGTCATCGATGATCACCATCGGTGGTCTCCCTCGCCATCCTTGACTCAGCCCAACACTTCGAAAAATTTTCATTTTTTCGCAACCGGTCATCCATGATCACCCTCAGCGGTCTCCCTCGGCACTCTTTGTAATACCCCAACCTTATGTCTAGTTTATGGTAAATCCTATCTTATTAGTTATAAGGTATTTGGCAACGATTTTTTATCAATAGTATATTTGGTCGTCAACGACAATTTATAACAACCATAAGTTGTAATTTATGACGCAGGGTGCAACAGAGAAATGAATGAAGGTTATTTGGTAACTTGAGAAGCTATAATTAAATTAGGGTTGATTTCATAAATATTTGATCTCTCAGTTCAGTTATTTTAATATTGTAGGGGGAAGCGTAGAGGAAAAAAAATGAAATGATAGAGAGAGATTTGAGGTATAAAGAAGGAGACACTAGAAGTAATTAAAAGAATATAGATATATAACAAATTAAAATGAAATAAAGGAGAAAAGAAAAAAGAAAAGAAAAGAGAACAAGAAGAGAGAAGACGCGCAGTGAGAAAGGGAGGGCAGCCGGCCCTAAAGAGGGCGGCGCCTCTGCCTGCTAGATCTGGCAATCTCACTTTCGGCCACACACACTCTCGCCGGCAGCCCCATCGGAGGCCAACTCCTCTTCCAGATCACGGCTGCCGTCGCCCATCCTTCGTTGAATGCCACCGGATCTGCTTGTACAACTGGTGACGAATCATCATCAGCCAGTCGTCGGTTCTTCTTCTTTAACCGTCTACCGGTCGCCGTTCGAATACCCGCACCTATCCTCACAAAACGACCCGCGATTAGTCGACAGTAGCAACGATCGCCATCGCCCGGTCTTTCGCACTCTCTCTCCGTTCACTGACCAATTGTTGCTACCACTCTCGAATTGTTTCACCGCCGGTCAGTGACAATTCCGATCTACACCAGAGACGACCACCTATCAAACGTCGTGCAACAAATTGCCATCACACAACGGTCCTATGACAGCCATGGGCCACCTGGCGTCGCTACTGTTAGACCACCTTGCGCCGTTACTGTTATGGCATTGCAGCCACAATGATGGCCGACAGCCCCCAGTTGGTGTTGATTTTTTTGTAAAGGAGTTTTAGTGGTGCACTTGTGTGTTGGTGACAGTTCAGTGGTGTCGTTTAGCGGCAGTGTTAGCGGTGGGTGAAATGGATTGAATTTGGTGCTTTGTGTTTGCAACTGTGGGTGTACAGTGTGTGTGCATGGAGTTGTTTTGATTTTCGGTGCGGTGCAGAGTGGAGGTATCACGATGGTGCTTGAGATGGCTGGAACAATATCATGGCGGTGCTTGCAATGTTTGGAATGGGCTAAATTGTGATGGTGCATGTGTGTGTAATTGTTGTGATGGAGGGTGTATGACTGTGTGATTGTGGTAGCTAGATAATTGTGCGTGTGCACTGGTGGGTGTACGTTGCGTGTGTTTGAGCAGATGTGTATATTGTGTAGGTGTGGGGAAATTTCTGCAGTTGCGTGAGGTGAATGAGCACGTTGTTGTGTAGGCAACACGGTAGTGCGTAAAGCCTTTTTATGTGTGAGTAGAAGTACGATGGTTGTACGTCTACTGTGTGGTGAGAGTGTGGTCGTGTACGGTCACGTCCCTAGCTCGCGGGCCTGCCCGTGGGTTCGGGTCGTGACAGAAATGGTATTAGAGCATTACGTTCTTGGGATATTAGAGCTTAAGTAATGATCTCGCTGGTTAGGTTACATGATTTTGTAGACTTGTAACTAGGCTGACCAAAATGGAAGGTAGAACTCAAGATTTGATCCTTTACAGTGAAAGTCATGTGTGAGAAATTCTTTGTACTTCAGTGCAGCATAGGGTTGCAGTTAAACTTGCTACTACTAAGTAGACCGTGCGAAAGCATATATTGTGGTATGTTATCTGAAAAGTGTAGCGGAAGCATGATGATTAGTAAATATCTGGTTAAGTTTGAGTGGAGTATGTATAGTGAGTGAGCATTGTACTAGCTGGGCCATAACTATTTCGAGGTTGAGTAATAATATTCGGTTGGTTAGATTATAAAATCCTAGGTTATAATCTGAGTCTTATAGTACAATGAAATGTTTGAAGTTACGATGGACCTTAATGTAGCTGCTATTGATGTTCTTGACTCGTATTTTGGGAGGCTATTAAAGCTGCTACGATTGTGAATGTTGTCTCTTGATGCTAAAAGGCTTTTGACTTTTGTAAATGATGTTGTCTCTTGAGGTTATGAAGGGTTCCTTTTGAGGTTGGTTATTTGCGATTATGGAATTTTGCCAGTCAAAATCTTACGAACATATGTCTTCAATTTAAGTGTATTTCATATAAGAACTAAATTATTAGACATCAAGGTCATTGGGTCATGTGGTTCTAGAACCGTTAGCGCATAATTGATAATTCAAGTTTAGTAGCATCGGTTAGTGTTTAAAGTTGCTTAGGCTATGATTGATGATGATGACTTATATTTCGAAAGTTACATGCCATTAAGAAGACTTACTTCATTTGACTGAAGTTAGATTAGGTCGGTTTAGAGAAATGTTTCCAGTTGCCGAAGCTGGTTCAGAATGTAAAGACTTTGGGACTTTTGGAAGATTATATGATCTCTTGAAGTTTTATAAGTGTAGTGTTGACCTAATAAGTTTGAGCTTAGCATGAAAGTTTGAACAGGAATTCTAATGTTAATGTTTGTCGATGATAAATTTTGTGCAGAGGCTAGGCACCGCTCAACTAGTATGATGGCTACTATATATCTGAGTTGCGTAGTAAGATCTATTATCTGGAGTTGGTAAGTATAATAAAATTTGAGGTCAAAATTCTTTTAGCTGGGAGAAGATGTAATACCCTAGTCTCATATTGGTTTTAGGGTTGATTTTAATGATTACAGTTGATGCACTAGAAATTTGAGTACTTGGTGAGACTTCATGGTTTAGAGGCAATTCAGTTCTATAGATAAAAAAAATATGGATATAGCATTTATAATTGGCAAAGTTTCTAATTTGATAATATCAATCTTAGACATATTCTTGTTAGTGAGTTTTAAGTTAAGTGTGAAGATGGGGGATGAGATCAGACACGAATAAGAACAAGAATCTAGTAACACAAAGTTTCGAGGTACATGTTATCAGTGGATTAAGGTGTGTTAAATGCATATCACACATCTTGTGTTTAAGGTCTTTTGGTGCATGTACTTATAAAGTTGCATGAAATTATATTCGAGTTTGATGTGAATGCTTTAGGTAGATTTAGTCGTGTTAGCACTTGAGGAGTTATATTGGTTGGTTTTCGAAATCAAACATGATTAAGATCAACTATGCAAGGAATACCAAATTTCGAAGACGAATTTCTCTTAACGGGAGTAGAATGTAATATCCAGGCCTCAAGTTAAGACTACTATTAGTTGTTATAAAATTACTTAGACTATTAGCGGCCATTGCTCGGTTGGTGAGATTTCACTGTTTAGTGATGAATTGGTTGTATAAGTGGAGACAGAGTAGCATGTTGAAATACTACAGTATGATGGAACTTGTGATTTAAGAGTATTGATATTCGAGGTACGACTTATCAGTGGGTTAAAGAGTGTTAAAGGCGCTTCACACAGTTTGATGCTTTAAGGTCTTTAGTGCAAGTACCTGTAAAGCCGCTTGAGATTATATCTGGGTCTGGTGGTCCGCCATTAGGGTATTATGTTGATGGTTATCTGAGATTAAACATGATTAAGATCAGCTGTGTAAGGATTATCAAATTTCGAGGACGAAATTTCTTTAAGGGGAGGATAATGTAATACCCCAACCTTATGTCTAGTTTATGGTAAATCCTATCTTATTAGTTATAAGGTATTTGGCAACGAATTTTGAGCAATAGTATATTTGGTCTTTAACGACAATTTATAACAACCATAAGTTGTAGTTTATGACGCAGGGTGCAACAGAGAAATGAATGAAGGTTATTTGGTAACTTGAGAAGCTATAATTAAATTAGGGTTGATTTCATAAATATTTGATTTCTCAGTTTAGTTATTTTAATATTGCAGGGGGAAGCGTAGAGGAAAAAAATGAAATGATAGAGAGAGATTTGAGGTTATAAAGAAAGAGACACTAGAAGCAATTAAAAGAATATAGATATATAACAAATTAAAATGAAATAAAGGAGAAAAGAAAAAAAAAAGAAAAGAGAACAAGAAGAGAGAAGAAAGAAGACGCGCAGTGAGAAAGGGTGGGCAGCCGGCCCTAAAGAGGGCGGCGCCTCTGCCTGCCAGATCTGGCAATCTCACTTCCGGCCACACGCACTGTCGCCGCAGCCCCATCGGAGGCCAACTCCTCTTCCACATCACGGCTGCTATCGCCCATCCTTCGTCGAATGCCACCGGATCTGCTTGTACAATCGGCGACGAATCATCATCGGCCAGTCGTTGGTACAGCCGACCGGTCGCCATTCGAATACCCGCACCTATCCTTGCAAAACAAACCGCGATTAGTCGACAGTAGCAACGATCGCCATCGCCCGGTCTTTCGCACTCTCTCTCCGTTCACTGACCAATTGTCGCTACCACTCTCGAATTGTTTCACCGCCGGTCAGTGACAATTCCGATCTACACCAGAGACGACCACCTATCAAACGTCGTGCAACAAATCGCCATCACACAACGGTCCTATGACAGCCATGGGCCACCTGGCGTCGCTACTGTTAGACCACCTTGCGCCGCTACTGTCATGGCATTGCAGCCACAATGATGGCCGACAACCCACAGTTGGTGTTGATTTTTTTGTAAAGGAGTTTTAGTGGTGCACTTGTGTGTTGGTGACAGTTCAGTGGTGTCGTTTAGCGGCAGTGTTAGCGGTGGGTGAAATGGATTGAATTTGGTGCTTTGTGTTTGCAACTGTGGGTGTACGGTGTGTGTGCATGGAGTTGTTTTGATTTTCGGTGCGGTGCGGAGTGGAGGTATCACGATGGTGCTTGAGACGGCTGGAACAATATCATGGCGGTGCTTGCAATGTTTGGAATGGGCTAAATTGTGATGGTGCATGTGTGTGTAATTGTTGTGATGGAGGGTGTATGACTGTGTGATTGTGGTAGCTGGATAATTGTGCGTGTGCACTGGTGGGTGTACGTTGCGTGTGTTTGAGCAGATGTGAATATTGTGTAGGTGTGGGGAAATTTCTGCAGTTGCGTGAGGTGAATGAGCACGTTGTTGTGTAGGCAACACGGTAGTGCGTAAAGCCTTTTTATGTGTGAGTAGAAGTACGATGGTTGTACGTCTACTATGTGGTGAGAGTGTGGTCGTGTACGGTCACGTGCCTAGCTCGCGGGCCTGCCCGTGGGTTCGGGTCGTGACAGAAATGGTATTAGAGCATTACGTTCTTGGGATATTAGAGCTTAAGGAATGATCTCGCTGGTTAGGTTACATGATTTTGTAGACTTGTAACTAGGCTGACCAAAGTGGAAGGTAGAACTCAAGATTTGATCCTTTACAGTGAAAGTCATGTGTGAGAAATTCTTTGTACTTCAGTGCAGCATAGGGTTGCAGTTAAACTTGCTACTACTAAGTAGACCGTGCGAAAGCATATATTGTGGTATGTTATCTGAAAAGTGTAGCGGAAGCATGATGATTAGTAAATATCTGGTTAAGTTGGAGTGGAGTATGTATAGTGAGTGAGCATCGTACTAGCTGGGCCATAACTATTTCGAGGTTGAGTAATAATATTCGGTTGGTTAGATTATAAAATCCTAGGTTATAATCTGAGTCTTATAGTACAATGAAATGTTTGAAGTTACGATGGACCTTAATGTAGCTGCTATTGATGTTCTTGACTCGTATTTTGGGAGGCTATTAAAGCTACTACGATTGTGAATGTTGTCTCTTGATGCTAAAAGGCTTTTGACTTTTGTAAATGATGTTGTCTCTTGAGGTTATGAAGGGTTCCTTTTGAGGTTGGTTATTTGCGATTATGGAATTTTGCTAGTCAAAATCTTACGAACATATGTCTTCAATTTAAGTGTATTTCATATAAGAACTAAATTATTAGACATCAAGGTCATTGGGTCATGTGGTTCTAGAACCGTTAGCGCATAATTGATAATTCAAGTTTAGTAGCATCGGTTAGTGTTTAAAGTTGCTTAGGCTATGATTGATGATGATGACTTATATTTCGAAAGTTACATGCCATTAAGAAGACTTACTTCGTTTGACTGAAGTTAGATTAGGTCGGTTTAGAGAAATGTTTCCAGTTGCCAAAGCTGGTTCAGAATGTAGAGACTTTGGGACTTTTGGAAGATTATATGATCTCTTGAAGTTTTATAAGTGTAGTGTTGACCTAATAAGTTTGAGCTTAGCATGAAAGTTTGAACAGGAATTCTAATGTTAATGTTTGTCGATGATAAATTTTGTGCAGAGGCTAGGCATCGCTCAACTAGTATGATGGCTACTATATATCTGAGTTGCGTAGTAAGATCTATTATCTGGAGTTGGTAAGTATAATAAAATTTGAGGTCGAAATTCTTTTAGCTGGGAGAAGATGTAATACCCTAGTCTCATATTGGTTTTAGGGTTGATTTTAATGATTACAGTTGATGCACTAGAAATTTGAGTACTTGGTGAGACTTCATGGTTTAGAGGCAATTCAATTCTATTGATAAAAAAAATATGGATATAGCATTTATAATTGGCAAAGTTTCTAATTTGATAATATCAATCTTAGACATATTCTTGTTAGTGAGTTTTAAGTTAAGTGTGAAGATGGGGGATGAGATCAGACACGAATAAGAACAAGAATCTAGTAACACAAAGTTTCGAGGTACATGTTATCAGTGGATTAAGGTGTGTTAAATGCATATCACACATCTTGTGTTTATGGTCTTTTGGTGCATGTACTTATAAAGTTGCATGAAATTATATTCGAGTTTGATGTGAATGCTTTAGGTAGATTTAGTCGTGTTAGCACTTGAGGAGTTATATTGGTTGGTTTTCGAAATCAAACATGATTAAGATCAACTATGCAAGGAATACCAAATTTCGAGGACGAATTTCTCCTAACGGGAGTAGAATGTAATATCCAGGCCTCAAGTTAAGACTACTATTAGTTGTTATAAAATTACTTAGACTATTAGCGGCCATTGCTCGGTTGGTGAGATTTCACTGTTTAGTGATGAATTGGTTGTATAAGTGGAGACAGAGTAGCATGTTGAAATACTACAGTATGATGGAACTTGTGATTTAAGAGTATTGATATTCGAGGTACGACTTATCAGTGGGTTAAAGAGTGTTAAAGGCGCTTCACACAGTTTGATGCTTTAAGGTCTTTAGTGCAAGTACCTGTAAAGCCGCTTGAGATTATATCCGGGTCTGGTGGTCCGCCATTAGGGTATTATGTTGATGGTTATCTGAGATTAAACATGATTAAGATCAGCTGTGTAAGGATTATCCAATTTCGAGGACGAAATTTCTTTAAGGGGAGGATAATGTAATACCCCAACCTTATGTCTAGTTTATGGTAAATCCTATCTTATTAGTTATAAGGTATTTGGCAACGAATTTTGAGCAATAGTATATTTGGTCTTTAACGACAATTTATAACAACCATAAGTTGTAGTTTATGACGCAGGGTGCAACAGAGAAATGAATGAAGGTTATTTGGTAACTTGAGAAGCTATAATTAAATTATGGTTGATTTCATAAATATTTGATTTCTCAGTTCAGTTATTTTAATATTGCAGGGGGAAGCGTAGAGGAAAAAAAAATGAAATGACAGAGAGAGATTTGAGGTTATAAAGAATGAGACACTAGAAGCAATTAAAAGAATATAGATATATAACAAATTAAAATGAAATAAAGGAGAAAAGAAAAAAAAGAGAACAAGAAGAGAGAAGAGAGAAGACGCGCAGTGAGAAAGGGAGGGCAACCGGCCCTAAAGAGGGCGGCGCCTCTGCCTGCCAGATCTGGCAATCTCACTTCCGGCCACACGCACTGTCGCCGCAGCCCCATCGGAGGCCAACTCCTCTTCCACATCACGGCTGCCGTCGCCCATCCTTCGTCGAATGCCACCGGATCTGCTTGTACAACCGGCGACGAATCATCATCGGCCAGTCGTTGGTACCGCCGATCGGTCGCCGTTCGAATACCCGCACCTATCCTCGCAAAACGACCCGCGATTAGTCGACAGTAGCAACGATCGCCATCGCCCGGTCTTTCGCACTCTCTCTCCGTTCACTGACCAATTGTCACTACCACTCTCGAATTGTTTCACCGCCGGTCAGTGACAAATCCGATCTACACCAGAGACGACCACCTATCAAACGTCGTGCAACAAATCGCCATCACACAACGGTCCTATGACAGCCATGGGCCACCTGGCGTCGCTACTGTTAGACCACCTTGCGCCGCTACTGTCATGGCATTGCAGCCACAATGATGGCCGACAGCCCCCAGTTGGTGTTGATTTTTTTGTAAAGGAGTTTTAGTGGTGCACTTGTGTGTTGGTGACAGTTCAGTGGTGTCGTTTAGCGGCAGTGTTAGCGGTGGGTGAAATGGATTGAATTTGGTGCTTTGTGTTTGCAACTGTGGGTGTACGGTGTGTGTGCATGGAGTTGTTTTGATTTTCGGTGCGGTGCGGAGTGGAGGTATCACGATGGTGCTTGAGACGGCTGGAATGATATCATGGCGGTGCTTGCAATGTTTGGAATGGGCTAAATTGTGATGGTGCATGTGTGTGTAATTGTTGTGATGGAGGGTGTATGACTTTGTGATTGTGGTATCTGGATAATTGTGCGTGTGCACTGGTGGGTGTACGTTGCGTGTGTTTGAGCAGATGTGTATATTGTGTAGGTGTGGGGAAATTTCTGCAGTTGCGTGAGGTGAATGAGCACGTTGTTGTGTAGGCAACACGGTAGTGCGTAAAGCCTTTTTATGTGTGAGTAGCAGTACGATGGTTGTACGTCTAGTGTGTGGTGAGAGTGTGGTCGTGTGCGGTTACGTGCCTATCTTGGTTGTGTGTTTTCTAGTGTGAAGGGTGAGTATTAGGTGCTTGGACGATTTTGGAAGTGACGGGTTACTTTGATGAAAATCAATTGGTAAAGTTCAGTTGTAAGGCTATGTGGTATGGTAAGTACGTGTGCGTGGTGTACCATATGTGTACATGGTGTCGGTGCGCCGTATGCTTGCGAAGGCGTACCCTATGCATGCATGTGTTTTGGTTGAGAAAGCGCATAGGCTATGAGAATATATAAAAAGGAATTGTTAGCGTGACCTCTAGCGATTAACTGGGTACTATTTAGCGCAAGGTTGCTTGGTTGGTTATTAGAAACGGCTGACTGAGGGAAATTCGGCAACGGTGATGAAATGCCTGAGAATGACATGGTGAACTGGGCATGATTTTAGACGGGTTGTGTAACAGGCGGTCAGATACGGCGTCTGAGTTGTTTGAGAAAATATCCGACAGGAATTCTGCATTTTTCCTCAATGATGCCCTTCGGGTTATAGTGAAGTCGGGGCTATGGAGATGAAAGGAATGGCCTTAACGGTGCTATTGGTCAAACGTAACAACTGATCATCGCGCTACGTTTTGGATCGAGGAAATATGTCAGTAACAAGTAAGTACCCCTGTCATGTTCCTTCGTATATTTATTTGCAAAAACTATAATATGTATTTATGTTTTGATCAATTGAAGTTCAAATATTTATTCTCCATATGTTTTATTTCTAAAATAGTTGATGAGAAATGCAATTTGAAAGAATGCCATGGAATGTCGTGTGAGTCATAAAATTTTGCTGAGTACATGTTAATGAGCAATGAAACTTGTCTTGGTTGCTGTGCCCCATATCCAACGGGGGAATGTTGGATTTCGGGCCCTGGTCAACGGGGCTCATACGTTGATGCATAGTACTAAGGCTGGTGGTGCGCCCTTGCGTCCACATGATTATTTTATTCTGGGTGTAGGAGGGATTTCGGGCCCTAGTCAGGGGGGCTCGTACGCTGACCGCAGCATACCTACGAAAAGAAATATATGTGTTTGATGTGAATTGAATGAATGATGATTGTACTCAGATCTGAAAATCTTTTCTTTTGAAATTTCATGTATATGTGTATATGTATATGAAGGACGTTTTTACGAATGAAAATAATCGAATGTTTGATTTGTTGAAAGAAAACCCATGGTATGTTTTAGAAACTTCAAAACTATTTTAGGAACATGGCTGGTGTATTTGCTGGGCTTTCGCTCATGCCTTATTTTTCAGGTGACGACTTAAGGGAAGTGGAGCAGTATGAGCCACACGGGGGAGTAGTGCCTGAAGAGAACTTTTAAAATAATGAGTGCCCACTATTCGAACATTATAGTCTATGTTAATTTACGTTATGCTTGAACTGATGTAAGGAGCTTAGGTCTCCTCGAGTTTTATTTATAAGTTTTAAAGACATGTAATGAAAGTTTTATTTGAATTTCTGGAAGTCCGTAAATTAGAATTAATTTGGAGTCACAGGATTGTAGTAAGGCCTGGCAGAGCCCTGGCAGGTGTTTGAATGGGCCTGCGGCCGGTCACGTGCCTAGCACACGGGCTTACCCGTGGGTTCGGGTCGTGACACTCTTGTCCGAGCTCAACACTTAGAAAAAAATTTCACCCCTATATCTTATGCTCCTTCCAACACTAAAAAAAACTTCCCAACACTTAGAAAATTTTTGAAACTTTCTCACCCCCTTCACACTCCTCCCTCTCACCCTGCCTGCTTGTGGTCAAGCACCACCCTCTCCCCTCGTTCTACACAGAAAATTTTTCAAAATTTTCATCTCCCCCACATACTCCCAACATTCATGTTCTCATCACTCTCCCTCTAACATTTTTTTCTCTCCTCCATCGCCACTCTTGTCCGAGCCCACTCTCAACTTTTCGACACTCAAAAAAGTTTTCACAAAATTTTACATACTCCCACCATCCCTCTTCTCTCATTCTCATCTTGTTCCTTGTGAAAATTTCCCTCCGCTATCTCTTCTCTTCTTCCCCCGCCCTTCCTTCCCCACTCGGCCTCGCGCTGCCCTTCTTCCTTTCTCCCCTCCCCCATCTTCCCCGCCGGTCGGCCTGGCCACATGGTCGGCGGACCTTGGCACTCCATCCCTTCACCCTCGGTCACCACCACCCAAGGCACCCATACCCTTGGCCTTCCCCAAGCCATGGCCACCACTTTCACCCACCCACCTTTAACCTTCATTTTTTTTCTTCACTCGTGGCCAACCTTCAACACTAACGCATTACCATCCTCCATGCCCATTTCGGCCTCCATCACCAAGGCCACTCTTCGGCTTCATACCACACTAAGGCTTACCCCCCCAAAATTCCATCACCAAACATCATCGCCACCATCCTCACAGGCATGAACCAAATTTGTTTTTTGACAACCAACGCGCACCCTTACCCATCTCGTACTCTACTACACTTAGAATATCTTTTGCAATTTTGATCATGTCCCGTGTCATGATGACCCCGACACCAATGTACTTGCTAGGTGGTGCGCGAGGTAGCTCGAACCACTTACCCCGTCGCCCGCGCCCCGGTGCCTGTCCTGGACTGCCCTAGCATCACGACGCCCGATCGCGCCCTTGTCGCGCCCCTTATGATGATGTCCCCCAACATCAATGTACTTGGTAGCTGGTGCGCGAGGTAGCTTGAACCACCACCGCGATGCCCGTCGCCCGGACATCATCTCCGCGACGCTCATCGCTCGGACGTCATTTTCCACGACCCCGTCGCCCAGACGTCACTTTGCGACCCCCGACGCCTAGATGGCACTCTGTGACGCCCATCGCCCGGACGTCATCTCTGCGACGCCCGTCGCCCGAACGTCATCTCCACGATGCCCGTTGCTCGGACGTCATCTCCACGACCCCCATCGCCCAGACGTCATCTCTGTAACCCCCGTTGCCAGGACATCACTCTGTGACACCGGTCGCCAGCGCCCGTGCATTGTCTTCGCGACGCTTGTCGCCCATCGCCCGGGTGACGTCACCGCAACACTCGTCGTCAGTCGCCCGCGCACCGTTTACATGCTCGAGCCCCTGTGTCCTATCATCGTGCCTTTGTCTCAACCCCCAAGCATTCCAAGGTCTCAATAGGTGGTGCACGAGGTGGATCGAGCCACCTACTCTTCACCATCAATCATTCAGAACGACACCAGCTACTCTCTGACCAAAGAACATAAAAAATTCTTCTAAGTGTGAACTTACAACTATGCGTGCGACGCCCGCTTGGGTTTCCCCTCTGTGCACACCACACGTAGGGGCTTATGTTCCTAACCTATTCTGGTCGCACCCAAAGGGCCCACTAGGGGTCCCGCTTTGCACATTGAACCGAACAAAGTGCGCACGCTCATGTCACGTGTGTTTCTTGCTTCGCACGCCTTAGTCACCAATTATTTCACGTAAGCATGACTCGCGGTACCACGTTTGTCGCGCCGTGACCACCAGAGCACCTTTTCACCAAAAATATCGACTGATGGCGTAACCGGAGTGATGGGGTCAAGGGCAAAGGCCTTGGCCAACCCCATGGGATCGGCCTCGGCCTCCCCCAAGGCCATGGGGTCTGCCTCAGCCTCCATGAGGGGTTAGCCTCGGCCTCTATGGGGGGTTGGCCTTGGCCTTCCCCCCGGTTGTTCACTCTTCGCGCAAAGTCCCTTTTGTGCTTTGTTCACTTCATACACTTTGTATGTAACTTTGGCACCTTGTTCATCATGTGGGTACGATTCAAGTCGACACGCTCGTCGCAATGCAACTTTGGGATTTGTCATTGCCTATCAAAACACCTTCCGTCGGAGCGCCCGAAGTTCACCCAAAGGGGGAGTGGCCTTGGCCTCCCTTCATGGGAGTTGGCCATTGGCCTTGGCCACCCCCTAGGGTTAGCCTTGGCCTTCCCAAGGGGTAGGCCTCGGCCTCCCCAGGGGTGGTTGCCTTGACCTTCCCCCAATTTTGGCCTATGGCCTCCGCTCCCGCCCGCATTTGTTTTCTCAAGTCTTTGAACCTACGCCATGTTTACGGACGTTCGTACACCAACCTCGCGATGTCCGTTGTGCATGAACCTCGCGACGTCCATCGTGCATCAACCTCGTGACGTCCGTTGTCCGTGATCGCATACCGCTCCCGCGATGCCCATCGCCCAAAGTCGCGCACTACCACTGAATGACCCATCTCCGACGACCGCGTACCATCACTCCCAACTTTGTCATTACTACATGTTGCATTTATCATCTTGTTATGATAGGTACACTCAGCTCACATCCCATCTTCGGGACACCCGACGAGTGCCCGTGCACTGTCTCCGCGACGTTCGTCGCCGTTCCCGTGTGTCATTTTCATGATATGTGCCCCCGTACCAGGTGTATCCTCGAAACGTTTGTCACTGTGCCCGTGCGCCATCATCATGATACGTGCCCCCGGCACCAAGTGTGGCTTCATGACATTCGTCACCGCACCACTTTCATAACACGTGCCCCGGCACCAAGTATTGCTCCGCGACGTTCGTCGCCGCGCCCATGCGCTATTCTCATGACATGTGCCCCGACACCAAGTAATTGTTCCACAATGTTTGTCGTCGCGTGCCATGCGCCACTTCCATGACATGTGCCCCGGCACCAAGTATTGTCTCCATGACGTTCGTCGCCGCACCAATGCGCCATTCTCATGACATGTGCCCCGGCACTAAGTATTATCTCCGCGATGTTTGTCGCCGCGACCGTGCACCATTCTCATGATGCGTGCCCCGACACCAAGTATTGCTCCTCGACGTTCGTCGTCGCGCCTGTGCTCCATTCTCATGACATGTGCCTCGGCGCCTAATATTATCTCTGCGACGTTCGTCGCCGCACCCATGCGCCATTCTCATGACATGTGCCCCGGCACCAAGTATTGCTCCGCGACGTTTATCGCCGTGCCTGTGCGCCATTCTCATGATCTGTGCCCCCGGTACCAAGTATTGCTCCGCGACGTTTGTCGCCGCGCCCGTGCACTATTCTCATGACATGTGCCCCCGGCATCAGGTATGATCTCGCGACAGTCGTTGCCACGCCCATACGCCACAATCATGATACAGGCCTTCGGGCATCACACTTATTCACCACACCATGTGCCACTATTGACGTGGAACATGCTTCGACCCACTCTCTGGAGTGTGCAGCATTTCGGGGGCTCCGTTCATAGTGCTCTGGCACGAGGACCCCTCGCAGTGGGATGGACTCGTCACCATAAAGTCATCCCCGCCACGAGATGGGCTCATTACCTCAAAGCCATCGCCATCTTCATTCCGGGGCTCCGCTCGTAGTGCTCCAACATGAGGACCCCTCGCAGCGGGATGGGCTCGTGACCACAAAGCCATCTCCATCACAATCACATGGGGCTCCGTTCGTAGTGCTCTAGCACGAGGGCCCCTCATAGTGGGATGGACTCGTTACCACAAAGTCATTGCCGCCATGGGATGGGCTCGTTACCACGAAGCCATCCCCGTCATAATCACGGGGGGCTTCGTTCGTAGTGCTCCGGCACGAGGACCCCTCGCAGCGGGATGGACTCGTTACCACAAAGCCATTGCCGCCACGGGATGGGCTCACTACCACAAAGCCATCACCGTCATAATCACGGGGGGGCTCCATTCGTAGTGCTTCAGCACGAGGACCCCTCGCCGCGGGATAGGCTCGTTACCATAAAGCTATCACCGTCTTCATTCTAGGGGGCTCCGTTCGTAGTGCTCCTGCACGAGGACCCTTCGCAGTGGGATTGCCGACACCTCCGGGACACTATCTCTGCCAAGGTTCCTGCGTGACTGGCCTACGTGCTCCGGCACTGGGGACTCGCGTTGGCACCCCTATGGACTATGACCCCCGGGCACTCCAAGACGGGAGTAGGTCTTCGAAGGGCATCGCACCTAGTTTGCCTGGCAGTTGGGCGTCGGGTCTTCCCCACCACTGCCAGGCCTGTGGGACTCTGTAAGGGCTTGGATTGGAGGCTAGATCAAGGGGGTTCTCTGGCCACACCGATGCTGTGGGAGCCAGTCTTCCCAGACAGACAGAGAAACACTGTGCGGGGCAGACGGTGAATATGCAATTTGACAGTCTGTGGAGCACCGGCAGTTATGGACCCCTCGATGACGTGTCACTCCTGGGGAGCATCGCGTGTCGCGTGATGACATCATCATCTCAACCTCTATAAATAGAGTCTCGAGAATTTGTTTAGACGGTTCAACATGTTCAGAACACTTTTACTTTCTCACTCTAGAATCCTAGAGAGAGAAATATACAGGACCTTAACTCTGGACCTAAGTATCAGACTGTGACTGTCGTCGTGTATTCACTCTGCGCCATCGCCCTCGCAGACTGCCACCCTCAGGCTCTCTCTGGGAAGCCCTTGGTCATTGCCCTTGCTGTGTCCCACATCATTACACTTGGCATCTGACTCGAACTGCATTCCTTGTGGCACCTCCACGTCGACTGCGAACTCACTTTCCTTGGCATCAAAAGTTAACAAGTTAAAATTCATTTGTTCTTCCATTGATAAAGCAGAATAATGATTAGTATTTTCATACAAATCAATCTCACTAAAAGATGAAAAAGTAGACTAACCTACAGAACTAGAAGTACCTCTCACTGGCAATTGTCTTGCCACTTAATGTTCAAGGCTTTTAAGATATGACCTATAATATATTTCACCGCTTGACGATGAAGCTCGCCCCGCATGTCAGAGAAATTTTGATTTAGGTTATACAGATCTTCAAATGTCGTGCTCATTTTCGGTGTAAGGTCGGTTATCTCCTCTATGTAGCTCACTAGTCTTGATATATCTAGTATCGAGACTTTCGCGCCATGCAACTTTAATCTAAGATCCCAACAAGTGTTTACAGCAAAAATAGTAGGCAATTCCGCCTAATATTTATTAAACTTAATATCCATCAGTTTTATTATTTCTTGAAAAGGTCCTACATATCTCCATTTCGTTAACATTGTAGCCATTTTGAGAATTTTTACTACAGCGATAGGGGATATGGTATAGTACGTACCAGATAATAAATTGGTGACCGTGTAAAATACTTTCAAAAATTCAGATGGTTGTGCAACCATCTGCCATGCCACATGAGTCAGCAAGCTTTGTGGGAACGTGGTTAGTAGAAAATGCGTATACACTTTTTTGTATACCAAAACATATAAAAACATATGATATGTAGAGTTCCACCTATGGACGACATCTGTAAGTGGTCTTCTACGAGGCAAATTATATTGAACACACAAAGCTTTAAATTATTGTGTTCTCAAACCCTAACTATTAACAAAGCTGCCATACCCCTCATTTTGAGAAGAATATCTCATGTAACAGCTAAACCATCTTTGTAACGCCTCGAATTCTCGAAGCGTTAAATTCAAAGAAATAAAGACAGAAAACCCCAAATATTCATAAGTCTACCAAACTGATTATTCAGAGCCTCTAAAAATTAAAAACAAATCTCCAAGTCACATAATTACGTGTCAAATAGACCTAAAACAGTAATTAAGTCCCCAAATTACTCCTACACAGAGTTTCAAATTAATCATCCAAATCCACATAAGTCCTCCTATTGTACTATCTAAAAATAACCAAACTCAATGCAAAACTAAACTACTAATACTGATTCTGATATAAATTTGCTAGCTCTCAATCACAGCTAGCCCTCAGTCTCCTTTTTATTGATCACCTGAGAGAAAAACAATAAGGGAGTGAGTCAAATGTCCAGTAAGGTCGCTTAACAGAGCAACCAGAATGGATACAAAAAATATCTGAACAACGAAATTTCGGAGGTACAAAACTTTAACGGAACAAGTACGAGACAGTATTTTAAAGTGTTAAAATATATTTTCGTACAAAGACAGAATTTCAAAATGTCAAAAATACATCCTTGTACAGAGACTGACACTAGAGAGCCATTTAGAATAAGGTCACGCATGCCATCACTGACACGTGAGATAAGGTTCAGAAAATAAGATCGCGATTTCCAGCTCATCCCGCTGAGCTAGCTCACGTTCCAATCTACGCGAGTAAATTAGAAACTAAAAAGTCACATATGCTGTGACATGGCTCATGAAATTACCCATACGTTACTCCAGTAAAAAGAATGTGAAACGCCAACAAGATTATACAAAGTCACATGACGAAATAATTGTGCTCCAGTAACGTGACATAGTCAACTTCTAGTAAGGTTTTGATTAATTTAAAAAGATATAGAACAAACCGAACAATGAGGCAGATGTTGTAATACAACAAAGTTAGGGAACAACTTTTAGTAAAAGAAATATACTATATCACTGACATTTGAAGGGGAAAAATTATGTAATCGAATTTTGCAAAACAAGTCGGAATGGTCGCATAAGACCAATTGAAATCAACTGGCAGGGCCACCGATGGTGTGCCACCCTGTTCTTGGCAATAGAAAGGCTGAAGACTCCAAGTCAAACAATACTTCTATGCTGATGCCAATGAATGAATTAGAAAGGAGGTGTCCTGGCATGCAAATGACGTGTTGTCACCTAGTTTTTGGAGAAAGAGAAGGAATTAAGATGAAAATAGGTGACATCACTGCATTAACCCACGTCTTGGCTGTGATGAAACAGTAGTAAATCATGTGAGAGGTAATTGGCACGGATGACGAAGTCAGTATAGAGTGGGTTATGCGGCTCGGAAAAAAAAAAACCCAGCAATAGTAAGGCCATGGATTTGGACAACAAAAACAACGCTGACATATTCAATTTTCATGGCTGTATGGCACAAAAACCAAGGCCCTCGTGAACGAAAATTTGACACTGTACATCAGTCAATTAAAACAAATTCACAGTGAACAATTCAATCAAATGCTAATGATCGGTCTAATACTGATTTGAATATCAGAAACAGTAAACCCTTATCTCAAATTGCACAATTAAATCTAAAATATTGATTTTCTTAATCCAATTGTATCAAAAGCCCTAAAATTTAATATACCCAAAGATCTCAATTAGGTTCTAAAACAAAGAAAATTCGTAAGATTCCTACTACGAATCTCAATTCAATAATCAAATTAAATTTTTACCTCAAAGTAATTCTAAAATCTTAAGATGGCACTTCTTAGGGATTCTTTGGAGACTTTTCTGAACTTCCTTGTGTTCTTATGAAATATATATTGTACGTAACTTTCAGATACCTAATAGATTTATACTTATATTCCTAAAACAATAAGAATTTTAAAATACCCATTGTTCCCAACCTATTCTGGTCGTACCCAAGGGCCCAATAAGGGTCCCATTCACGCGAACACGTCAACAGATTCAACAGTCAATTCTTTAATGCTTCGAACCGGTCAAAGTGCGCGCTCCCAAGTCACGTGTATTCTTTGTTTCACACGCCTCACGCCCGACTTAATCACCAATTATTTTACATCAACATCACTCACGGTAGCACGTTCGTCACACCAAAGTCACCCGAGAACTTTTTCACCAAAAGCATAGACTGATGGTGCAACCGGAGCGACGGGGTTATGGGCATAGGCCTTGGCCAACCCCATGGGGGGTCGGCCTCGGCCTCCATGGGGGGTTGGCCTCGGCCTTCCCCCCCGGGTTGTTCACTTTTCGCGCAAAGTCCCTTTCGCGCTTTGTTCGCTTCATACACTTTGTATGTGACTTTGGCACCTTGTTCGTCACATGGGTACGTTTCACGTCGACACGCTCGTTGCAATGCAACTTTTGGATTTGTCATTATCCATCAAAACACCTTCCGTCGGCGCCCAAAGTTCACCCAAAGGGGGAGTGGCCTTGGCCTCCCTTCATGGGAGTTGGCCATTGGCCTTGGCCACCCCTAGGGTCGGCCTCGGCCTTCCCAAGGGGTCGGCCTAGGCCTCCCCAGTGGTGGTGACCTTGACCTTCCCCCAATTTTGGCCTATGGCCTCCGCTCTCACGCGCACTTGTTTTCTCAAGTCCTTGCACCTCCGCGATGTTTACGAACGTTCGTACATCAACCTCGCGACGTCCGTCGTGCATCAACCTCGCAACGTCTGTCGTCCATCAACCTCACGACGTCCGTCTTGCATCAACCTCGCGACGTCTGTCGTGCATCAACCTCGCGACGTCCGTCATGCATCAACCTCGTGACGTCCGTCACCGACGACTGCATACCATCACTCCTGACTTTGTCATTATTACATGTTGCATTCATCATCTTGTTATGACAGGTACACTCAGCTCAAATCCCATCTTCGGGACACTCGACGCATGCCCATGCGCCACTTCCATGACATGTGCCCCGGCACCAAGTATTGTCTCTGCAACGTTCGTTGCCGCGCCCATGCGCCATTCTCATGACATGTGCCCCGGCACCAAGTATTACTCCGCGACGTTCGTCGCCGTGCCCATGCGCCACTTCCATGACATGTGCCCCGGCACGAAGTATTATCTCCACGACGTTCGTCGCCGTGCCCTTGCGCCATTCTCATGATGCGTGCCCCCGGCACCAAGTATTGTTCCGCGACGTTTGTCGCTGCGCCCTTGGGCCATTCTCATAACACGTGCCCCAAAACTAAGTATTGCTCCACGACATTTGTCACCGCGCCCATGCGCCACCTCCATGACATGTGCCCCGGCACCAAGTATTGTTTTCGCGACGTTCGTCGCCACGCCCGTGCACCATTCTCATGATACGTGCCCCCGACACCAAGTTTTGTCTCCGGGACGCTCGTCGCATGTGCCCCTAGCACCATACGTACTCTGTTGCGCCCATGCACTACGCCATCTCCATGACATGTGCCCCCGGGCTCCTTGTCACACTACAGTGCCCTCGGCACCATACGCACTCTGTCGCGCCCATGCACCGTGTCACTAACACAGGCATGCCCCCGGTACCTTACTCACTCCGCCGAGCCCATGCGTCGCGCCACTAACACAGTCGTGCCCCTTGGCTCTCTATCACACTACCATGCTCCTTGTATCGGTCCATCCTTTCACCACACCCTGCGCACCTTGCCTTGGTCGTGGAACATGCTTCAACCCACTCTCCGGAGTGTGCAACATCCTGCGGGGATATGCGACTCTTCTAGGACACTATCTCCGCCAGGGAGCTCTTCAACTCCCCTTCCGCCAGGTAGACGGCTCCTCTGGGATGCTACCTCGGCCAGTCGGGTAGATGGCTCCTGCGGGATGTTACCTTGACGCGCTCCGAGTGCTCCGGCACAAGGACTCACCGCGGGGATAGGCGACTCCTTTGGGACACTATCTTCACCAAGGAGCTCTTCAACTCCCCTTTTGCCAGGTAGACGGCTCCTCCAGGATGCTACCTCGCCAGTCGGGTAGACGGCTCCTCCGGGATGTTACCTTGACACGCTCTGAGTGCTCTGGCACAAGGACTCACCGCGGGGATAGGCAACTCCTCCGGGACACTATCTCTGCCAGGGAGCTCTTCAACTCCCCTTTTGCCAGGTAGACGGCTCCTTCGGGGTGCTACCTCGGCAGGCTAGGTAGACGGCTCCTCCGGGATGCTACCTCGGCCTACAGAATAGGCGACTCCTCCGGGGGACACTATCTCCGTTAGGGAGCTCTTTAACTCCTCTTTCGCCCGGTAGATGGCTCATCCGTGATGCTACCTTGATGCGCTCCGAGTGCTCCGGCACAAGGACTCACCCGCGGGATAGGCGACTCCTTCGAGACACTATCTTCTCCAGGGTGTCTTCATGACTGGCCTACGTGCTCCAGCACTGGGGGCTTGCATCGGCACCCCTATGGACTATGACCCCCGGGTCACTTCGAGACGGGAGCAGGTCTTTGGAGGGCATTGCCCCTAGTCCACCTGACAGTTGGGCGTCGGGTCCTCCCCATCACTGCCAGGGCTTGGATTGGAGGCTAGATCAAGGGGGTTCTCTGGCCACACCGACACTGTGGGAGCCAGTCTTTCCAGACAGACAGAGCGACACTGTGCGGGGCAGGCCGGGTGAATATGGGATCCGACAGTCCGTGGAGCACCGGCACCCGTGGACCCTGGGTGACGTGTCACTCCTGGGGAGTGCCACGTGTCAGTTAATGACATCATCATCTCAACCTCTATAAATAGAGGTTTTGAGAATTCATTCGGACGGTTGGACATTTTTCAGAACACTTTCACTTTCTCACTCTAGAATCCTAGAGAGAGAAACATACAGGACCCTAACTCTGGACCTAAGCATCAGACTGTGACTGTCGTCGTATATTCATCCTGTGCTATCGCCCTTGCAACACTGCCACCCTCAAGCTCTGTCTGGGAAGCCCTTGGTCTCTGCCCTTGCTCCGCCCTTGCTGTGTCCTACATCATCACACTTGGCATCTGACTCAGACTGCATTCCTTGTGGCACCTCCACGTCGACTGCGAACCCACTTTCCTTGGCATCACCCATTACGTCCCCAAGCTCTCTAATTTTATTTATTTATTTTTAAATTTTTATATAAGTATTTAAATATGTGGGGTCTAACAATCTTGAACAGTTAAATTAATTATATGACAAACGCATAGAACATGAAATAATTCACCAGCAAGTACATGTTGAAGGCTTTCCTTTAAGGCTGAAATAACAGCTTTATTGTTAGAAGCATTGTTAAAACTAATACTCATAATATTGTTCTTTACTTTAAACGTGGTACATGCATTAATTATGTCACGTCCCAAGAAGCGACAACACATACGCTTACACGCTAACCTTTTTCTGAAGGTACTCAGAATGCGCTAGTTTGCATCTGAAATGAAAAAAATCACCCATGAAGTCCTTAAGACATATATTACATCCATCCATCCTTACAAATCCAAACTTATAGGCACATAAACACACCATACTTCTCACTAACTCATAAAAATATGATACATAAGTACATAGCATACTTCACTCCTTCCTTACAAGTGGACAAGGACTTAATATCCCTGATTCTCGGGCACAAACGGGTACTCAAAGTTTTCCTCGCCATCGCCCTCGCCCTCGCCTATCTCTTCTTGATTTTCTCAAGTATCTAAAAGGTAGAGATGGAAAAGGGGTTAGTAACAGCTAAGTGGACCATACATATGACCGACATAAACACTATCTTAATCATAAGGAGCGTTCATAAGCCAAACAAAACATGATTATCTTCAACTCATGCATGGCATATGATAAAATGCAGGAACGAGCAATAATTAAGTCAAGTATAATACATATCATAACGACTCTAAGGAGCCATAAGCTGAATGCTGGCTCACCTACCATCCTTTCTTGGTAAGACCTTAAATTGATCACTCAGTAGCTGAGCCGATCAAATTTAGTTTATGAGTGATAAATTTAGACCTTACACAAGACTTCGCACATATTGACAGCATACGTGGTGCAACGTAATGCCCCTGGGAGGTTAACTTGCTGAGCAAGCTCAACATATATCCCGTTTCCATAGAACCTAATTTGCTGGCCTTCGACCCCTGGCCACTACTTCCGATGACTCGTATGATTTATAGCATGAAATAATGCATAGAGAATGTAAACGCATCAAGTATCATATAAAAAATGTATATGTATTTCTTAGCTCAAACACAATTTCCGTGAAAGCAGACCAAGTTCCAAATCTAAGCAATTTAGAATAACATACACTTTGAATTAGAGAGTGATATAAAATAAAATGCTAAAGCACATATCTTAGGCTTTCTAGAAAGTTAGAGAACACTCAAATTCGACAAGTATTGAATGAGATATGCTTGTTTAAATATCAATATAGAATCTGCCCAGTTTAATCAGCTTCGACCAGTTTCATATTTATGCAATATAAGGCAGTATAAACTTTGAATTAGATAGTGATCAAAGAAACAATGTTAAAGCTGACATCTTCCAGAAAGTTATAGAACACTCAAATCGAACAAGTATTGAATGAGATATGCATGTTTAAAGATCAACATAGAATTTGCCTAGATTTCTCTAATCCAATTCTAACACTCCATAAGCACATAACACACCACATATACACACCAACCATGATTAAAACCATGCTCAAGGCTGCTCTACCTTTGACAAGATTAGGGTGTTGAACTCATCAAGATCTCCATCTTTTGTCAAGAAGAGAACATTTAAACATCAATGGCCACTAATATGAAATTAGCACAGCAAATTCTTTTTTTTCCTTCCTTTTTCAAGCTCTCAAACCTCCTCTCTAATATTTCTACAAGTAGGCACGTCCCTTCTCTTCCTTCTTGTTTCTACTTGAAAAGGTAGAAGACATGAGTCACCCAAGTTTAGAGAAATCTGTTGAGATTTCTCCCTAGAGAAACAAGTGTTTCTAGGGGATTAGACCCCTTCCAAGTCTTACCAATAAAAATATGACAATCCAAATCAGTTTCTAGACTTAATAAGCTTCACTAGTACTAGTTAACCTATATAGTAACTAAGTAATCACTATTAGCTTAATCAAGATTAGGGCAAACGAATCAAGCTTAGTCACTAACTAATCACAATTAACCTTGACTAATCCAGATTAGCATAATCACGACAAAGCTTAATTAGTCATGCTTAGGGATAACTAATCATGCTTAAGACCAACTAATCAAGGTTAAAAGTAAGCCAATCCACCAACTTGAGGTCTTCTATGCCAATCGAAGCATACAACTTGTTCTACATAAATAGGTCAGGAAGACCACTCATATAATGGATAAGATCTTCAATTAAGAAAGGTATCACACTACATGCATAATAACAAGCATAAAACGAAGTTTGCACCTAGGTTAAACTAAGGTCCTCACACCTACCCCTTCTTAAAAGAATTTAGTCCCTAAATTCATACATCACTAAGAAAAAAGATAGGGATACTTCTATCTGATTTCAGCCTCTCTCTCCCATGTAGCTTCTTCAATTCCATGGTGTTCCCATAACACCTTAACAAGTGGTATGTTCCTATTCCGTAGTGCTTGTTCCTTTCGGTCCAAAATCTAAATCGGTTGCTCGACATAAGATAAGTTATTCTGAATCCGATCGATTCATGATGCAATACATACGAAGGATCATGCTCATACTTCCTCAACATAGATACATGGAAAACATCATGTATACTAGCTAGCGATGGTGGCAATGCAGGCCGATATGCTACTGAACCAATCCGTTCCAAAATCTCAAAGAGACTAATGTAGGGCGGTGCCAGTTTTCCTTTCTTCCCCAACCTGGTAACCCCCTTTAGAAGGTGAAACATGTAGAAATACATGATCTCTTATAGAAAATTCTAAATCTCTTCTTCTTTTATCTGCATAACTTTTTTGTCTATTCCTAGCCGTTAACAAATGATTACAGATCACCTCGATTGTTTCTGTAGTTTCTTGCACAAATTTGGGTCGTAGTAACTGTTTTTCACCAACTTCATCCCAACAAATTGGAGATTTTCACTTTCTGTCATAAAGAGTTTCAAAATGGTGCCATTTCAATGCCAGAATGATAGCTGTTATTGTAAGAAAACTCTACAAGTGCCAAGTGATCATCCCAGTTACCTTTCAATTCCATAGCACATGCTCCTAACATATCCTCCAAGGTTTGAATTGTCCTTTCGCTTTGACCATCTGTTTGTGGATGGAAAGATACACTAAAAGCAAGTTTAGTTCCCATCGCATCTTGAAAAGCCTTCCAAAACCTTAAAGTAAAATGAGGATCTCGATCTGAAATAATGCTTACCGATACTCCATGGAATCTAACAATCTTTTTTATATACATACGTGCCAACTTTTCTAAGGTATAAGTCACATTTATAGAAAGAAGTGAGTAGATTTAGTAAGTCTATCAACAATCACTCAAATAGCATCACGTCTATTTTGAGTTCAAGGTAAACCTGATACAAAGTCCATAGTAATATGCTCTCATTTCCACTCGGGCACGGATAATTGTTGAAGTAACCCAGCTGGTTTGCGATGTTCGAACTTAACTTTTTGACATGTAAGACATTTTGCAACAAATTTGGCCACTCCTCTCTTCATGTTACTCCACCAATAACTAGACTTCAGATTATACATTTTAGTACTTCCGGGGTGGATATAATACTTGGACTGATGTGCTTCTTTCATAATAACTAGACTTCAGATCCTTATACATTTTAGTACTTCCAGGGTGGATAGAATACTTGGACCGATGTGCTTCTTTCATTATCTCTCGTCTCAAACTAGCATCATTCGGAACACACATTCTCTTACCAATTCGGAGCAAACTATCACTGTACAACATAAAATCTGATTTGAAACTCAAATATTTCAAAATAGCTTGTACTTTTGGATCTCGTGCTTATGCTTTTCTAATCCTTTCTATCAAAATAGGTTGCATCTTACTATTAGCAAAGACAATACTTGTCTTAAGTAGTCGAGGCTGCCAAACGCATGCATCTTCTAATAATTTTCACTCTTTTATCGTCAAGTATGCAACCATAGCTTTTCTACTAAATGCATCAGCAACCACATTAGCTTTGCCTGGATGATATTGAATGGTGCAATTATAATCATTGAGAAGTTCCATCCATCTAGTTGCCTCTATATTAAGCTCTTTCTATGAAAATAATTATCTCAAGCTTTTATGGTCCGTGTACACTTCAAACGCTGCCCCATACAAATAATGCCGCCATTTATGCAGGGCAAATACAATCGCTGCCAATTCCAAATCATATGCAGGATAGTTTTTCTCACAGGGTTTTATCTTCCTCGAAGCGTATGCTATTACATTTCCCCGTTGCATTAGAACACAACCCAAACCAACATGTGAAGCATCACAATAGATTATAAGATTATCATGACCTTCCGGTAGAGTTAGAATAGGGGATGAAATCAATTGTTACTTCAATTCTTGGAAACTAGCCTCACACTTGGCATCCCAAACAAACTTCACTGATTTTTGAGTAAGCTTTGTTGATGGACTTGAAATCATTGAGAAAATTTGCACAAATCTCCGATAATACCCTGCCAGTCCCAAAAAGTTACGAACTTCCTTCATAATTGCCGGTCTTTGCCAATTTACAATCGCTTCGATCTTTACTGGATCTATGGATACGCCTGCACTAGATATAATATGTCCCAAAAAAGCAACTTGATCGAGCCAAAATTCACATTTGTTGAACTTTGTGTACAATTTCTTTTCACGTAAAACTTGCAACACTACCCGAAGATGGTATTCATGTTGTTCACGGTCCTTGGAGTAGACAAGAATATCATCAATAAAGACTACAACAAAAGAATCCAAGTATGACTTAAAAACACGATTCATCATGCCCACGAAGGCTACTGGAACGTTAGTAACACCAAACGGCATAATAAGGAACTCATAATGATCATAACGTGTTCTAAAAGCTGTTTTGGGTACATCTTCTTTCATGACTTTCAATTGATGATATCCTGATCTCAAATCAAGCTTAGAAAATACCGTTGCACCTTGTAATTGATCAAAAAAGTCATCAATGTGCGGAAGTGAATATTTTTTCCTCACAGTCACATGATTCAATTGCTTATAATCAATGCACAATCTCAACGAACAGACTTTCTTTATAACAAACAATACGGGAGCACCCGAAGGCAATATACTCAGTTGAATAAGGCCTTTATCTAGAAGTTCTTACAACTGAAGCTTCAACTCTTTCAACTCTGTTGGAGCCATTCTATATGGAGCTTTAGAAACCAGACTTGTTCCTGGCAATAACTCAATAACAAATTCAAATTCTCGATCAAGGGGTAGAGCTTTCATATAATTAGGGAACACATCACTGACACGAACGACTAGAATGTCTTCAATATTTTTCAATCAGATATCAAACAATCATTTTCAAAACAATTATTTTAAGATACAATGTAAACAAATTCAGAAGATATTGACCTTGGACAGATGAGCAAAGCCACACGGGCAATGCAAAATAAAAGGTACATATGCATGATGATTAATAACTAGTTCATCTACGTACTAGTCCGCTTTTCACGCAGGAACAGACTATCCTTATAATGCATCCCTCAGAAAAGACTCCCAGATTAATATATAGAAGTCAAAAATCACGGAATCAACAAATAATTCAATGCTCAGCATGTAATAAAAGCTAGCATCAATAAGAATTCAAATAACCAATTCAGGTTCAATATTAGGGTTTTATTGGCAACATCATGCTGATATTAATTCATATCTCAGAGTATGATAATAGTCAAAAGCAAATGAAAGGAATGTTTACGAACACAAGTTGATGAACTTAAGGTTTGGATAGAAACCCTTACCTCAGTCCGAAGCTAGGCAACCGAAAAATCTTTTGTTTTAACCTAAATGGAACAATCCAGTTATTAGAATACATTCTATAATTCGATAATACGAACTCAATACTGACTCACACATATTCCCCAGAATGACCCACTCACCAGGTACGCAAAAGAACCAAAATACCCCTCATGTGTAAAATTACCAAAAGCACCCCCTCATACCTAAACCCCAAAACACCCTTTACGTAAGCAGAATCACTAAAATATCCTATCGTATGTGAATTTAATAATCAGATTAAGTGTGGATATCAATTATTACATGTTATCATTTTGGATCATATTAAACAAACACCAATCAAAAAGAAACAATGACGATTATACAACAAAACGTCTAACATTTATCTCAATCAACATTTAGGTAACAAATAATAACAACAATCGCTCTGGACGATGAAAACACATATGAGAATGAGCCCATAAATATCCTAGAAAAGAGATAGACCACTCAATAGGAATGACACCTTCTTCGTCATCTCGGAGTAAGTTAGTATTCAATTAGGTCACAATTGAATTTAACATTCAAAAGAATGAATGAAATGATAAGGTAAGATTCCACACTTCTTATCGTACTCTTAAATCAACTTTCAGACTTAACACCAATCACTTCTGAAAAATACCTTTCTCACTCGTAAATCCAATCTCTAACTTAAACTACTACTTATACCTTACCAACTTTCAAACACCACTAAGGTTTTCCTAATCGCTCACTCGTACTACATCAAAATAGGTTTCTCAATTCGTAACCCAAGGATCATGTCCTGGCTATGCTACCATATGCTCAGTGGTTACGTGTCTACAAAATCAGATACCTATACTCTTAGTACTACAAGACCGAACTGCTACGATATCAACTGTAATGACCCAAAAATCTAGAGCTCCGTCGCCCCGAACTCCTGAAACGTTATCAAGTCACATCACATTAGACCCTGCTCACTGATAGATACAATCTCTGCTCAAATGCAACTTTCAATATATTAACCTAAATTCTCCAAAATACAAGATTAAAAAAAATTGCTTTAATTTAAACTATAAAAACTTAGGTTCTTTGCAGAACGACAAGTTAATAGTGCTGACCCATGCAAGGGTCCTATAACTCAAATAGTGGTGGGCACTACATAATCTCACTTAGGCTCTAAACCCATTCCCAAGCAATCTGCGGTTGATCATTACCTGCAGAAGGGAATCAAACGAAGGGTGAGCTTTTAAGAGCTCAATACGGTCGCTCAAGGAACAACCAAAGAAATTACAGAATGACTCACATATTCAATTGATTATAGTATTTCAAACAATCATAAACAGTTTGATAACAACATAAGGAAGGGTTTCACCTCAATCCCATTTGATTAGATATCAAAACAATCATTTGGATATCATTTTCAAATCCATCATATAAGATGCAATGTTAATTATCCAAAGGATTCCAAAACGAGTACAAATAGTTCAAAGACAATCTGGGGGAAGGGTTTCAAACAAGCACAAACAATTTGAGACAACCATTTTCAAAAGTGATCGTGGCTTAGCAACCAGAACAACTGGTAAACCAATCCAATATCCATTTCACACATCACACATAACACTTTAGCATCTTGCTTTCGATATCCTTAAACAAACCTGCCAAAGCTCAGCTGTATCAGAATCACAATATATCATACACACAGACAAATCATCAAACATTATCTTTGATCAAAATTATTTAAGCCACATCATACAAAACATATTTCAAAGAAAAAAAAGAAGATATTTTTCTAATAGTTTGGTAACAATATGGGGAAGAGTGTCAACTCAATCTCTTTTGATAAGATATCAAAACGATCATTTTCCATCATTTTCAAAGAATCATTTTAAGATACAATGTAAACCAATTAAGAAGATATTGACCATGAATGATGATTTTTAAAAGAGCTTTGGATGATCTCAAATAGTTCGATAATAACACGGGGAAGCTGTTCAATTCGATCCATTCGATCAAATATTAACACAATCACTTTCATATATATATATCAAGCAACAGATTTAGATAATATTAATACAGACACAGGGTAACAAATGAGCAAAACCACACAGGCAGTGCACAATAGCTGATGGGCAAAGCCACATAGATAATATTGACATGAGCACAGAGTAATAGACGAGCAAAGCCACATAGGCAGTGCACAATACAGAGATACACATGCATGACGTACAATAACTAGCCTTTTTTTATTTATTTATCAAGGAACTAACATAATTACGCAGGAACAGATCATCCTTATAACGCCTCCCTTTAAACAGTGCAAAGCCACACAGGCAGTGCATAATAACAAACCCTCATGTCAATTTTCACATGGATAACATACACACTTCAACATTCAAATTAATGCTCTAACACAATAACATATGAGCATCAACCAGAGTTTCAAATATCTCTTAAGGTTTAAAGTAGGTTTTCAATGATAATAACATATGCTGATATCAATTCACAGATTCAGAGTCAAATCGAAAGAACAAATACAAACACAACTTGATGAGTTTGAGGTTTGGATTGAAATCCCCACCTCAGGGTTCAGACATAAATCCTTCCCTAAAGTCTAACGAGGTCAATATCAGAAGATAACAATCACAGAACACAATCTGATGAACTTGAGGTTCGAGTATAAATCCTTACCCAAGGTTCTGATAGAGACCTTTACCTCAGTCTGAAGCTAAGCTAATCAAAAAATCTTCTGCTTTTACCTAAACGGGACAATCCAATTATCATAATACAATTTATACTATGATACCATTTTTTTTGTTAGACTACCCAGTATCTGGACACCACATTATGAGCCGACTAATCTGGGTTCGAGCCAGGCAAAACTACATGG
This sequence comes from Escallonia herrerae, assembly GCA_033070095.1. NCBI lineage: Eukaryota > Viridiplantae > Streptophyta > Magnoliopsida > Escalloniales > Escalloniaceae > Escallonia > Escallonia herrerae. The sequence goes on from JAVXUP010000596.1 coordinate 237,801, forward strand.
GTGGCAAAGCTCTCCCTACCAAGTTTTAACACAGCTGCATTCTCAGGGCTCAAACCCGAGACCTCTGGTTAAGCTAGGACAACCCCTACCAGCTGACCTACGAGCTTGGTAGTTATACTACGACACTATAAACTCAATAGTAACTCACATATATTTCTAGAATGGCCCACTCATTGGGTAGATAAAATTACCAAAAACACCCCCTCTCACATCTTAATCACCAGAACGCCTTTCTCGTGAGTAAAATCACCAAAATATCCTTATTGTTTGTGAATTTACTCAAAGTACCTCTCATAGATATAATCACCAAAACACCCCCTCTCAGGTAAAAAATACCAAAACATCCAGGGGTGCCCTCGCACTAGAAAAATCTCTAAAATATCTTAAAATACCCTTTTGAGCATCCTGAAGTTATTTTTGGGATAAAAAGTGTATCAAAAATTTTTCGCTCGAAAATTTTGAATCTGTGTTTGGATCGAGCATTCAGAGGTCGGTTCCACTAAAAATAGCTATCAACCTCAGAATGACACGAATTCTTAGAAAATAAAACATATCAGTAATATATGGTTCTCCTAAAATTTTTGGATAAAAATAATTTGGTTTGCTATACTAAATAAATTGAGAATCCCTTTTCATTGATACACTAATTTAGCGTCTTTCGTAGACACAGAAAAGTCCAAAAAATTTTTACAGTGTACGTAGACCTGGCAAACGAGTAAACCAGCCGGATACGGGTAAAATCCGATCGGATATGGGTAAAACTGGTTTGGGTAAATTTTACCCGATTTTTTCCAGGTACAGTTTTTTAGTGCCCGTGCCCAACTAAGGCGGGCCGGGTATTACCCGCGGGTAATTTTCTAATTTTTTAATTAATAGTTATTCACTAAACATAACTCTCCTTTTATACTACCATATACTACAATCACTTTCTAGTTTAATTTCTATAGGAAAATGATGATCTCAAATTCTCAATTCTAACACAATCACTCATATCTCTGAACAAAACAATTCAATAAGCACAATATCTCAACAATACCAGAAAATTACCTACAAATTAATTCCTACTTCTGAGGTAATAGAAAACTTAAATACATACAAAAAAACAAACACAAATAATATAAATAGATCTAATAAGAAATGGTGGTAGCGGAGTGGTGGCAGATCTGATCGGAGACGGTGGTAGTAGATTGACAGCAAATCTGATAGAAGATGACGGTGGCGGCAGAGTGACGGGAGATCTGATCAGAGACGACGGTGGCGGCGAAGCAGCAGATCTGGACAATGAATGTAGTTGAGTTGATGTGGAGTAGCTTTGGTTATTGATGGATCTAACTGGTGGCTGAGAGAGAGAGAGAGAGAGAGAGAGAGAGAGAGAGAGAGAGAGAGACGGTGACGGTCATGAGGGTCAGCGACGCCGACCATCATGCTAGAGAGAAAGAGTTCAGAGAGCGAGGGAAGAGCGGCGCAAGAGAAAATAAGAGAGAAGAATGAGCGAACGAAACCCTAGCACTATAGCTAAAAAAAATGGGTAGTGCGTGTAGACCGTATCCGACCCGGACCGATCCAAAAATTACGGTTCAGTTTGGGTACGGGTTTGATTTCAACAGGTCTTCAAAATAGGGACTCGTCCCGGGTACAGATCGACCTGCGGGTCTGGGTCCTTTTTTTTTCAGGTCTAAGTGTATTTCTTTTAAAGATAACACGGTCACTATTTTGAAATTTGCCAAAATCATCTTAGAAGTGGCCTTTAAAAATCACATAGTAAAATACTGTTAGAGTTTTAGCTACGCGATAATCGATCGAGCGCTACGCGACCAACAACGCTAAAAATGACAAACATCATTAAAAACTCTTAAAACTTTAGAAAACACACTATCTTAGTTGCATAACATTACTGTAAAAGTTTCAAAATTTAATAACTTAAATTACTATTTTAAAATACTTTAAACCCCTTGTACTGATAAAATCATTAAGCAGTCTTAACGAACACAGAAAAATCCCAAAAAATTCCAGACAATACGTCTCGTAAAAACAATAGGGGTTACTCTTATAAATTTTGTCCAAATAAACTTTTGGTCATATTTTAAAATTTTGAAAACATATTGCCTAAAAATTCCCTATCTTTAGAGACGATTACATTCAATGTTCATGAATCAAACACACACTAAGACACCTTAAACACACATAGTTTACACACATTTACACACCTAAACCACTCAAACTCACAGCAAACACACACTACACCACCTGCACACACCCACAATCCCTCTCCCTTACCCCTACACACTCTTACAAACCCTGAACACACAATATTGTAATGCCCCCAGAAATCTGGAACTCTGCCGCCCCCGAACTCCCAAGTCGTTAACCTATCGGATCATATCAAACCTGTCAATCTGTTCACTAACTCATATTTCAAAACATCTAATCCGATACCAACTCAAAATTTTCAAATATAAGCTTACAGAACTGCTTAAACTTGGTCTATTAAAACCTAGGTTTTTTATAACTCGAGTCCTTATAAAACAAGAACCTTACACGCACTCTAACCCATTCCCAAACTTGCTACAGCTTATCATCACCTGCAGAAGGGTGATATTTTAAGAGCTCAGTAAGGTCGTACAAGGACCAACAAAAGAATTACAAAATGATTCCAAGAATCCAGCTGATGAAGATTTTCATAGTAATTCAAACGGCCAAAAACTTAGTGATTTTCCAAAAGGATCCAAATTCATCAGAAATAATAACCAAAATAGACAAATACCATCACAATGGGTTTCAAACGATCAATAAAATATTATTTCTAAAGTCATCATTTCCAAAATACAACAGAGCTTTCTCGAGGTATTTCAAACCAAGTGAGATAATCATTTCTTAGTCATTTCCGTAACAATCATGGTACATATGGTGCGAATAAAATAAAAAATTAACGTTGATCCTGGGCGGTTGCAAGCCACTTAGGCAAAGTTAGTAGTGTATACATGCATGCTTACCATAATAAATACTAGTCCCATTAGGTATTAGCCTGCTTTTCATGCAGGATTCAAACAAGCCTTATTACGCCCTCCCACAAAATGGAAGCCCAGGTCAACACAGAAAAAATAACAATATTAAGCTTTAACATAAGCTCAATTTAACAACCTTAATTCAGATTCTAATAACAATAATAATACTAACATAAGTCAACATTCAGAATTTTAGAAGAAAATCACAAATACACAGCAAAAACAATTGCGAATAGTTATCGAATTCAGGTACGATAATTCAAAAAAACGGATACAAACAATTATGAAATTTTCTCAACATGCAATAACAGGCGAGCATCACAAGATTTTTAAATAATCGATTCTGGTTCAATATTAGAATTTTGCTGATATTAATACATAATTTAGAGTTCGACATTAGTCATAAATATGTCAAACGAGTACTTATGACTACGAGTTATCAAAATAAGAGTTCGGACGAAAGTCCTTACCCAGAGTTCAGATAGAATCCCTTACCTTGATCCACACCTAAATTATCCTATCTGAAAAGTCTTTAGCTTTAATCTAAACAGAATAATTAAATTGTCAGAATATAGCATGCAGTAACTTAATATAGACTCACACATGCTCTCAAAGTGAACCTCCCTCACCGCGTACGTAAATTTACAAAAATGCTCCTCTCGGAGTTAAATCACCCAAACGGCCTTCCTGTAGATAGAATCGCCCAAATAACCTTACTGTATGTCAATTTACACAAAAATACCTTTTACATGTAAAATTACCAAAATGCCCCTAGGGGCTTCTGGTACAGAAAAAAAATCCAAGAAACATCTTAAAATGCTATTTTAAGCATCTTGATATCATTTCTGACCTAGAAGTATTTTAGAGAATTTTCGTCTGAAAATTCCAAACAGGTATCCGGACCAAGCGCTAAAAGGCCAGTCTTGCAAAAAATACCTATCAGCCTCAAAATGGTCCCAAATTTTAGACAATGAATCATATCACTAAAATAGGGTTTCCATAAAATTTTCAGATTAAAATAACTTGGCATAGTATGCAAATTAAATCGAAAATTTTCCTAATTGGTGCCCTAATTTAGCACCTTTTGCAGCCATAAAAAATTCCCAAAACATTTCAGGGCGTACGTCTTGTGAAAATATTAGGGGTTATAGTTTTAGACTTTGTCTAATTTTGACCTTAACCATTTTTTGAAATTCATTGAAAAATTACCTACTTCAATATCCATCTTTAGCAACAATTACAACTACTGTTCAAATCAAAGGCACACACTAAAGCACCTTGGAAACACGCACTGTCTTCTTCCACCTTCACCCGAGGCACACAGTCACTCACCCCACTCATCCATGCTTCTGATACCCCTCCAAACCCACACTAACACACTTCTAATCCATTGAACTAGTTAAATTACACATCTTAATACATCTTAAATACACCATCACTCACATAATCGTCCACAAACCCACACACCCGAAAACCCACAGTCAAGAACACACACACACAAACACTAACCCCCTCGGTACCCATTGAAAGATACCCATTGCGCACTCACTAAACATCCACATACACATAATACACTTAAAATACACCCTAACACATACTTTAACACTTATAGGTACACACAATCCACCCAACCGAGGAACACACACACACACACACACACACATTCTACACCCACACACGGTCTCGGTACCCTGAAAACACCCCAATTCCAGCCATATGCAAGCTTAATATGCAAGGTTCTACCAAAATTACTCACAAAGCCACTCATCCGTGGCACGCTCACACGACACAACACAAAGAAAACACACAATACTCACTGAAATACACACTTTGTTATCGCACTAAAATGAAAATCAAAATAAAAGCTTACCCTAAGAAAGAACACTTTGATTCTCTTTCTCTCTCTCTCTCTCTATCCCTCTCTCTTCCTTTTTTTCCCCTTTCCTTCCTCGAGCTCCATGATTTCCCTCTGTTTTTTTTTTCTTTTCTTGCTCTGCTTCTGCTCTTGGTCTACTGTCTGTTCTTATCTTCCTTGTTCCTTTCCCGAAATGGAAAGGTTATCTTCTTTTTTTTTTTTTTTCCAATTCCCCTAAGGATCTTATCCTATCTATATTTTATAATATAGTCAGATTAGTCATAAGGCAACAATCAAGAGGTGGCCAACTCATCCTCAAAGTTTGACACATAATGCATATTTTTCAAAAATTACAAATTAACCCCTCAAGTTTTTCAAAATTACAAAAATGCCCCCAAAATTTCAAAAGTTACATTTTTGCCCCAAAATCATTTTATGTTGCTCTAATACTACCCTAGCATTGCTCAAAATTATCTCCCATTTTTTTGTAAAGTTCCAATGGTTATTTAACCCGCTCCTAAAGTTCAAGATATTACATTCTCCCCACCTTATAAAAATTTTGTCCTCAAAATTTGCTATCGGATGTCTTATTACTTATAACATCTAGGTACTACGCTTCCACTGTGCCACTTTGATAACTGTCGCACCGTAGCCAAGCTACACCAAATCTTCGAGCCCACATTCGCTTTTACGATCACCCAGATGCAACAATTATGTTCTAATCGTAATGCTAACTCAGTCCGATCAGGTTATCACTCGTGCTCTAACCATTCCAGTATTTCACAACAATGACTTGCTAATATGAAACTCACTAAGCTAAATCTACTCCACTCTGAATTCAACACATGTCCAATAGATTAATCTACTCCACTTCGAGATATTACATTCTCCACACCTTATAAAAATTTTGTCCTCAAAATTTGCTATCGGATGTCTTATTACTTATAACATCTAGGTACTACGCTTCTGCTGCGCCACTTTGATAACTGTTGCACCGTAGCCAAGCTACACCAAATCTTCGTGCCCACATTCGCTTTTATGATCACCCGGACACAACAATTATGTTCTAATCGTAATGCTAACTCAGTCCGATCAGGTTATCACTCGTGCTCTAACCATTCCAGTATTTCACAACAATGACTTGCTAAAATGAAACTCACTAAGCTAAATCTACTCCACTCCGAATTCAACGCATGTCCAACAGATTAATCAAACTCTATTACAATAGGTTCCCACTGCATTGCACTGCATTGTACTGATCCTATAGGATATATACCCGAAACTCTATCAGTTGCACAATTTATTGCATGATAGAAAGTTTAATTTTGATTTTAAGGTGTACTGTACACCAAACGGTGATCATACATAACTTACATGCTACCGAAGCTAAAGTGGATAGGATAATCGATTCTTATAAGCATTTGCACCTCAAAATCACTAACAGAGATAACCAACCCAGAAAATAAGCTGTAACTACTCGACTTGCACTATGCACTCAAATACCTCAAACAACGAGTTTGAATTGTTGCCCAATTCATCACTGAGAGGCGTGTTATTTTAACATAGTCATTACTGCATAGTTACGATTCTGCGCACACTTCACAGAATAACAAAAAACTATAACCACTATGGTTTCGCTGCACACTCTGGTGCCTTATCTCAATGAGTCCAAGTTGTTATCGAATTCGTCTTCTAGAGATGTGTTCTCCTAACACAATATAACATATGATTTCAAATACCTATGTATTCATTTTCACTAGGGGGTAAGGCTCTACGTCATCACATCATTTCCGATTCACAGTCACATTATTTACCAGAAATCTCATAGCCTTATCTTTCAATCATCTGTTCCAGTTAAAGGTGTAATACCTTTCGATTCCCAAAAGTAAATAACATACAGTCTATCATCCTGTATTCAGTCCAGATCTCAATCTTATGCTGAATCACCGAATAGCTTACCCAAACCTAGTCCACATTCCCAGACTCTATTCTTGCTCACAGATTATTTGAGGCTTAGGAATCTACCTAACCTTATATCCAGGTAGGGGAAACTATGTAAATAATGATAATAATAATAATAATAATAATAATAATAATAATAATAATAATAATAATAATAATAATAATAATAATAATAATAATAATAATAATAATAATAATAATAGCAACCAGACAATCAAAATACAAAAATCTTTAACAAAAACACGCATATTGGCTCTCAGGATTCACAATAGAGTTCTGTGACATTCTAGAAGAACAAGAGACACAGAAACGATGATTTAGGTCTGGTGAAGCAAAGTCAACCCAACGACCCGAAACAATCAAAATCAAAAGGAGTTATTTGTCCTTAATAAGATTCATAGCTTTCTCATGGCCAGCGGGTTAGATACAACCCATCAAGTCCAAATAGATTTGAAAGGACAGATAAATATTTCAAAAAAGAATAATACGAATCAGCATGAATGGCATCTTCTCTGACGTCTCAGCATAAGCTGACATTCAATTAAGTCGTCCTTGAATTCAATACGCAGGAGAATGAATGAGATGACGGAGTAAAATTCTAGGTTCCTTTTTGTACCCTTAAACCAAATTTTCAGTCTTAACCCCAGTCATTTTCTAACACTATTCCTGCTCATAAATCAAATCACCAACCTAACTCTTGCTCAAACCTTATAAACTTCCTAGATACGACTAGGTTTTCCCTTACTATACACGGATGCGTGATTAGCAAATAACCAATTAATCCTGAACAACAAATAGAATGAGGTCCATAGAAAGATCTTTATCCCAAACATATACTATACATTCACAGAGAACAATAGAACAGTTGAAAACTCTCCAAACGGAGTACTTATCATAATATCAGTTCTTAAAGGATGGATCTTCATCCTCAATGTCAATGCCAGAGTAAAGGATACCGAATAATATGATGTTCCAGACTCGAGCAATACATGGGCATCTAATGGATTAACCTTGAGGGTACCTGACACCATGTCATCGGATGTGATAACATTCGAAGCGGACACTGAACATAATTTAGCTGATGTTCTGGGCTTCTGCCCTACAACTTTGTCCTCTTTCCTCCAAGGAACACTGCTCGCTGTTACACTAGCTATGGGTACATGAAAGATTATTTCTTTTAAGCAAATAGTTTTGAACTTAATGCTTCACACTGTCATGCCTAACATATCATCCGGTCACTTTATTACATAACTCCCACTCTGACTTCTCCCATACCTGACACATGGGGTGGCCAAAATACTGACCCGCCACCCTGACTAGTGCTCTAGGTAGGTCAAATTTTGTAATCCTGAGCTAGTCGAGGGCCTTCACCCTGCGCTTCTCTAAATCCCATATCATGCCTCGATTGAATTTCAAAAGTCTATCTAAATTTTAATGTCACTGGGCCGAAGTGGGCCTGAATCCCTGGTTCTGCCCTAACCTTTAACCTTGGGCACCCTACTATGCCGATTGGAAAAACTTTATTGACAACTGTCAGCTCCTACAGATCAGTTTTGGAAAAATTTTCACTTATCTCTCTTCTATCCGCCGTGGGTTTACTTGTGTCTTCCTCCATTGCCAGACTTAGACTGTTCCAAAAAATATACCAAGTAAAGACATTCCATATTGCTCGTCAATCGAGCTGAGATCACTGCATCTTTCAATCCAGGCCTAAGCCCCCACTCAGACATCCGACATCTATCTACCTCTATCAATAACATCCTTATAGAAAATCTAGCGAAATACAAAATTTCATCTCAACCTTGTCTATCGACTCTTAATCTGCTTGCCTCACATTAACAGCTTTCTCACACCTGTTCATGAAATCTCGCAAAATACCGGTCAAAAATAATTCTCTAAATGGTTCCCAAATGACATAAATCAATTTATGATAAGTCAGATTCTTTGATACTCTTCCACCCCTGATCGACCTTGTCTCTCAGTTTATATCTAACAAATTCAATCTTTTGTCACTTCACTCACAGTTGCTCAAAATTTTCTCCATTTTGCTAATCCAATTCGCTGTCTCTATAGGGTTCAATAACTCCCTGTTGTTAATTATTTCATCTATTAAGGTCGCCAAGGTACTCTCATTTTGAGGTTATTGTTATGGTTGGGCCAGATTCTATGTTATCAAAGTTAGAAACGGGTTCATATTGTTCAGAACCGTAACCATCAGTTCTAGGATTCTATTGTTTCCCCCTATTAGGTCGAGGTGTCCCTTTACAGTCATAAAAACCTCCATACAGTATATTTTTCAATCTAAAGATTATCTAGTCAAGTCTTTCTAATATCGAGAAATTCCCTACTCCATCTTATATAATCTGTTGGAACCTCATCTATCGGGGACCCCATGCTCTCCGTACTATCTCCACTGCCAGTGCTCCGAGTACAGACCATATTGATACAATGTACAGTTATCAAGGTTATTCTAACACGTGGTTGAGGAGCAACACAATTGCAATCAAGGCAGACTTCTTTAACTCTACCCTCATCCCACCCCACTCTCGTTAATTGGAATACTCTATAGAATCGTGTTACTCCTACTCTATGGGTCTGTGCCTATAGAATCACATACATATACTCAGTTCTGTGCCTACAGAATCATATACTTATACTCTTAATACCACAAGACCGAACTGTTCGGATACCAACTGTAACGCCCCTGAAAATCCAGAGCTCCGCCGCCCTGAACTCTCGGGTCGTTAACCTGTCAGATCTCATCAAACCTGTCAGATCTGTTCACTAACTCATACTTGAAAACATCTAATCCAATACCAACTCAAATTCTTCAAATACAAGCTTACAGAACTGCTTAAACTTGGTCTATTAAAACCTAGGTTCTTTACAACTCGAGTCCTTATAAAACAAGGTGACAGTCCTGACCCACGCAGGGGTCACTGTAGTGGCGGGTTTATCGGAACCTCACACAGACTCTAACCCATTCCCAAACTTGCGACAACTTATCATCACCTGCAAAAGGGAATCAAACAAAAGGTGAGCTTTTAAGAGCTCAGTAAGGTCGTACAAAGACCAACAAAAGAATTACAAAACGCTTCCAAGAATCTAGCTGACGAAGATTTTCATAGTACTTCAAACGGTTGAAAATTCAATGATTTCCCAAAAGGATCCAAATTCATCAGATATAAATGCCAAAATAAACGAATACCATCACAATGGGTTCCAAAACGATAAATAAAAGATTATTTTCAAAGTCATCATTTCCAAAATACAACAAAGCTTTCTCGAGGTATTTCAAACCAAGTGAGATAATCCATTCTTAGTCATTTTCGTAACAATCATGGTACATATGGTGCAAATAAAATCAAAATTCAACGTTGATCCTGGGCAGTTACAATGCCACTTGAGCAAAGTTGGTAGTGTACAAATGCATGCTATACAATAATAAATACTAGTCCCACTGGGTACTAGCCTGTTTTCATGCAGGATTCAAACCAGCCTTATTTCGCCCTCCTACAAAACGGAAACCCAGGTCAACACAGAAAAATCAACAATATCAATCAGCTTTAACATAAGCTGAATAGTTATCGAATTAAAGGACGACTCGACATGAATGACATCTTTTCTAACGTCTCAGCATAAGCTGACATTCAATTAACTCGTCCTTGAATTCAATACGCAGGAGAATGAATGAGATGACAGACTAAAATTCTAGGTTCTTTCTTATACCCTTAAACCAAAATTTCAGTCTTAACCCCAATCGTTTTCTAACACTATTCACCAACCTAACTACTGCTCGTACCTTATAAACTTCCCTGATACAACTAGAGTTTTCCCTGATAATACACGGATGCATGATTAGCAATTAATCCTGAACAACAAATAGAGTGAGGTCCATAAAAAGATCTTTATCCCAAACATAGACTGTACATTCACAGAGAACCACAAAACAATCAAAAACTCTCCCAATGGAGTACTTATCACAATATCAGTTCTTAAAGGATGGATCTTTATCCTCAATGTCTACGCCAGAGTAAGGGATACCGAATAATATGACGTTCCAGACTCGAGCAATATATGGGCATCTAATGGGTTAACCTTTAGGGTACCTGACACCATGTCATCGGATGTGACAACATTCGAAGTTGACACTGAACAAAATTTATCTGATGTTCTGCGCCTCTGCCCTTACCAACCTTGTCCTCTTTCCTCCAAGGAACACTGCTCGCTGTTACACTAGCTATTGGTACACGACGGATTATTTCTTTTAAGCAAACAGTTTCGAACTTAATGCGTCACACTACCATGCCTAACATATCATCCGGCCCCTTTATCACATAACTCCCACTCTGACTTCTCTCATACCTGACACATGGGGTGGCCAAAAAATTGACCCGCCACCCTGACCAGTACTCTAGGTAGGTCAAATTTTGGAATCTTGAGCTGGTTGAGCGCCTTTACCCTGCGCTCCCCTAAATCTCATATCATGCCTCGATCGAATTTCAAAAGTCTATCTAGATCTCAATATCACTGGGCCAAAGTGGGCCTGAATCCCTAGTTCTGCCCCAACCTTTAACCTTGGGCACCCTACTGTGTCGACTGGAAAAACTTTACTGACAACTGTCAGCTTCTACAGATCAGTTCTGGAAAATTCTCACTTATCTCTCTTCTATTTGCCTTTATGTCTTCCTCCATTGTCAGACTTAGACTATTCTATAACATATGCCAAGTAAAGACATTCCATGTTGCTCGTCAATCGAGCTGGGATCACCGCATCTTTCAATCCAGGCCTAAGCTCCACCAGACTTTCGGCAGCTATCTGCCTACATCAATAACATCCTTATGGCAAATCTAGCGAAATAAGAAATTTCATCTCAACCTTGTCTATCGACTCTTAATCTGCTTGCCTCACATTAACAGCTCTCTCACATCTGTTCACGGAATCTCATAAAATACTGGTAAAAAATAATTCTCTAAAAGGTTCCCAAATGACATAAATCAATTTCTGATAAGTCAAATTTTTCGATACTCTTTCCACCCCTGATCGACCTCGTCTCTCAGTTTATATTCAACAACTTCAATCTTTCATCACTTCACTCACAGTTACTCAAAATTCATACGATCAGTTGCTCAATGGAAAGGTTATCTTCTTCTTGTTTTTTTTCAATCCCCCTAAGGATCTTATCCTATCTATATTTTATAATATAGTCACATTAGTCACAAGGCAACACTCAGGAGGTGGTCAACTCATCCTCAAAATTTGACACATAATGTATATTTTTCAAAAATTACAAATTAACCCCTAAAGTTTTCCAAAATTACAAAAATACTCCCAAAAATCAAAAATTACATTTTTGCCCCAAAATCATTTTAAGCTTTGATGCTCTAATACTATCGAGCATTGCTCAAAATTATCGCCCGTTTAGTATTTTTTTTGGAGTACCGATGGTTATAACCCGCTCCCAAAGTTTGGGATATTACAACTACACCACGCATTACACACACATATATGTGCTGAATTTCACACATATTCCCACAAACTCACACGCCCGAAGGGCGTGCGTGCACACATACATAACAACACACATTAAATACCCATGGTCACACCCACGGCCACTCTCCCTATGCCTACAAACAAACACACACTGAAAACTGACACATGCTAAAAAATACATATATTTACACCTCTAACCCGCCCTCGAAGCACCCAAACACACACAAAACACACCCCCTGTACAATCATGTTCACGGTCTCACACACACACACACACACACACACACACACACACTGTGCAGTGCATAAAATACACACTAAACATGCACAACACACACTAAATCACACACACACACACACACACTATAAAGGCTAGAGAGATTACCCTTTAAAAAGTCTTCAATTTTTCTCTTTCTCTCATTGCCTGAGCTCCCTCATCCTCTGTTTCTTTCTCTATTTTTCTTGTTCTTTCTCTTCTTTACTTTCCCGTTTTCTCTATTTTTCTGTTTTGTCTTTGAATTTCCCTAAAGACTTAAAATCATTAATTTATAATTAATCAGATTAGTCACCCTTTTTGAAAAGTAGGAGGTGGCATCCCGTTTAGACAAATATTTCTAAAATCTTGACACATAACATGCCATTTTCACAATTTGCAAAATAGCCTTCAAAGTTTCCATAATTACAAAATGGCCCCAAAACTTTACAAAATTACATGTTGACCCCAAAATAATTTTAAGCTTCCATAATTTACTAATACCCGAGTATTGCTCAAAATTATTGTTCTTTTATTTTTTGGATAACAAGTTATTATTTTAGATAGCTTGAAAAAGTGTAGGATGTTACATGGCCATCATAATTTTAACCAAAGTGTATCTTCAACACTTTGGTTCCTACGAGGAAAAACCCTTTCCATGTTGGGTTGACTTTTGCAGCAATACTTGGAACACAGGCACACACATGGAGATTATTCGGCCTAGGGTTAGAAATATAGGCTTCCAAAAGAAAAGGCTAAGCTATTTAGGCACAAATCACTAACAAGTAGGAAAAAATCTAGTTTAGGATAATCGACATGGAATGTGGTGGCCTAACCATGGGCTCAAATCATTGGGAATGCTCATTTTAAGGAAGATTCAAAAAACTTTCATTCTCTTAAGCTCTCTCTCTCTCTCTCTCTCTCTCTCTCTTCGTGCCCTAACTTTTTCCCAGATCATCCCTTTCAGGGTTTTCAGTCTAGCCAAATTTTTTTCTTTTTATTTCTTCAAGATGAATATTCCAAGCTAGGAGATGGAATATGTGAGCTTTGAATCAGAGAAAAGCTTGACACCGGCTTGACACCTCATTGTCTTTGAGGATTGGGCTTGCTTTTGGTGATTGGGGGTTGTGGGAGGTTCGCCAAGAAGAAAATAGGTCATGGACTTTTTATGATAGTCTCCAAAATTCTTATTCGATTGTCTAAGTTTGAAACCAAATCCTCCTGTTAGGTTTGCTAAACATTCAATTTAGAAGGAAATGAAATTCTTGATTTTTACCTTGAAAAGACAGTAGCTCACCACCCCCAAGTGCAAAGAAGAAGTGTCAACGAGATAGACCACTAGGCTTAAATTCAAAATCATTTTTTGGACAAAATTCCCAAGTGATTGGTCAATTATAAATTCAATTGGCATGAAATCAGAAAATTCTCTCTTGCTTTGAAAATTGTCATGCTCTCAGCTTGCTAAGTATGGACTCCTAGACTTACCCGAAAGACAAATTCTATTTCACTTAAACTGTAAAGGAGACTTTTGGGAAGGACAATCTTTTTGACTTTTTATTTATTCTTATTCATCATTTACCACATCAGACAAAATCAACGACCAAAAATTAAATAAAAACATTAACAAAAAACAAGATTGAAAAAAGAGTGATATAGAAAATGCAAGGAAAACCATTCAAGTTTCTGGTTCGGCATCATACTCAGCTCGGCAATGGGAAAGTCTTCAACCATTAATTTGAGAGCTAACCGATTTTATCTCATGCTGAGGTGATCTGGCTAACGATATCCTCTTCCTAGTCAAGCGAAAAAAGATCTAGCTCCGGAAGAGATGTCTCACTTATTCTCACATGATGCGTTGACAGAGATTTCGTCTGCATATTGGGCCATCAAAAGGATTTACTTCACCTTTGTCAGTCAAATCTTAGATGGCATGATGAAGGAAGACACACTTTTTAGTGTGATGACTTGCTCTTTGATGATAAGCACAATGAGGTTGGGCATCATATCCTTCGGATAAAACAACTGATGCAGGAGTGGGTAACATCTTGACAATCAAACCCTATTATAAAAACTGTTCAAAGACTTTTGTAAGTGGAATTTTGAATGGGTAAAACATCATCGTGGCTTTGGAATGGCTTTCCTTGATTCTAGCTGTTATGACCTCGCTTTTTGGACGTTATTCAAATTAGCTGGCTTTGACAGAGCATTGGTATTCCTCATTTTGGATGGGTATCCTCTCGACTTAGTTTCTCGAGGTATGGTTCCCTCATTAATAGCATCTTCAATTTATATTAGGTATCCCATTAGAGTTTTGAAGGAAGAGTTATACTGCCTAGAAAGACAATCATGGTACACGGCAGCAAGTTGTTCCTTATCATGTTAACTTGTTCCTCTTCTGACGGGCAACTAAAATTTGAGCCGGCCTTATTCCTCCATTGCATTATAAAGGTTGAGACTGACTCATTAGGCTTCTATTTGGTAGTCTCCAAGTCTCTTTGAGTGATATCCAAATCAGCGTTGTACTGGTACTGATTGACAAATTCCCTCACCACGCCATTCCATGTTTGCATTCTTGAATCTTAGAGGTTGAGGAACCATCGAGCTTCAGATCAGTCAAGGTTTGACAAAAAAGCTGAACCAACTGATTCTGGTTAACTCCATAAGGAGCTAATGCTCATATATACATCTTTACATGGTTCCGTGGGTCTATCGTCTCATGGAATATGTCCAAATCCGACATCTTAAACTTCAGAGATAGTCTATTGTCCGAGCCTATGGTAAGGGTATCGAGGTCCATTGGGTCATCCGTCTTCTCATCTTAGCGATATGTGCCTCAAGCATAGCCACTTTTTCCTCCCATTACCGAGCAATAGTCTTCCCTCAATCATTAGATCCAAACTGCCCATTAGATTTAAGTTCGGGCTTTCCCCTTCACTTCACTTCACTTCCCTTCTTTCTCGATCTTTGTTTCCTCTACAGATTCTTTGTTTTTCTCTTTTTCCATGAGTAATACTACATTCGACGTGATTCCGTATGTTGAGCTGCTAGAGGGGTGGGGTTAGCTTGAAAATCCTTTTGTAAATCACCAAGGATTTGTAAGAGATCAATTGGATGAGGAAATCCTTCGACTGTAATACCCTAACTTAATCTAATTATGAGTTAGATTAATTAAGGGTGTAAAATTTTATCGATAACATTACTTTTACTGATTGAGTATTAAAAATGAAAATGAGGGGCTATTTTGCCTTTGGGGCCAAAAATGTAATTTTTTAAACTTGTGGGGTCAAAGTGCAACTATGGAAAAGTTGAGGGACTAAATTGCAATTTCGTAAAAAATGGTGATTAGTGGCAAGAAGAGGTGTCTTGTTATGAGAAAAAATATAGGAGGGATGTACACCTCTTACTTAGTTGTGTCTGAATGAGGGAAAAAAAGAGAAGAGAGAGAAAGGGAAAAAAAGAAGAGTAATAAAACAGAGAAGATAAGAACAAACAGAATAGAGTTTGGCCAAGGAAGAAACAGAGGAGGAAAGAAAGAAGAAATGAGGGAAAAAGGAAGAAGAAAAGAGAGAAAGAGGAAGGGAAAAAAGGAGAGAAACCAAACCCTAAGGGTAATCATTTCTCTCCCCTTTTCATTTAAGTTTTAATTGATAGATTAGAATGATGTGTGGAGGTTTATGGGGTGTGAGTAACTTGCCGTGGGTGGATTTATGGTGTACATGAGTGTGTTTTATGTGCGAGAGGATGAAAAGGTGCAGGGGAGAAGGGCTGGGGCATGAGAGGTGTATGTGTGTGATTTGTTTGAGTGTGTTAAATGCTGTGTATGTGGGAAAGCACACTACTGCTATGGCAATTGTGTTGCTATGTGATGTGTTCCCAACCTATCTTGGTTGGACCCAAGGGCCCACTAGGGGTCCCGCTTCACGTGAACACGTTGACAGATTCAAAGGGTCAACTTTTCAATGCATCGAACAGGTGAAAGTGCGCGTGTCCAAGTCACGTGTGTTTTTTTGCTTTGCACGCTTCGTGCACGACTTAGGCGCCAATTATTTCACATTAATGTGACTCACGATAGCACGTTCGTCGCACTATAACCACCCAAACACCTTTTCATCAAAAACATTGACCGACTGTGCAACCGGAGTGACATGGTCAAGGGACAAAGGCCTTGGCCAACCCCATGGGGTCGGCCTCGGCCTCCATGGGGGGTTGGCCTTGGCCTTCCTCCCCGGTTGTTCACTTTCACACAAAGTCCTTTCCGAGCTTTGTTCGCTCTGTACACTTCGCATGTGACTTTGGCACCTTGTTCGTCATATGGGTGCGACTCATGGCAACACGCTCGTCGTAACGCAACTTCCGGATTTGTCATTGCCTATAGAAACACCTACCGTCGGCGCGCCTGAAGTTTACCAAAAGGGGGAGTGGCCTTGGCCTCCCTTCATGGGAGTTGGCCATTGGCCTTGGCCACCCCCTAGGGTCAGCCTCGGCCTCCCCAAGGGGTGGTGGCCTTGGCCTTCTCCCCATTTTGGCCTATGGCCTCCCTTCCCGCACGCACTTATTTTCTCGAGTCTTTGCACCTCTGTAATGTTTACGGACATTCGTACTTCAACCTCGCGATGTCCGTCGTCTGTCACCCCAATTGCGCACTGCTCCCGCGATGCTCGTCGCCCAAAGTCACGCGATACCGCCAAATGACCCGATGCCGACGACCGCGTATCATCATTCCCGACTTTGTCATTACTGAATATTGCACCTATCATTATTATATAACATGCACACTTGGCTCATGCCCCCTCTCCGGGACACCCGATGCGCGCTCGTGCGCCACTTTCATGGTGATATTTGTCGCCGCGCCCGTGCGCCATTTTCGTGATATGTGCCCTGGCACCAGGTATTGTCTCTGCGATGTTCGTCGCCATGCCTGTGCGCCACCTTCATGAGGCATTATCTCAGCGACGGTCGTCGCCACGCACATGTGCCACAATTAATGTCTCATGCCGTTGGCATCACGCCCATGCGCCACAATCATGTCTCATGCCGTCGGCATCGCGCCTATGATCCACAATCATGTCTCGTGCTGTAGGCATTGTGCCCATCCTCCACAATCATGTCTCTTGCCGTTCATATTGAGCCCATGCGCCACAATCAATGTCTCGTGCAGTTGGCATCGCGCCCATGATCCACAATCATGTCTCGTGCTGTAAGCATCGCGCCCATGCACCACAATCATGTCTCTTGCCATTGGCATAGAGCCCATACACCATAATCAATGTCTCATGCAGTTGACATCGTACCCATGCACCATAATCATGTTACAGGCCTCCGGGCATCACACTTATTCACCACACCATGCACCCTCGCCATGGACGTGGAACATGCTTCGACGCACTCTCCGGAGTGTGCAGCATTTATAGGGGCTCCGTTTGTAGTGCTTTGGCATGAGGACCCCTCGCAGCGGGATATGCTCGTTACCACAAAGCTATCGCCGCCTTCATTCTGGGGGACTGCGCTTGTAGTGCTCTGGCATGAGGACCCCTCGCAGTGGGATGGGCTCGCTACCAGAGAAGCCATCGCCATCTTTATTCAGGGGGGCTCCGCTCGTAGTGCTCCGGCATGAGGACCCCTCGCAGCAGGATGGGCTCACTACCACAGAAGTCATCACCGTCTTCATTCTGGGGGGCTTCGTTCGTAGTGCTCTGGCACGAGGACCCTTCGCAATGGGATAGGCTCGTTACCATAAAGATATCGCCGCCTGGGGTGACTTGCGGACACTAGGCACTGAGCTACGGCCATGTCCAGTCATGTTACCGGTGATCATCGGCACCCCCAGGATAATAACCCACGGGTCACTCTGGGACGGGAGCAGGTCTTTGAAGGGCATCGCGCTTAGTCCGCCTGGCAGTTGGTCACAGGGTCAACCCTCACTGCTGTCAGGTTCTCTACGTGTCTTTTGACGTACCTTGTGGGATTTAGTAAGGGCTTGGACCGGTGGCAGAGGCAACGGGCTTACTCTGATCATGCCGTCACGGTGTCTTCAGTCTTCTCAGACAGGTAGAGCGACGCTGTGTGGGGCGAGGCAGTGCAAATTTGGGAACTGAAAGTCCAACAGAGAACCGGTATTTTGGGACCCTTGGTGATGTGTCACTCCTAAGGGATGACATGTGGCACTTGATGACACATGCACACTTTTTCTATAAATAGTGGACTTTATGACTCAAAAAGGAACTTTTTACTCATTCTCTAAAATTAACTTTCTCACACTAGAATTTGGGAGCTCTTGGATTCTAGAGAGAGAAACACAAATTGGACATCACTTTAGACCGTAATATTGGACCCTGACTCAGACTTGACTTGGATTGTTGACTGCCGGCCTTGTTCATCTCAGCCTTGCCTCTGCAGCACTGCCACTCCTCACGGCCTGTCTGGGAAGCCTTGCTCTCTGCCCTTACTCCGCCTTCACCGTCTCTCACTTTGCATACTTGGAAGCTGACTCGGATTGCAGCCTTTGTGGCGCCTCCACGTAGGTACGAACCCACTTTCCTTGGCATCATTTTGGCAACTCTGCTGGGAAGGTGAGCATCATATTTCAGTCTGTATACCTTCCACACTTAGGCACCATGCCTGTGCAATGGAGAGTTACGAGGGCTACCAGCCAGGGCCTTATCCATACCGTACAAGAGGAGGATTGCTTTGGTGAACAAGAAGGGACTAGTGCCATGCGTCTCCATGACCAACCATTAACTACTGCACCTGCGTACAAGTTGTAGTCAGTGCGGCCATCCAGCAGCTCACTCCCACCATAGCCAGCCTACAAGACTCGCAGACCACTCTTATGGCCACTATTATGGAAATGCAAAGATCCATACAGGTGTTGGCCTCACAACAACCTAATGCACTAGCTCAACCTTCAAGACCTAGGTTGGTTCTTGACGCCGCTCAAGCCCCGGTGTTGCGACCACCGCTGCCTCGATCATCCAGACCCTTGGCGGTAGGACTCACGACATCTCCGCCACCTGTAGCCGATACACTGCATCCCATGATGCCATCTCATAGGCCACAAGCAGACCTTGGACCAGTGTTACAACAGGTCCTCCCTATTGTCGCACCTCAACATGTGCCAGCCCGAAGCTCTTCCGAAACTCACGACTCCATTGAGATGGAGCCTAACCCCTACCCAACGGAACAACCTCAAACAACCGATTAAGTGGTGGACATGTCTCGCCCACCCACCCATGCCCATGTACAATTGCCACCACTAGCCCCTATCATGTATCAACCCTTCATTCCTCCTGCTCACCAAGTTGCCCTATCTGGGGGCTCGGGGGCTCGTGGCCCCCCAGCCAGTCATCATCACCTAACTGGCAATGAAGACCCATCCCCAAACTATGTCACTCAATTAGACTTGGAAGCACTCATCCACCATCTCTCACAGAACTCTGCTCTTACTCTTCAGCCAGGCTGACAGGCTATGCACCATACGCCAACACATAACCATTACACCCTACCCCCTCAAGTACAAGCAACCTACCTTTGGGCTCTTCAACGAACGTGAGGGCAATGCCCGTGAGCACTTGAAAAGATTTTGCAGGCTCGTTAAAGCAATTTTGTCTGGGGGACAGTTTGAAGTTGAAAGAATTTCACAAGTCCCTTACAGGCTTGGCTTACACTTGGTACCACCAGATTTCTGCGGGGACTATCCACTCATGGAACGAAATGGTCCAGATATTCTTAGACAAGTTCCATTATGAAGCTGAATAGGTCACTATTGTTGACATTGCCGGCATACACCAAAATCCTAGGGAGGACTTGAACAAGTATGTGCACCGCTTCCATCTTAAATGCCTCGAGTGTACGGACTTCAGCAAAGATGAAACATTGGTTCCAATATGCATCAAGAACATGAGTGATGTATACCGAGTGCATATTAAGAAATTGCAGTTGAGGTCATGGGGACACCTCAAGGAGACGGCCCGTCGTACTTATGAGTCGGTCGGTCCCGTCAAGCCGTGGAAGCTAAGATCGCCGAATGCACTGCTTGCAACAATAGACACCTCCGGCACTCGGAGCAACAACAACAACAACACCACCAACATCGGCATCTATAGTGGCTTCAAGCATCAGTTTCAAGATGAAGACCGACACCCTGACAAACGAAGGCAACGAGAACCCGGGCCCCGAGTACCCATGCCACTTGAATACAGTGAAGGAGCTTCTGGTAGAATGGGTGGAAAATGACACCAACTTCCAACTGCCACCAATGAGGACAAATGTCATGGAAACGGATAAGGCCAAGTCCAACTACTGCCCCTACCATCGGGCCGTCGGACATCACCTCAATAACTGCAATGGGCTAAGAGACATTTTTGCAAGGTAGGTCGCTGCGGGCAACCTAAAGCTAAGGAAAAACAATGATATGCGTGGGCACCCTTACCCACTGCACGACAATAACAACAGGGAACATCAGGTCCTCATGGCTGTCACTGACCATGTAGAACCTGTCATTATAGAAGCCATGACGGAGGCCATCCCCATCATCGCACCTCGTGTACCTTTGGCTAGCCAGCCGACGTCCTCATTCGGACAAATGTCAAAAATCAAAGGCTTTTTTTTATGAAATGGGGTTTTCACCCGTGGCAAGGACCTACCTCTCGAACTGCTTGATCAAGGTCATCACTGGCCTCAGTCCCAAATGTTTCGCTGCTCAAGCCAAACTCAGACATATCCTGTCAACCGCATTAGTTTTCTCAGACGAGGACTCACCGCCTGTCAAACACCACAACCGACTGTTGTTTCTCAAATGCACCATCAATGGTACGGGCTTCCACCATGCCTTAGTAGACTACGGGGCCTCAGTCAATATCATACCACTTATTACCTTGCAAAGAGCTGGTATTCCCGTGAGAAAGATCATCCAAGACCCTATCAAAATCACTAGCTTTGGACAAGGTCCCTAATCCACTATCGGGCATATTACCGTTGACCTTATGGTCGGAACTACCCGTCGTGACACCATCTTCCATGTGATAGATAACGAGCTTGCCTTCCACCTCTTGCTAGGCTGACCTTGGATCTATGTCAACAAGGCTGTTCCCTCAACATACCACTAGTGTGTGAAACTGGTGGCCGGTCCTGTAGGACATGAGGTAGCGATGACAATCCCCTCAACAAAGGCCCCTTCAAGTGTGCTTAATCATACTTTGCTGAGGCTTCTTTCTTCACCAAACTCGCGGAGGATGGTGAGAACGCCACTCATATCCACTCAACCAAGCTGCTAGATTGGGATGAGCTATGTGGCAACAAGCCTCCCAAGCCCAAAGCTAAGAAAAATCACAAGAACAAGGCGTCGACCTCAATGCTGTCGCCTACTGTCAAGGCTAACTCCCTGCCTTCCCCCTAAGTCTAAGAAGCAAAATCCCGAACCAACCTTCCAACACATCATCAAAGACGGTAAAATGATTTACCAATTATGACGGTGTGCGGGGGTTCCAGGTGGTCCTTCATCTGACCCCTCGACCCTGACCTACTCACGGAGACTGAAGGTGCTGTGCGGCTGAGCATTACCCACCAGACCCCGAACTTACCTCGGGCATTGCCCCGCCATGCTATGAAGACGACCCTCAACCACAGGCCAAAGACCTTGAAGAAATTAACTTGGCTAACCCGAACGAGGAACCACGACTGACGTACATTGGCACAAAACTTGCCCCCGGCAGAAGAGAGGAATTGGTTACCCTCCTTCCCGAATATCTCGATGTCTTGGCATGGAGTTTCAACGAGATGCTTGTATTGGACCCTGCCTTAGTGACACACCATCTTAACATTGCTACCGGGTCCATCCCTGTTCGACAACACCGATGGACTTTTCACCTCGAGCTCGAATTGAAGATCAAGAAAGAGATAGAATGACTTCTGCAGACCGGTTTCATTGAGCCTATCACTCATCCCATATGGTTGGCTAATGTCGTCCCAATACAAAAGAAGAATGGCCAAGTCCGCGTTTGTATTGACTTTTGGGACTTGAACAATGCATGCCCTAAAGACGAGTTTCCATTGCCTAACATCGACATGCTTACGGAGGCTGCCGCCAAACACAAAACCTTGTCTTTCATGGACAGTTTTGTCAGCAACAGCCAAATTTGGATGAATCCAAACGACTGTGCCAAGACAGCCTTCAGAACTCCCATGGGTAACTTTTGTTGAAAAGACATGCCCTTCGGTCTCAAGAATGCGGGTGCTACCTATCAAAGGGCGATGACAGCCATCTTCCACGACATGATACACCGTACAGTGGAAGACTACGTCGACGATCTCATCATCAAGTCTAAGAACGAAAGTGATCACGTCGCTGACCTCCGAGCAGTCTTTGATCGTTGTCACCAGTACAATATGCGAATGAACCCGCTAAAATGTGCCTTTGGAGTTTCCTCCGGCAAATTCCTCGACTTCTTGGTCAGTCGACAGGGCATCGACGTTGACCCTTCTAAAGTTTCCTTTATACAAGAGAAGTCCCCTCCTAAGAGTACCAAACAGTTGAAAAGCTTCCTCGGTAAGGTTTCTTACCTCCGTCGATTCATCCCTGACTTGGCTGAACTTATCACACCCTTTCAGCATTTGACGCACAAGAGCACACCATGGAGTTGGGGTGCGCCCCAACATCAAGCATTTGAACATATCAAGGTGGCTCATGTTGCTGCAAACCATGGTTGTGCCACAGCGAGGTATACCCCTCTTGCTTTACTTGACCTCCACGCCCAGGTCCATAGGGCATTGCTTGCCCAAGAGGTGGATGGAGTGGAGCGTCCAGTTTGTTATCTCAGTCGGTCAATCAGGGGATCCGAAGCCAATTATTTTGAGATCGAGAAGCATTGCTTAGCCTTGGTTTACGCATCACAAAAATTTAGGCACTACTTTTTGGCACATCGAATCACCCTCGTCACCAAGGTTGATCCACTCCGGTACATGCTCACACACCCTGCCCTGTCGGGCCGACTTACCCGTTGGTTGCTGCTATTGGTCGAGTTCGACTTATCTATTAAGAATTCTATAGCTCTATGGAGTCAAGCACTTGCAGACCTCTTAGCCTTCTTTGCAGACCTCTTAGCCTTCTTCCCACGCCAACAATATGAACCGACCTCAGATCAATTGCCTGGGGAGGAGACGACCCTAATTATCAACATCGACAAATTATGGATGCTTGAGTTCGACGGCTCAGCTACTAGCAAAGGTCCCAATGGAGCACCCCTACGACAAGGGGGTGCCAACATAGTCCTCCGAAATCTAGATGGTGTTACCACCTCCCTATCCTTCAAGCTTGTATTCCCAGTACCTAACAATGAAGCTGAGTATGAGGCACTTGTCATTGGCCTCTTGCCGGCTACCAGTATGGGGGCTAAAGCATTATGTGTGAAAGGAGACTCAAACTTGATCATGAAGCAAGCTGACGAGGAATTCGCAGTCAAAGAGCCAACATTGGCACCTTATCCTGCCTTGGTGCATCACTTGGAGGGAAGACTTGGCCATGTCCAATATGAGCATCACAATCGGTGCCACAACAGACATGCGGACAACTTGGCCACGATCACGTCAAAGATAGAGGTTGACGGTGAGCAGCGGATGCTAACCATCATCAAGAGGACAGAACCATGCACAACATTGAACTTAATCTCGAAGGACATTACTGCAGACGATTGGAGGCATCCGATCGTCGACTAACTTAAGGCACCATCTCTTGCTTATGCCTCTATCCTTATAGACTTTTTGATGTTAGGAGATGTCTTGTACAGACAATGTCCCGGAGGCATCCTGGCAAGGTGTTTGGCACCGGAAAAAGCAAAACATAAACTTTAGCTTGGCCATCAGAAGTGTTGTGGCCTCGACGGTCCCCCTCTATACCGTCGCTCCAGCGCATGGGCCTCTTTTGGCCATCCATGGCCAAGGATGCTTCAGACATACAACTAGATTGTCTCAAATGCTTATATGCACCGGATAGTGCGGAAGCTCTTGTGATCAACGTCGAGGATGACTGGCGTCAGCCTTTCATCCAATATCTATCTCATGGGATTCTACCCCCTGACTGTAGCTTGGCACAATCTATCAAACGAAAGTCTCAGGTATTTTGTGATGGAAGGCGAGTTGTTTCGCAAAGGCTTTTCGGGGTGCACCTTGCGATGCTTGCAAGGTGCTCTAACAGTAGAGGTGATCAATGAAGTTCACAATGGTGACTACGGGGAGCATTAAGGATCTCAAAAACTGTATGCAGAATTGCTAAGGTTAGGGTATTATTGGCCGACTATGGAATCTGACTCCATCTCTTATGTCCGACACTGTCAACCCTGCCAGAAGCACGCAGACAGGATGCACACACCAGTGTTTAATCTTCGCATGATACTGGCCCCTTGGCCATTTCACTCTTGGGCTTTCGGCCTCATCAGTCCCATACACCCTCCATCTAGGGGTCACATATGGATTATGGTCACAACGGAGCGTTTACAAAATAGGTCAAAGCCATACCTCTATGAAGAGCCACGGGAGGTGTCATTACTAACTTCCTGCGCAATCATATTATCAGTCACTTCGGCATCCCCCGGTGCATTATATCCAACAACGGCACACCATTCATCAACAGGGATATTCAAACTCTCATGGAAGGATACAATATCAACCATGCCACATGAACTCCTTACTATCCACAAGGCAATGGTCAAACTGAAGCCTCCAACAAGACGCTGCTCCACGTATTATCACGAATGGTTCACGATGCAAGTGGTTCATGGGCTGAAAAGCTAAGGCCACGTTTGACGCAGCTTTTTTTTTCCAGTTTTGGAAACTGGAAAAAAAAAGTGCGTTTGGTAACCATTTTTTTTCCTTCTCCAATTTAAAAAACCAGTTTTTAAACTGCAGAGTAAAAAAAAACTCCAGAAACTGTTTTTTTTTTTGGAGACCACCACCAACACCCTCCCACCGCCGGCAGCCACCTCCGGCCGCTGGCCACCACTGCTGGCAGCCACCGCTGGCCGCCGATAGCCACCTCCGGTGGCCGGCGACCACCGCCGGCTACTGCCGGCAGCCACCTCCGGCCGCCGACAGCCACCGGCGACTGTCGGCGCCACCTCCGGCCACCGGCGACCACCGTAGGCAGCCACCTCCGGCAGCCACCAGCCACCGTTGCCCACCACCACCGTCGACCACCGCTACGCCCCACCACCACCACCGCCACGCCCCACTACCACCACCACCACCGCAAACCACCCAAAAAAAAAAAGTCAAAATAAAAAGGGTTACCAAACACAAAAAAAAAACTAAAAAAAAAAGGTTATCAAACACCCACTTGTTTTTGTAAAAAAAAAAAATTAAGCTGCTCTTTAAAAACTGAAAACCAAAATTTTTTTTTGTCAAACGAACCCTAAGTCTAGCTAGCACTTTGGGCTTATCGCAATTCCAAGCACATGGCGACGAAGGCCACAACCTTTTCCCTTGTCTATGGGAATGAGTGTGTGGTGCCAGCCGAGGTTGTAGTTGTCTCGGCTCGACTCTCCTTAAGCAGTGGTCTAAGGGAGGAGGAAGTCAAAATGGCATCCCTTGAGGGCCTTGATGAAAAAATAACCAACACCTTATGCTTCATGAAAAAGTATCATGAACAACTCAAGAAAGCCTACAGAAAGATAGCCAAGCCTCGATCATTCATTGAAGATGACCTCGTCCTCCAAGCCGCCAAGCATGTACGTGCCAACACGTCAGCCCCCATGTTCACACCGAATTGGCAAGGATAATTTGAGGTGTATATAGCCAGAGACAATGGCTCCTACCTCTTGCTCAATCTGGATGATGGACATATCACGGCCCCTGTCAACAGCCGCTACCTGAAGAAGTATTACGCTTAACCAGCTGCGGATTGTTCCCCCCAGCCCTACCCGCCCAAAGCTTAGAACACTTACACACATAGCATTTTTTTTACATGCACACATGTCTATGACTTGTAACTTTTGCTTATTATTACAAGTTTTTACTTTACTCATGTAATGGAATTTTGGCCCCCATACTATCAATGCAAAGATCTTTCATTTGCCTCAATTATTGTATGTAATGCACTCTCCTATTTACACCATTGTTCACTAAGTGCCTGTTAGGGGCGGGGAGGGGGGAACACCAACATGAAGACACCATATGCAGGTCACACAAGTATATCAAAAGGCTAATCATCATATCACAACAAACACGATACAAAATAACCTTATGCTGTCATAGCAATATCAACAAAATGTATATAGGTCGCAGGTTTGCAGGCCACTACTGACCCAATGACTGCTATAAGAAGAAAAGTGCAAAGGACATGATAACTAGTGTGGAGGAGAAAACAATGCACCAACAGAATCAGAGGTGTATGCCTCCAATGTCTGCCGCTGCGCTTGAAGGTCAGACCACCTGCCATCCCACTAGACTCGTCGACCCTCCGTCTCAGCCAGTCACCTCTCTGCCTCCCAAGCTGGGCACGCAACCCTGTCACCTCGGCATCAAGCACACGCGTCTGACCCTGCAAGGCGACCCTCCTTAGCACCAATCAGAGTCAATCCCGCTGTCGCCTCAGCACTCTGGCCCCTCGATCTGATGTAGTCTCCCAGCCAATCTAACTAGAAGCCAAGAGCTACGAAAGGCATAAGCCTTGAGAGATACTGTGATATGATCGCCGGAGTCTAACTCGGGACCGACACAGCACCAAGTGTAACTAACCAATCCACGAAGGCCGTATACATCGCCTTCGCGAATACCATGCCATGGATCAGGGCAGAGTCAACAAATGTATGTGAGTGTCTCGCTCTAATCATCTTCAAATGGCGTGCTACTGCATCCGACAACTCCACACCATCCCATGGGATCATGTCTGACTATCTAACTGGAGACCTATTGTAACTCCTCCACCTGTCGACTGTACATCCACTGCACCAGAATGTATCACCAACATGGTATCACCAGCGTCAGCTACTGAACCTGACAATGCCTCGGGAATAGGCTCCGCAACAGGTGGAGCAGGTGCCCCAGGCTGTGGGGACGGATCTGCAGTCGGTGTATGGGTAGCAGCAAAAACATGATGAACTCCTGACGGGGCATTTGGCTCCCTGCTTGTCCACCAATCAAATCCCTCAAACATATGGGAACCACCTATCTGGCTGCTGAACAGAGACTCAACTGCCTTAACTAGAATAGGTGACGGACTCGGATGACCGATCGACTCCACAAGGTAGTCCACTACCTGCTCCGCTGCCTCCACAACTACCTCACTGTCCATGGGACCAACCGTCTAGACCGTCCCGGCACCCATCTGCTCTACCTCATTGACCGCCTCGACGACTACCTCCTCTACCTCATCGGCAGCCTTAGCGTCCATCGCCTCTGCATTAACAGTGGTCTCAACATCTATCTCATCAGGCACATCAGCAGCCTCGACATCCATATCCTCGCCATCATCAGAGTCGGCCTTGGCATCCTTCGCTGTGTCATCCAACTTCGCCTCTATGTCAGCATCGAGCTTCTGACAAAAAAAAACAAAGGAAAGGAAGAAAGATCTTAGCACACGACTAACACAATGATCGGTAACTATGAAATGAAAGCAAAATAGTAACACTAACCTCAGAGTCAGAATACTCCAACACCTCCCGTGACCTCTTCGGCCTATGACTGCCTACTGCTGAAGGGCCCGTGCAGTTACGATGCGTGCTCTTCATCATACCCACTCTCACTGATGAAAGGGGACCCTTGTCGGCACCAGGCATCCTAGGCACGCGGACTGGCGCTGGTTCACACACGGTAACACCTCTCTCACCACCACATCAGGGTCTCATGTCTCCATGTCAATCTTTCCCCAAACCATCCTTCAAAACATCAATGATCAATGCAGTCATGCCGGACTGCTTCACCACCTGCAGCGAAACTAGTCCCAATCCCCTGTCACCAATGAAGACGTCGACCAGCTGCCTGTCGGCTGGCCCCTGCACTAACCACTCGGACCACGTAGCCCAAACTCTATCCTACCAGCGGGCATACCCAACTGTGATCACTCCTGTGGATAACCAACCGGGTCTCCTCCACTCGTCTGTTGGTGTCAGCCACGAATGCACCTTCTTCAGCATGGTGTATCAGAAGGCCGTATCAACATCCTAAGGTCGGGCATAACCACAAGGGGGCTCCAAGTCATAGCCAAAAGATAAGGATAAACGATCAGGGCTATATCGTACAATGTAATACCAGCACTCGACCAACTTCCCATCATCATCAGTCAGTACAGGAAGCCATCTGGGGAAGAAGGCCACCAACAGCGACACCTTCAAGTCTGTTAGATCTCCTCTACTGCGCAGTCGCAAACTGATGTCCCACAGATGCATCCAAGGAAGGATCCCATACGAGGAGTGCATGTTGACATACAAACGACCAAG
Organism: Escallonia herrerae; assembly: GCA_033070095.1. Lineage (NCBI taxonomy): Eukaryota > Viridiplantae > Streptophyta > Magnoliopsida > Escalloniales > Escalloniaceae > Escallonia > Escallonia herrerae. The sequence goes on from JAVXUP010000596.1 coordinate 266,794, forward strand.
GCACCCGTCTCACATATCGAATACCTTCGACAACTCGCATCCCAGCCTCTTTCCACCGGCCCGAGCATAAACTCATCCCTCCGCATACCACTTCAGTACTACCATGGACTTCCCCGGACGTGTCACCGTACCCTTCCTCACTGATGGATGTACCTTGGGGTACCCCAAAGGCCTATAGTCCATGTAACACTCAAAAAAATATCGCTGGAGGAACATCTAATCAACATAGGTCGACACTTGGTAGTGCCCATACAACCTCTGCACGTCGTTGGAAAATTTATCCAGACGTGAGTACAGGGTACCCAAGTATAGCGAAGCTAGCCCAACGCGACCCCCCTGACCATCCGCACCGCCAATGGGAAAACCTTTAGGGAAACACCATCCTTGGGTGTCCCCTCAAACATAAACCTACAAGTGAAGAAAATGGGACACCCATCATAACCATCCCACCCTAGCAGAATATGTAGTACAACACATGGCAATATGCTACGCTACTTCTCTTTATTCTTAAGCATGAAATTTTTTCTAAGTATAGAGGTTGACATACTACATGTACAAAGCAATGGATATGCAGTATACGAGTAATGCAAGGATAGAAGTAACAGAACAGTGTACCTCAAAAGAAACATGGCAAGGAAGGCAGCTAGCTTGTATCTCTCATCTCTGTAGGAAGGACCCATATGGAAGTCGTTGTCTGACATCACCCTCTGCCTGGGCCGCATGACCACTGTGCCATAGAAGTGCTGAACCCATCGACTATACGTGCCCTTGCGGTTCAGCTTTGTGTCCGACAGAAAACCAATCAACGCCTTGACAGTCAGGTGCTCCTCCACTGTCAACCTCAGTACGCGGGTATCCTCTGTCCCGTGCATTGGTAGGCCGGTCAATTCACGATGTCGAGGAGCGTCGGACCAATCTCCCCAAACTCTATAATGAAGGTATGAGTCTGTGAACTCCACCTCGAAAGCAATACTGTGAGGCTGTTAATGTCCCTCATTGGCTCAACACCCTTGTACGTTGCCTCCATCGCCACTACTGGAATGAGCACCTCTAACCTCTCTCTCTAAACCTCGCATCCCAACATTTACAAGCACCAGAAGCCCCAACCCACCAGCATGGTATTGTGGCCCTTGAATATGACGGGTGACCACGGAATATCCTCTTGCTTAGCCAACAAACCCGATACATACCGCGGCGACATCAATAGAGCAACCTCAAAGCTCGGTGCAAGGACATATGACGAAGAGACCATAGGGCCATCACCCATCGATGCAGAGCTACAAGGCACCAAAAACAAATCAGCAGACACCCGTCGCGCCAACTCCCTTCACAACCCTTCAGGTGGACACCCGGGCACTGCCCCTTTTGCTTTCGATAATGCGTTGCTCTGGCTCAAAGTCTGATCAAAACTTCTCACTCCACCATCGTCGAAACCCAAAGGCACACCTGATGCATCTGCTGGGGTTGGTGTATCCTCATCGTCATCAAGGACGTCACCCCGCGACAACTGTGAATGCCCACTCATTCCGCCACGGCGTTGCCTACTTTGCTTCTTCCTCGACTTCTTTTTTACTTTGCCATCATCACCTATCGCTCCAACACGACCAAAATCATGCCCGCGTGACCTACCATCAGCCTCGGCCTCAGTGCCACCAGGGGCCTCAGCATCGGCGCCCGCGGGGGCCTCGGCCTCAGGGCCAGTAGGGGCCTCAGCCTCGGCGCCCACGGGGGCCTCGGTCTCGTCGCTACCAGTCGTGCCCGCTCCCTCTTTCTCTTTTCCATTTCTCCTTTTTTACCTTTTCCTCTCTTCCTCTCACTTCTCTCCTCCCTTCCCCCTCCCCCTTCTCCTCTCTCTCTCTCTCTCTTCCCCCTCCTCCCCTCTCCATTCCCCTTTCCTCCTCAAAAGTGACCCGCCCTACCATCTTGTGTGGCCTCAGCCTTGCCACAGGCTCGGCCTCAACCAGAGAGCCTTGGTCGGCCTCTGCCTCGCAGCCTTGGTCAACCACGGACACTTGGTCTGGCCTTAACCTTCCACCTCATGACCAAAGCCCCCCTTTACCGCCCCCTTCCAATGCCGCGACCCTCTACGTCGCCCCTCGCCCATGCCGGTCGGCCTCGGCTACCATCGAGGTTGACCCAAGGCCTCTCCCCCATGCACTCCTCCTCTCTTACCTTGATGCATTCATCTTGCTTCTTGGGTGGTCCTCAATCTCATGGGGGTCTTCAAGCTCCAAGCCTTTCCTCTTCTTCTTCTTCCTCTCCTTTCTTTCTTTCCTATCTTCTCTCTTTTTTTGGCTAAGTCTCTCTCTCTCTCTCAAGTCTTTCAAAACTCCCACCTAACTTTCCCCCCAAAACATTTCACATCCATCCAAATTTGAAACTTTCCCCCCAAAACTCCAAACATTTTGTTTTTCAAACCGCTACCCATTTTCGTGATAGCTTAGGTCTCTTTGCACTATCTTTGTGAGGAATATCGTTACAAATTTTAATTTTTCAGCTACTAAAAATTTAAAAAAAAATTGCAAATTTCAAGGAAACCTCCGCTTTCTCACGTCTTTTTTTACAATCGCGCCCGTTCCTTAAAATTTGACCCCAGCATTTTTTTTGAAGAATGACGCTTATGCATGTGGCGTCCGCTCTGGTCGCCCCTCCACGCCCACCACACGCAGTGGGCTTATGTTCCGAACCTATCTTGTTCGGACCCAAGGGTCCACTAGGGGTCCCACTTCACACAAACACGTCGACAGATTCAACGATCAACTTTTCAACGCATCAAACTGGTCAAAGTGCCCATGCCCAAGTCACATACGTTTTTTGCTTCGCACCCTTCGTGCGCGACTTAGGCGCCAATTATTTCGCGTTAACGTGACTCATGGTAGCACGTTCGTCGCACCGCAACCACCCAAATACCTTTTCATCAAAAACATTGACCGACGGCGCAACCGAAGCGATGGGGTTAAGGGACAAAGGCCTTGGCCAACCCCATGGGATCGGCCTCAGCCTCCATGGGGAGTTGGCCTGGGCCATCCCCCTCCGGTTGTTCAGGGTGTTTAGGTGTGTGTGAATAATCTGTCTAAAGAGTGAACAATGACTATAATGGTCGTTAAAGGTGGCTAAGGTTTAGGCAGTCTACTGTTTGAATTTTAAAAAAGAGTTTAAGGTAGATTTGGTGAAAGTGCAAAAAAAAAAAACTAGTTATTTTTATGAAATATACAATGTAAAAAAATTTCAGATTTTGTCGAGGTCGGGAAGGGGGTTAATTAATGGTGTCACTGTAAAACTTTACAGTGAATTTAAAGATAGTAAAACAATGCAGTTTTGCGTAGAAATTTTATGAGGACTTTAAAATGATGAGATGCTACAATGTTTGAAGTCTCGGAGTATTTCGAAATTGATAACTATTTTTAACGAGCGCTTCGTTAATTGTTAGTTAGGGATTTTTGAGAGAAAAATTTTCGAAGAGCGTTTTAGCCCGAAAAATGACTATTGGTAATTTGTAAGGGCGATGGCCGCTAGGGAGTGTATTGGTAATTTTACCTAAGCCGGGGGTGTTTTGGCAATTTTTTGTATAAAGATTTTCGAAGGACTTTTTGGTCCGAAAATGGATGTAGTAAATCTAAAAGGTGATTTTAAAGCGGTTTTGGGGGGGTGTTGGTGGTGTCGTGGCCATCAAGGGGTATTTTGATAATTTGCATGCTGGCGCAAAACTTTTGGTAACATGCACAATTTGGCTTCTGGAGTGACGGATGTGAGGAAAGGCATTAATACGCCTAAAATGAAGGAGCTATTACTGTGGATGCGTCAATAAGGCAAGGTTAATGATTCAGCTATTGGATCGGAATAACTAGCTGTTGTAAGAAGCTATGAACGGTTAAATAGGAATGGGTAGATTAAAGTGTGTGTTTATGTTTGAATGATGCCTGACGAGCAAGGTATTTTTGATTAGGTGGTGCTGCTCATTGTGATCCGATGTTGCGAGTTGATAACCTCTTCGGCCAAAGGCCAATCAGGTAAGGACAATGTGGTTTTGATATGTGAGTTCATTGTTTCGATTAGCATGCCATGTTGATGATGTTTATGTTAAACTCTTGCTATTATGATTGGTTACAGGTAGTCATTGTAACCGCAGTCGTTTAGAATAATTTTCCTTAGTTCACGCCGTTGATGAAGTTTAGTAAAGATAATACGTGTCCTAGTATTTTATAATTCAATTTGATTAGCATACCTGATGCTGGTGATGATATTGTGTAGGGGTTATTGTGTGGTTGTTGTGAGCCGTCGACAATTATTGATAGCCGATATTTCTCCTGTTTGAGAACACCATCGATGATTAATGGTTAAACTTCTGCCGATTCTACCTTGTTGTTGATGATGATGTTGTAGAGATTGTTGTGTGGTCATTGTGAAATGTTGGTAATTATTGATAACTGACGTTCCTCTTATATAAGAATGTTATTGAGGACTTGTGATAAAGTTTTTCCCAATTCCGCCCTATTGGTGATGCTTATGTTGAACTCCTGTTATTGTGCTTGAATACCGCTTCATCTTTTAATCCAGTATTTCTTGTGTGAGTTGTGTTGTTGAGGACATATTGTGGAATAATTTTCCTTTAGCCTGCCCCATTGATGAAACCTTGTGGTTTAGCTGTAACGCGGTTAGGAACAAACACTGTAGATGAGTTCCCTTCTTGATGACAATGTCTCTTTTGATCGTTTGTGACTGAGTTGAACATCCCATATAATGGGACATCAAAATGAGGAGGATGGCCTGTGAAATATGATCACTGGCCAAAAAGGATGTATGGTGCTCAAGTCGAGTCTGTCTGGGTTTGCATTGCATTTGATTCTTTTTCGTCAGTAATGATTTTAATGACTTGTTATGTACTGATCTTTAATTTTGTATTTCATTGATGTTTATTTTTGTGATTCTTGTTTTAGTGTACACTTGCATAGTCAGCCAGTCAGTCTTGTCCGTGAGGAGTTGGCAGTAATGCTGTTTTGTTGGGCCTTGAAGCCGCATAGTCTAATGAAAGAAAAATATCGTTTGACAAATCACGTTGATGCGTAAATTTATTGTAACCTCTTGATTCACTGCTATTGTTGAGATGATTATTATTCCTTCGAGTCTCTTGAATCGCTTGTACACGATACTCCTCTTGTTGTCTTTAGTGGGCGATTTGCGCTTATTCCATATGTTGTGTTGTGATGGTTATAAGATTGATCAAGGGGAACCCTCTAGGAAGGCAAAGGAAACAAGTTAGAGAATTTGTGTGAGATGATAAGTTGAGTGAGGTGAGACAAGCTAGAAATGGCAAGACAAAGTTTGATCTACAAGATACGTCGAGAGGAGCTACACGACTACACTCGTGTATTACGTTGTAAATGTGTATGTTGTTTAAGGACTTGAAAGTCTTCCGCTGCAATATGATGTATGTTTGGAAGAAATTTTTTGTAAGGATGAAATTTGAAGCGTCTATTAATGATGTATGAAGGTGCAATTGCTTTGTATTCTGAACAGGGTTGTGATTATGATTATGGTTGACAACTCACCCCAGTGATGTCACCAGGGTTGCGGGTGTCGCAAGTTGGTATCAGAACTTAGGCAAATGATTCTGTTGACTATAGAAGTGTTTGATAGAATGCCTAAGTTGTCGACGAGAGGAGTAGAAGATGAAGTTCAATAATTTTGCTGAACTATGGTGGTAGTTGAGGTATGCAGGCTGGGGTTGGTTAAGGTATTTTTAGTTATGACATCAGTTGTTTTTGCTATTGTTGTAGGGAATGGAAGAAAAACTAGTTAACGCAGATCAAGAAGGGTGGTTTGATGATGACAAGTTTGTGGTGTCGGATCCTGTGAAAGATCGTGATGAGGATGTAGATGAGATGGAATTAGAGTTAAAAAAACAGGATGAAGGTCCTGTAGAATTTGAATTAGAAGAACCTATGAAGAAATGGATGAGGTTAAACACTTCTAATGTGTAAATGATGAACTTAGGAATGACGATCTGAGTGTGAGAGTGAATAGAGTCTTGAGGAGCTTTTGGAAGAGAAAGTACTTCCAAATGACGGGAAAAAAGAGGATGCATCAACAAGTCAGTTCGAGTCCCTAACAAATGGTATTAACCAAATAATAGAGGCAAAAAGTTGGATTTGATGACAAGAAGTAAGTATCGAATTAGATAATAATGGAGACGGTGGATGCCAGCATGTGTCTCGTCCATAAAAATGAGAGAGGTTGTTCATGATTACCCTTCTGATAGGGCTATACCTGAAGAAAGGCAACAAATGATTCTAAACGAGGGCCATTGAAGCCTGAAATTTTTTAAGGAGCATTACAACTTCTCCTAGATTAACGGTTATATGAGTGGGGGTGGAGTCCATTTTTGTAGTTGAACCTAAAGTTGTTATTGAAGAAGGAGAAGGTGATGCGAAACTAGTATTGTTTGAATACTATCGTGGAAAAGGGTCGTTCAATGATGAAAACCGTTAGCCGTTAGCTGTTTGCGCTTGAAAGTTGTTGTTATGATGCATAAGTTTAAAAAAAAAAGTGTTTGTACCACCCTGAAAATTCGGAGCGTTAAAACAATCACTACTTAAAGACATACAAACCACGATTCAAGTAACCAACTTTAAGACTTGGGTCAGAGCTTCTAATCATTACAATTCCTCAAAACAATTTAAACCTAACCAACAATCTAGAGAAGTTTACACACGCAGGTGTTCTAACAATCAATACCAAAATTAAATCCTTTTTCTTTCACTCGGCTTTAATCCTTACTCAGGCAACCTAATGCTGGTTATATCACCTGCGGGAAGGAAGTCAAAGGAAAGTGAGCTTTCGAGAGCCTAGTAAGGTCGATCAAAGATTTAAAAACAACAAACCGATTTAGACGATTTACATTTACAGTCAAAAGATAATTTTTAAAATGATTTTTCAAATAAAACCAATGCATTTTGATATAAACATAGGGACGAGTATCAACTCAATCCCTTAAATCAATAATCATTTCGAAACACTTTAAGTGCAATAAAATAGAAACAGGAAACATTGAACATGAGTAGTACATTATAGCAAAGCCACCTCGGCAGTGCTCGATATGCTTTACATATGCATATGTACGCTGACTAGTCCATTTAGGTACTAGTTTAACACAACCAACATACCATCTTTATAACACCTGCAATACAGGCCATCCTTATAACACCTGCAATACAGGCCATCCTTATAACTCCCAGATTTACTAACTCATGTCAATATTGAGAAACGATTGCTTTAAGGTTCATGTCAGGGTTTCACGGGCAAATCCAAGCATTTTCATAAAAACTTATAAAACCGTAGTTCAACAAATTTTACGAAATAATTAAGATTCAAACATATGAATTAAGAATGATGAGTAGGGTTCGGATAAAAAATCCTTACACTTTAATGAAAATTATAAAATCAGAGTTTAATAGTATCCGTAAAGACATTATAACTGAAACTTTTAAAATCAGATCGATAAGTAGGGTTCAGATGGAATTTCTTACCTCGATCCAAGCTATGCAATGGTTCGCAACTTCGATCAAAATTCTCTGAATGAACCTAGATTGACAATCCATTTGTTAGAGCATAATCTATGCAACGATACTATAAGCCTAATATTGACTACCCACCACAGAGAGCGTACGTGAATTCGTACTAGAGGTCAATAGGTCCCAGTTGGAAAGATGCCCTATGTAGAGCAACAACAGCAAATCCCAGAACCTTTGGTTGCAACTCTCAATGCTATGAATCAAATTGTGGCACTCATGGCCTATAATTTGGTTAATCAGCAACAGGGCATACAAAACACTGTTTAGCCGTGACCATAACCTCAGAAGGGAAGTACCCTAAGTGAGTTTTATAAACAGAATGTGGCAAATTTCAGTGTGACAGTAGACCCTATAGAGGCAGAGGCTTGGGTTATGGAGATGGATAAGGTCTTTCAAGCCATAAAATGCACTAAGAAACAGAAGGTCAAATTTGTGGTGTATAAGTTGAGGGGTGAGGCCGATCAATTGTGAAAGATGGTGAAGAATAGTATGACACCTCAGCAGAAGGTTGAGATAACTTGGGAATAGTTTAAGGAATCGTTTGACAATAGGTATTTTTCTATTAGTTATCATGAGAAAATGTCGAGAGAATTTCCCAATGTGACCCAGCAGACCGGGAGACGGTGGATGAATTTGAGGTGTGATTCTCGCATCTGGCGAGGTTTGCAACTAGGATGTTACATACTGAAGCAGATAGATGTCAGATGTTTGAGTGGGGACTTAAGCCAGGAAATGGGGTGACTTCTGCTCATTTATCGAGCTATGTAGAGTGCGTTGATTTGGCACGTGCATTAGAACAGTCCAAGTCGGACAATAAGAAGAGAATTGAACAACGAGAAGGTGGTCAGAAGAGGGATATAGAAGAGAGTAGAGCTTCCGAGGCTAGCAAGTGTCAACAGTTCTCTTCTTTAGCATGTCAGGTTACTCAGCGCCAAAGGATGTGGCATGTTCAGGGAATTAGGTCAGGACAGAGTATGGAATTCAGAGGAGCTAGATCAGTTCAGACTGCCTGGTCAGATTTTGTGGCAGTTTTGTGTCCTACGTGTGGAAAGAACCATGGTCATAAGCCATGCTCCAGACTTACGGGATGATGTTTCAAGTGTGGTAGTGTGGAACATCAAGTTCGAAACTATCCTTTAGTGTTCGAGAACCAATCAATCTTCAGCCCCGTACTTACAGTCAGTCAGAGTCAGGACGCCTAAACTTAGCAGGGGCAGCGGCCTAAGACCGCAACCAGACTCTTTGCTGGGTAAGGATGCTCCAACGTCTAATGATGTGGTGCCAGGTACACTTTCAATTAATTCATTTAGGCGTTCTCATATCCTAAGTTGTAAGTTAAATCATATATTATGGTGAGATATTTGAAGTTGTGAAATTGTTGAGGCTACTATTGATGTTCTTGATTAATATTTTTGAGGTTAGGTGTAAGATTCAGTGACATCTTCGTTTGGAAGTTTCCTAGTGAACGCGTAATATTTCGATATTATAAGCAAGTGAAATTTCGAGGACAAAATTTTTATAAGTGGGGGAGAATATAACACCCCGAACCTTGATAATGTTTAGCCAGTTAGTTCATTAAGTGATGATTTTCATACGCAACAGATAGTGTCAATTAGCATGATCAAATATTACCGTCTATCTTAAAATTTAGGAACCACAAGTTATGACTTAATAATAGCAATTATAAGTGATGTTTATTGAGGTACTTAGTGACAATTAGCGTAAATTATATTTTTTAAATGCTTAGCATTGACATGTATTTTTAGCGGCAAATTATTTTTTTTCTTTGCATCACTATACCTTTAGCGACGATTAGTGACGCGGGGTATTGTTGAAATTTTCCTAACACATAAATTATCATCAATATTTATTTTGGGCCTTTTTCGATAATAATAAAAAATTTTGGGTAAACTTTATAATGACTAACAAAAGTTCAGGGGGTTCTTGGTAAATTGCCAACCTAGGATTTTTATATATAGTTGCACATCCCATCAACCGTCTCTTAGTCTCTCTTTTTCTTCTGAAAACATGGCTGAGAGAGAAATTTAGAGAGAGAGGGAAGAAGGCTGTGCATATGTGCTCGTGGGAAAGGGAAACATATATATATATATATATATATATATATATATATATATATATATATATATATATATATATATAGACGGTGTCAGTTCTTGACAGCGCAATTTGACTTTGGTGAGCCCTTTTTGCCATGATTCATATATTTGCGTGTATCTTTGCATATGAGTATTATACGTGTGTGCGTTGGAATTTGTCGTAGTGAATGTAGCGGGATATATAGGTATATATATGATACGTGAGGATTATGGGAGCAGGGAGAACACGGCAGTGGGTTCAACGATGGGGCTGCCGCAAGGCAGTGGCTACAGTATGCTATGTGTACTTAGTGTTCCCAACCTATTCTGGTCGTACCCAAAGGCCTAATAAGGGTCCCATTTCACGCGAACACTTCAACGGATTCAACAGTCAATTCTTCAACGCTTCGAACCGGTCAAAGTGCGCACGCCCAAGTCACGTGCATTCTTTGCTTCACACGCTTCAACCGCGACTTAGTCACAAATTATTTTACATCAACGACACTCACGGTAGCACATTCGTCACACCAAAACCACTCGAGAACCTTTTCATCAAAAACTTCGACCGACGGCGCAACCGGGGCTACGGGGTCAAGTGGCAAAGGCCTTGGCCAACCCCATGGGGTCGGCCTCGGCCTCACCCAAGGCCACGGGGTCAGCCTCGGCCTCACCCAAGGCCATGGGGTCAACCTCGGCCTCACCCAAGGCCATGGGATTGGCCTTGGCCTTCCCTCCCCGGTTCTTCACTTTTCACGCAAGGTCCTTTTCGCGCTTTGTTCACTTTTGTGTGCTTCATATGTGACTTTGGAACCTTGTTCGTCATGTGAGTACGATTCATGTTGACACGCTCATCGCAATGCAACTTTTGGATTTGCCGTCGCTCATCAAAACACCTTCTGTGGAGCGCTCGAAGTTCACCCAAAGAGGGAGTGGCCTTGGCCTCCATGGGAGTTGGCCATTGGCCTTGGCCACCACCTAGGGTCTGCCTCGGCCTTCCCAAGGGGTCGGCCTTGGCCTCCCCAGGGGTGGTGGCCTTGACCTTCCCCCAATTTTGGCCAATGGCCTCCGCTCCCGCGCGCACTTGTTTTCTCAAGTCTTTGCACCTCCGCGATGTTTACAGAAGTTCATACATCAACCTCGCGATGTCCGTTCGCGACGTCCGTCAACCTCGTGACGTCCATCGCCCGTCAACCTCTCGACGTTTGTCACCGCGCCCGCGCACCATCTTCATGATACGTGCCCCAGACACCAAGTATTGCTTCGCGACGTTCGTCTCCGCGCCACCTTCATAACAAATGCCCTGGCAAGAAGTATATGCTCCGCGACGTTCGTCACCGCACCCGCGCACCATCTTTATGATACGTGCCCCCGGCACCAAGTATTGCTTTGCGATGTTCGTCGCTGCCCCACCTTCATAACACGTGCCCCAACATCAAGTATATCTTCGCGACGTTCATCGCTGCGCCCATGGGCCATTCTCATGACATGTGGCCCGGCAACAAGTAATGTCTCCGCGACATTCGTCGCTCCGCCATTCTCATGATACGTGCCCCCAACACCAAGTATATGCTCCGCGACGTTCGTCACCGTGCCCGCCCGCCATCTTCATGATACGTGCCCCCGACACCAAGTATTGCTTTGTGACGTTCGTCGCCGCGCCACCTTTATAACACGTGCCCCGGCATCAAGTATATCTCCGCGACATTCGTTGTCACGCCCATGTGCCATTCTCATGACATGTGAAATTTTATGGTGAATTTAAAAATAGCAAACTAATGCGGTTTCACGTGAATTTTTTTAAGAACCCTAAGATGCCGAGATGTTTCATTTCCAAAATTTTGGGCCGTTTTGAAGTTGATAGCTATTTTTGACCGAACTGACTTTTAAGAGCTCTATCCAGACTCCGGTTCGGAATTTTTGGGCAAAAATCTATTAAAATACTTTTGTGTTCAAAAATAACTTCAGAATGCTTAAAGTAGCATTTAAAGCGTTCTTGAGATTTTTTCGGTGTCCGAAATCCCTAGGGGCAATTTAGTATCTGCCACCTAGAAGTAGTATTTTGGTAATTTTTCCTATAAAATTTTCTAAAGGACTTTTGGCCAGGAAGGGGTGTAAGACATTGAAAAAATTTGTTTTGAAGTGGATTTGGGGTATGGGAGTGGTAGTGACCGCCAGGGGATACTTTGGTAATTTGCCACCCAAAGGGGGGTATTTTGGTAATTTTTTCTATAAAATTTTTTGAAGGATTTTTTGGTCCGAAAATGGAAGTAGTACATCAAAAAAGTGGATTGGAAGCGTTTTGGGGGTGTGGGTGGTGAAGCGGCCATCAGGGGGTATTTTGGTAATTTGTCATGTTGGCACTAAACTTTTGGTAACGCGCATAATTTAGCGTCTGAAGTGGAGGGAAATGAGAAATGATGTTAATACACCTAAAATAATGGCGTTTTGTTATCATGCCACAAGGCTAGGTTAAGGATCAAGGTATCGGGTTGGAATAACTAGCCGGCGTAAGACGCTATGAACGATCAAGTGGGAAGGAGAGAATAAAGTGTGCGTGGATGTTTAAGTGATGCCTGAGGAGCAAAGTATTCTTTGATAAGGTGATCCCGCTCGTTGCGGTCAGATGTTGCGAGTTGCGTCGGATATAAGCCAATCAGGTAAGGACAATGTTGTTCTGATATGTTAATTCATTGTTTCGATTAGCATGCCATGTTGATGACGTTTTTGTTCGACTCTTGTTGTTATGATTTGACACCGGTAGTCATTGTGACCGGTATTTGTTTATTTGAATTATGCTGTTGAGGACCTAGGGTAGAATAATTTCTCTTAGTCCGCCTAATTGATAAAGTATAGTAAGGGTAATACGTGTTCTAGTATGCTATGATTTGGTTTGATTAGCATACCTATCGTTGCTGACGATGCTATAGAGATGGTTGTGTGCTTATGTGGGATGTCACCAATTATTGAGAGCCGATATTTCTCCTAATTGAGAACACCATTGAGGACTTATGGTTAAATTTCTTTTGAGTCCGCCTTATCGTTGATTAATGATGTTATGTAGGATAGATGCGTTGTTGTGGTATAATGTTGGCACTTATTGGTAATCGATATTTCTCCTATTTAAGAATGTTGTTAAGGGCTTGTGGCAAATTTCTCCCGAGTCTGCCCTTTCGTTGTTTAGTGATGTTATGTAGAGATTATTGTGTGGTGGTTATGAGATGTCAGTAATTATAGATGACCGATATTCCACTTATGTAAGAGCATTGTTGAGGACTTGTGGTTAAATTTCTCCCGAGTCCGCCCTGTTGATGATGCTTATGTTGAATCCTTATTGTCATGTTTGAAACACCGGTTGATCTTTTGACCCGACATCTCTTGTTTGGATTATGCTATTGAGAACATAAGATGGAATAAGTTCCCTTAGTCCGCCCTGTTGATGAAGCATGGTTGTTTTAGCTGTAACGCGGTTAGGAACAAACACTCTTTGTGAGTTTCCTTCTTATTGAGAACATCTCTTTTGATTATTTAAGACTGAGATGAACATCCCGTATAATGGGACATCAAAGGAAGATGTCTTGTGAAACATGATCACTGGCCAAAAAGGATGTATGGCGCTCGAGTAGAGTCTACCGTGTCTGGTCAAGTCCAGTTTGTCTTTTTTGAGTCTGCATTGCATTTGATTTTATTTGGTGTTAATGATTTTAACGAATTGTATTTCATTGATGTTTACTTTTGTAATTCTTGTTTTAGTGTTCACTTGCTTATTAAGTAAGTAAGTCAATCTTGTCCATGAGGAGGTGGCAATAATGCTGTTCTGTTAGGCCTTGAAGCTGCTCAGTCCGACGAAAGAAAAACATCGTTTGTCAAATTACGTTGATGCTGAAATTTATTACAAACGCTTGATTCATTGTTATCGTTGAGATGATTGTTATTCTTCGAGACTTTCGGATCACTTGTACACGATACTCCTTGTGTTGTCTTTACTAGGCAATTTGTTGTGTTGTGCATGTTATAAAATTGACGAAGGAGAACCCAAGAAGGGAAAGGAAGTAAAAGCTAGAAAAGTTGAGTGAGGTGATAAATTGAGCAAGGTGAGACAAGTTAGAAAAGGTAAGGTAAAGGTTGAGCTACGGGGTAGTCGAGAGGAGCTACATGACATTGTCGTGTATTATGTTGTAGTGTTTATGTTGCGTAAGGACTTGAAAGTCTTCCATTACTGTATGATGTATGTTTGTAAGAAATTTTTTATAAGAATCCATTTTGGGGCGTTTAGTAATGATTAATGATATATGAAGGTCTAGTTGCTTTATTTTTTGCATAGAGTTTTGATTGTGATTATGATCAATTACTCAACCCGGTGATGTCATCAGGGTTGGGGGTGTTGCATCTTGCAAGGGACTTCTTTAAAAAGGTGGATGTAGGCTTGAAGGTAGTTCAAGTAGAATCACTATAATAATCTTATTGTACGCAATTTTACCCAAAAATACTTTTCTTAGGTCAAATTACCAAAATACCCCTTCGGGGTGACAAATTACCAAAATACCTCGTCCTTACACTTAAATCATCAAAATGACCTTTTCGTAAGCAACATCACTAAAATATCCTTACCATATGTAAATTTACTTAAAAATACCCTTTATGGGTAAATTTACCAAAATACCCCCTCGGGGTGGCAAATTATCAAAATACCCCTGGAGTTTTCGGCATTGAAAAAATTGCAAAATATCTTAAAATACAATGTTAAGCATCCTGATATCATTTTTGGACTAAAAAATATTTAAAAAAATTTTTCCAGAAAATTTCGAACCACTGTCTGGACCGAGCGCTAAAAAGTCAGTTTTGTAAAAAATATCTATCGGCCTCAGAATGACCCAAAATTTTAGAATATGAAACATATCAGAAAAATAAGTTTTTTTTTTTAATTTTTAGATCAAAATAGCTTGATTTGCTATGCTAAATAATTCAATAATTTTAGTTAACCGATACCCAATTTAGCGCCCTTTGCGCAGACCAAAAATTCCCGAAATATTCTAGAGTGTTCCTCTCGTAAAATAATGGGGGTTAAGATTTTGTATTTTGTCTAATTTTGATCCAAAATATTTATAAAAAATTAGGTTAGAAACTGTTATTTGATTTTACCTTTAGCGACATTTACACTTCCTATTCAAATTAACACACACACACTACCACACCTAATTTTCACACAGTGTCTTCTTCCTTGCAACCATGACACAAACTGGTGCACACCACTCACGAACACCTACTGCTAATCCTTCAGTGCTCCATTAAACCCCCTAAATATCCATTATACCACTTAGATAACACACATGTACATCCTAAATACACACACAGACTGTAACATCCCGGAATTTTCGAAACGTTTGACACTCGATCGATCATATACACTAAGCAATATTATCCTCAATTTACTCAAATAATACAAATATGTCAGAGAAACTAAATAACCCATCAACTGTCAGAGCAACTAAACCATTAATCATAATCTTAGCAAACTATCGTAGGTGAAACATCAATCTAAGTCTTATAAGTTTAAACAATAACATTTACCCACGCAGGGGTTCTAACGATTAATACTAAACTTAAATTTAAATTCCTTAGCTAGCTTGACTCTAATCTGTGCAGGCAACCTCAACCTAAAGCTGGCTATTACCTGCAGAAAGGAAGTCAAAGGAGAGTGAGCTTTCGAGAGCCCAGTAAGGTCGATCAAAGATTTAAAAACTGTTTAAAAACGATTCGGACGATTTCATATTTAAACCAAATAACAACCTTTAAGAAAGAAACAGAGCGATTCAAACAATCTTTCTATATACAATCAAACGATAATTTTAAAAGGATTTTTAAAGGAAAACCACAACATGCAATATAAACAAAGGGATGAGTATCAACTCAGTTCCCTTAAATAGATAACCATTTTTTTTAAAACACTTAAAGTGCAATAAACATAAATAGAAAACGTTGAACATGAGCAGTACAGAAGCAAAGCCACCCCGGCAGTGCTCGATCGCTTTACATATGCATATGTAACACTGACTAGTCCATCTAGGTACTAGTTAACCCAACCAACAGACCATCCTTATAACGCCACAATACAGACCATCCTTATGGCTCCCAAGTTACTAACTCATGTCAACATTGAGAAACAATAAATAGAATTCAAAATATTTTATGATAATTGAATTGATAAAACAGATGAGAATAAACAATTTACGAATTCCAAACGATCGCTTAAGGTTCAAGTTAGGCTTTCATGGACAGTTTCAAAATATCTTTTATATCAGCATAAAATCGAATCAATTTATTTTGTAAAAATGTTCTATAAACATTTGAAAACAGAATGTCGAAATAAGGTTCGTATAGAATTCCTTACCTCGGTCCAAGCTAAGCGATGCTACCAACGTCGATCAATATTTTCTGAATAAATCGAAAAAAGTCTCGCCGGAAAACCCTTCTTCATATCCTTCCTTTGTTCTCTCTCTCGAGATCTCTCTCTCTCTTTCAAAGTATCTTTTCAGAAAAATAGGGATGGGAGCATGCGACTGCTATCCCTTAAAGAAGGTTTATATTAAAAACCCTAAATTGAAAATTTACCAAAAATCCCATAATCTTTTGTTAGTCATTTCAAATTTACCCGAAGCTTCTTGTTATTACAAAAAGGCCCAAAACAATTATTGACGATAATTTACGTGTTAGTAAAATTTTAACGTGTTGTTATATAACCTCGCTTTACATATCGTTGCTAAGAGCTACTAAATAGAAGTATCGATGTTAAATGAAAAATATCGTTGTTATAAGCATATCAGTGGTAAGAAAACAGTTTGTCGCTAAATACACGGCGATGCTAACTATTTAAAAAATTATAGTTTACCCTAATTGTCACTAAAAGTAGTAATAAATGCATTGATGCTAGATAAAAAAAATATCGGCGCTAAATAAAAATATATTCGCCACTAAAAATTTTAAATAAATCCAACAAGTATCTGGGTGTTATTGTAATATCCCACATCGGATGTGGAATAGTATGAGATGACCCTTATAAGACCTTGCCAAGGAACTCATAAGTACCTAATTGGCTAGCCCTTTTGAGGGAGGCAATGCCCTGTGGTGGGGCCGTGGACCGGGTCGTTACAGATGGTATCAGAGCCGACTCTCGAAAACTCGGGCTGGGCTATCCAGTCGGGTTGCCGATGGTTGGGGAAACGAAGGCAAGCCCAGGTATATCCCACATCAAGAGGATGGTTGGGGCAACGAAGGGTGAGTCCGGTATATCCCACATTGGCTAGAGAGGAAGATTCTGGGCTATGTGTGATTGAGCCTTAGTGAGGACGCTAAGGTATAAGGAGGGGAGATTGTAATATCCCACATCGGATGTGGAATAGTATGAAATGACCCTTATAAGACCTTGCCAAGGAACTCATAAGTACCTAATTGGCTAGCCCTTTTGAGGGAGGCAATGCCATGTGGTGGGGCCGTGGACCGGGTCGTTACACAGACACCATTATACATATATATACACCCGAATTCACACATTGAAGAACACACACTGAAACACACACACACACACACACACACTTTAGGCACACCAAAGCACACAAAATCCATCTCTTTCTCCATCCTACAAACCCTTATACATGCAATACCCAATTTTACCCATAAATCACGCACAACTTCCCACTAATCCACACGGCCGACCTGCACACACATATAGTAACCACACACTGCACACACAGTATGCACACTAAACACACACTAAATTACTGACCATAAGGGTAAAGAAATTACCCATTGAATTTCTCTCAAGCTACCTCTATTCTTCCTTCTTCACACACAAGAACTCACATAGGTTCTACCCACGAAATTCACACACACTACACCTTAAACACACACTAAATCACTCTATTAAATTACAACTCAAAAGGAAGGAACTACCTTAGAGGAAATCCATCCAAACTTCACCAATTTCTTCCTCGAAGCTCTGCCCTTATCTTTATCTTCTATCCTCTATTTTTCTTTTCCTTTTTCTTTCCCCTGCTGTCCTATGTTTTCTTTTTCTGTTACTCTTCACGTTTTTTTTTTGGTTCTCTTTCCTTTCTTTTCGAATCGCCTTTTCTGTTGTTTTAAATAATAACACTAATTTATAATTTACATGTCATGAGTCATCAAATAACAAGGAGGAGGTGGTATCAACTAGGAAAATTTCTCCAAAAAATTAGATACCTAGGTACAAAATTTTTAAAATTGCCAATAGCCCTCCAAAATTTTCATATTCACAAAATGGCCCAGAAAGTTTCAAAAATTATATTTTTGTCCAAAAAATTTTCTAATCTCTATTAATTTAATTAAATATCACTAAAATATTAATTACATTTATGCCCCCAAAGTTTTCCAAATTACAAAAATGCTCCCGAAATTTTGAAAATTACATTTTTATCTCAAAAATCTTATTTAAGCTCCTACACAATACCAATACCCGAGCATTGCTCAAATTTGTTGCCCGTTTATTTTGTAGAGCACTGATGGTCTTTTTAAACAACTCTCAAAGTTTGGGGTATTACATTAGGGTAAGGGAAAATCCAAGGTAATAAAATCCCTAGACTCTCTCTTTAGTTTAGCTATGAATTTGAATGATTAATATATATTTTTGTGTGAAATTGGTAGCTTTTGGTGTGTTTGAGAAGAAGGCTGAGGTAGAGTAGCATAAGAGTGGGTTAGGGTTTTTGTCATATCTCCTTTAGTTCAAATCTGATTGAGATGATTTTAACTTTTTTTGAAAACTTCAATGTGTTTCCTTCAAAATTTTAGTTCGAGTTTTCTTAGAATCACACGTTTGCATATCGAAAAATGACCTTAAAATCAACGCCCCTTAGAAGTCTAGATTTTTTGGTTTCTGGCAGCCACTTTGATTTGTCATAGCAAAATTATTATTCTTTGGTTTTTCTATAAAATTTATATTTCTAGAAACCTCATAAAGTCCTTTTCAACTTTGTAGTTTTGAGTTTTCTATAATGTCCTGAATTATTGGAGTGTTAATATCAAATAAACAAAGTAAAAAAATCTCAAAAAAGTCTCTCAAATAGTCATTTAGAGCATCTACTAATTAATCCCAAAGATACATCAATAAATGCCATAGCGTCCTAAAGCATTTATATAATCCAAATTACTCTGACACGAAGTTCCAAAATAAATTCTAAACAAATTCAATTGTCTTAATTATTATATCAAAAAATACTGAGATAAAAATCTCTAGCTCTCAGTCACACATGTAATCCAATCCCACCTACTGATCACTTGAAAGGAAAGCAATGAGGGAGTCAGCCAAATGCCCAGTAAGGTCTCTCAATGTACCAACCAAAAAGGATACAAAACGTCTAAGAAAACAAAATTGCGGACATACAGAATTTTAAACGGAACAAATACACAAAAAGATTTCAAAATACCAAAAAATATTTTTGTAGAGAGACAAACACCGGAGAGCCATTCAGAATAAGGTCAGACATGCCATCACTGATACTTGAAATCAGGTTGAGAAAATAAGATCGCGATCTCTAACTCGTCCCACTGAACTAGCCCACGTTCCAATCCACGTGGCTAAGTCAGAAATAAAAGCGGCACATACACAGTGACATGGCTCGCAAGGTTATCATTACGTAGATAAGAAATGACTGTATATGCTTTATGGTCAATGACTTAAGCCAAGTGTCACTATAGGTTATATAAAGTCATGTGGCATAAACCAACAACCACCTTCCAAGCAAATCAAAAGGTTATTTAAAATAATTTAACAATAGGAAGAATGTTGAAAGATTACTTCAACCGAAGAAGACAAAAGTATGAGTTCAACGGAATTAACTGAATCAGAATTCGTATAATTTGATATTGATCAGTTAAAGTTCTAAGAAAATGCAACACAAAGGACCGTATGCTGAACAATGACAGATGATAAGCTTCCACATGAGCAACCCTTATGAAGCCAACGGTAAGAAAAAAAAATGTGCTTGATTGTTTATGTCTAAGGAGCAAGGAAAGAAATAAGAGAATTGGAAGTACATTAATTTATATTAAAGTAATAACAAAAAGGGACTAAAGCATTAAATCTATTTCAAACAATTGGGGGAAAGACATTGCTAGACAAGAGAACAACTGAATTATCATTTATTTGGTTGTGACAAAAAAACAACACAAGCCACATGAAAAGGCTCTCAACTTGACACGCAAAACGAAATCCACATACAAGGTGGGGATGCTGTTAGTTGATAGCAGTTAGAGTGACAGATTGGTAGCCAAAACAAGGTATACGACTCCACTGAATGGCCAGAGGAAATCGAGCAAGAAACAACACAAATTTCCTTTACATCTACACAGTTGGGACAAAAATCAGGACATCAAAACAATCTTATTTTCAATTGAGATTGCACAATGAGTTAGACGATAATGCACGGAAAAGAAACAGAAGAAAAAAGATCAATTCTATCAAAGAGCAACAACAACAAGATTGAACGAATAAATCATTAAACAGATGATTGGTCCAAGGCTAATTCAGATTTCAAAAAGTAAAGCCCTTACCTCTAATTGCAGGAGTCAACCCAAAATTTGATCTTCTTAATGCAATTGTATCAAAAGCCCTCAAAGTGATCTCCAAAATATCGTACGTATGAAATTAGAAGTCTTAAAAGCTATATATTCTTAAAACAATTACTATTTCAAAATACCTATTATGTCCTAAAACTCTCTAATTTTATTTTCTTCTCCTCTCTTTTTTTATTAAGCATTTAAGTATGAAGGGTCTAACATTTTCTAATAATCGTAGTATTTTCGCTCCAAAATAACTATTGAAAAAAACTGGTCTGCCCAGAATGTGCTGTTTCTATTAGCCACTTCGATTTGATATAGAAACTTCATTAATCGTTGTTTTTTTGTAATCCTTAAAATTTTGAAAACCTTAAAAGTCTATTTTAACTTTGTAGTTTTTGAATATTCGTCATGTTTCATCCTTAAAATGGTTAATGTACAAAATTAGGGTTTGCTGAAAAATGCAGTTTCTCGAATTACAGGTCAGTCCATTATCCAAAACTTTTTAAGCCATTTTTGAGCATATTTGGGCAAAGTGCAAAACTAAAACTCCCATTATTTTTGCAAAACCTTCGACGTGGAATTTTCTGGGCATGGAAAGGGCCTAAAATGATTTTATTTTAAAAACAAGCTTTTGAATTATTTCATATGGTAAACGAAATTATTTTTAGCCGAAAATTTTACAGTGACCTAATTTTACTGAAATGCTTGAGCATGTAAAGTTTCACAGCATTCCAATGCCATTTTATATACTTTTGAAATAGGATCCACAACACTCAATTTAAGGAGCGAATTAGGGTTCCGTATAGAAAATTTTCAAAAAAGTCTTCTTTTGTCCAGAAAATCACCTAGTTGTTTAAAAGAGTGTTTTGAGTTGTAACGCCCCGAACCCGAGGTCCGAACACGTCCTTAAACCATAATCCAATCCTGCCCAAAACATAACAACCTTAATGGTAGAGCAGAGCATCTAAAATACCACAAACAAAATGATTTGTATCTCAAAACTTAACTCCCAAAAATAATCCAAAACTTTATTACAAATCTCTCAGACTAAATATCTGAACCCAAAGGAAAATAAACCAACTAACCAATTTTTGTCTAAAGAAATCATAAGCTCTATTCTCAATATCAAAGACCAGAGCAATTCCAACCGCTGTACTAATATCTCGCCCTTCGTGCTACTTTTGGCCTGGAAGGGAAAGGAAACAAAAAATAAAGGGATGAGCACGAATTGCCCAGTAAAAGTTTTTACACACAGAGGGCCAAAAATGGATACGAATACGAATTCAGAATTATCGAATAGAGCCAATAAATAGGAATTTAGATAACTCAGTCAAATTTCACAAGCGAATACGAAAGTGACCAAAAGAAGGTTACCAAAAACGATTAACAAATATGAGTTATCGAATAGAACCAATAAATAAGAATTCAGATAACTCAGTCGAATTTCACAAGCGACCGAAAAATGGGTTAAATAACCAATAAGTCGAATATCGACTCAAAAACGAATAACAAATCGACTCAAAAAAGGGTTTACATAACCAATAAGTCGAATATCAAAATATATTTATCAAAACTTGTGGGTGTCACATACACAAATTGCTTATTATTAAGCATCACAAATCATGGTTATACCATGTCGAATATCGCAGCCGGCGCGTCACAAATGAGTCACGATAATTAAAAGTGACTTTCAAACACAAATATCAACCACAAAGTAGTTTGATAAATATAGCGAATATTTATTCAAAGTCCAAAAATAGTCATTATCGACTCAAATCGAAGAGAACAAAAATACGAATCCAACGAAACAAAAATCAGCTCAATCGGAGATCGGTGAATGAGATATCGTCAAAAGAAGTTTTGGGTGAAAAGAAATGCGCGAAAATCGAGAAAGCGGAAGCAAATTGTAAATAACCAAAAAGACCCGGCAGAGTTGACACGTGGCAAAGGAGACTCGGAATTCACACGTCAAGGCCAATAGAAGAGAGACACGTTGGTCTAAAAATCTTTGAAAGTAACTTTTTTGACCGCGAACAAAGAACGGCTGAGAGCACAAAATAATCACGAACGACCTTTTACGATATAACGAACAAAGATTTTTATAAATCAGATGTGAACTGTCTTTAACGCAAATTATAAGACAGTGAGACAAGATCATTGATAGCGTTACAAAAAGCGTGATGATCAATAATAGGCTCGGAAGCAAATTCAATTTTGAAATCAAACGAAGACGCAAAGATTCTCGTGTATGAAACGAAAAGACGGCGTAAAAACCCTTACCTCAAAGTAACGAATATCATGTCAAAAATCTCGTCTTTATCTTAGATCTTTACTTCAAAGTAACAATATCATGTCAAAAATCTCCTCTTTATCTTGGATCAATCACCACCTTTTTGCTTGAAAATACCTAAAAGAATGCACTTGACTCTTTTCTCTTTCCTCTCCTTTATCTCTACAAAAATATGAAGACTCTTATGTCTTCTTCTCCCTTATATAGTTTGCTAATTTAATTCTAATATGACTTGAAGTCCTAATTGATGGTGCAATCATAACACAGCTAAAAGTCCTTATTGCTAGTGTAATTATAACACATCTTAAAGTCTTCATTACTAATTTAATCACAATATGACTTAAATCCTAATCCAAGTCGAAATCTCTTCTTCTTTGAAATAATACTTAATCTAATCAACTAACTTAATCACAATATGACTTAAAATCCTAATCCAAGTCGAAATCTCTTCTTCTTCTTCTTTGTTTAAATAATATTTAATCTAATCACATTAGTCACTAAGACCATTAAATATTTAATTTCATCACTAAAAGGACTTCAAGAAAATTCTCTATGGTCCATTACTTAATTCAAATCAGTATAATTTTTAAATTATTACCTACATAAGTAGCCGAAAATCCGGGGTATTACATTCTCCCCCCTTAAAATAATTCCGTCCTCGGAATTGAATGTTCCTTAATCATCAAAAGTATCTTCTTGCCCTCTAATACGAGTCATTACATTCCTCCCCCTCAGAACAAAATTTTAACCTCGAAGTATTTATAACTTATCTAGCTTACAAAACGCATTGAGCTAAACTAAGCCACTCAAAATTCAGTAATTGAAATCAATTTATAATCCATCATGGTTCCACTGCGCTACTCTGATAATACACCAAGCCATACGCTTTGCACAATCTACATAATATTAACACGCTTTACTTCAAGCCTAACAAGTACTAAATACTTCTCACATATGACTTGACTCTACGAGATCCAAACCTTGAGTTCTAATTTCCGTTCTCATCATCACCTTAACCATATACTAGTGTCTAGGTGATGTAATCTACGCTCATAAAAAGCCACAATTTTAGTCATCTCAATATTCTCTTAATGAAATTTTGCAGACAACTCAGATTAACTTATTACTTATGTTGCTGAAATATTGGCATGCTTTCTGCCCAATGCATCGGCCACGCATTAGCCTTCCAAATAATGATAATTCTTAATCAAACTGCAAATATGAGTTCCAGAATTCTAAACCCACAAACATCTTAGTACTTCAAACATACGGTTACTTAAGACAACATCAAACTCAAACTTCTTGCCCATGTTTGTCAACTACAAAAGGCCACAAACTCAAAATTTAAGGCTTAACTAAAATTACGACATAATGTCTAAGCAATTCACTAACCAAACCATGAGATCACCTAATGACCAATATTTCCCCCCTCTATTTTTAGTCTGATACCAAAATCAAAACCCAGTCCATCGAACAACCTTCGAAGTATACCAATTTGACTTAGCCAATATGGATAATTAATTCTAGATGCACTTACACATCACACCAAAGACCACCATACTTTTGTTGCGCACTTTGATACCTCATAGAAAACCACCTCAAACTATTACCAAATCCATCACAGATAAAACTATTACTTTAAAAGTACCCAAAATATAATTACACACATATATCACTTGTATCTTTCGATCACAACACAACTCATAGCTACTAGGTGTTAGAATTATTCACCATAAGATCATGATCTTATCTTTTAACCATCCTCTTTTCTAAAGCAATCCGTCTTAGCATGATTGGAAAACAATCAGCTCATACCCAAAATCATATCAAATTGTTTCATATCCAGAAAACTAAGTCAACTGTCAAATCTCTATCATCGATACTGATGGGGCAAGAATTATAAACCATAGGGGCCACCACATGATTTTCTATAGTAGTAACTACATATAGTTGTGGTTTCGAGTTTTTAGGTCTAACACTTAGATACTTACAAAACGATATCGAAACAAATAAAGTGGCATCAAGATCTAGTATCACCAACACCTTCTTTCAAATTTACTACAAGTATATCTGTCACCATATCACTTGTATCTTAAAATCACAACCTTTTCCGTATCCTACTTGATAGAGTTGCTCATAGACATCAAAAGATCATAGTCCTATCCTTTAATCGTCTTCTTTGATTAAAACTTAAAAATATTTGAATTCAAAAGGTCATTAACATTCATTCTGCTACTGCATACTCGACCCAAAACCAAAGTTTATGCCCAAAGCTCAATCTTATGCTCTTATGCTCCAATGTGAAATAAATTCTCAAAACTTAATCCAAATTTTCAAGGTCTAATCCCAATCACATATATCTTAGGCTTATGAGTCTACAGAATCTCAAACCTAAGCTCTGATACCATTCTGTAACGCCCCGAACCCGAGGTCCGAACACGTCCTTAAACCATAATCCAATCCTGCTCAAAACATAACAACCTTAATGGTAGAGCAGAGCATCTAAAATACCACAAACAAAATGATTTGTATCTCAAAACTTAACTCCCAAAAATAATCCAAAACTTTATTACAAATCTCTCAGACTAAATATCTGAACCCAAAGGAAAATAAACCAACTAACCAATTTTTGTCTAAAGAAATCATAAGCTCTATTCTCAATATCAAAGACCAGAGCAATTCCAACCGCTGTACTAATATCTCGCCCTTCGTGCTACTTTTGGCCTGGAAGGGAAAGGAAACAAAAAATAAAGGGGTGAGCACGAATTGCCCAGTAAAAGTTTTTACACACAGAGGGCCAAAAATGGATACGAATACGAATTCAGAATTATCGAATAGAGCCAATAAATAGGAATTTAGATAACTCAGTCAAATTTCACAAGCGAATACGAAAGTGACCAAAAGAAGGTTACCAAAAACGATTAACAAATATGAGTTATCGAATAGAACCAATAAATAAGAATTCAGATAACTCAGTCAAATTTCACAAGCGACCGAAAAATGGGTTAAATAACCAATAAGTCGAATATTGACTCAAAAACGAATAACAAATCGACTCAAAAAAGGGTTTACATAACCAATAAGTCGAATATCAAAATATATTTATCAAAACTTGTGGGTGTCACATACACAAATTGCTTATTATTAAGCATCACAAATCATGGTTATACCATGTCGAATATCGCAGCCGGCGCGTCACAAATAAGTCACGATAATTAAAAGTGACTTTCAAACACAAATATCACCCACAAAGTAGTTTGATAAATATAGCGAATATTTATTCAAAGTCCAAAAATAGTCATTATAGACTCAAATCGAAGAGAACAAAAATACGAATCCAACGAAACAAAAATCAGCTCAATCGGAGATCAGGTGAATGAGATATCGTCAAAAGAAGTTTTGGGTGAAAAGAAATGCGCGAAAATCGAGAAAGCGGAAGCAAATTGTAAATAACCAAAAAGACCCGGCAGAAAGTTGACACGTGGCAAAGGAGACTCGGAATTCACACGTCAAGGCCAATAGAAGAGAGACACGTTGGTCTAAAAATCTTTGAAAGTAACTTTTTTGACCGCGAACAAAGAACGGCTGAGAGCACAAAATAATCACGAACGACCTTTTACGATATAACGAACAAAGATTTTTATAAATCACATGTGAACTGTCTTTAACACAAATTATAAGACAGTGAGACAAGATCATTGATAGCGTTACAAAAAGCGTGATGATCAATAATAGGCTCGGAAGCAAATTCAATTTTGAAATCAAACGAAGACGCAAAGATTCTCGTGTATGAAACGAAAAGACGGCGTAAAAACCCTTACCTCAAAGTAATGAATATCATGTCAAAAATCTCGTCTTTATCTTAGATCTTTACTTCAAAGTAACAATATCATGTCAAAAATCTCCTCTTTATCTTGGATCAATCACCACCTTTTTGCTTGAAAATACCCAAAAGAATGCACTTGACTCTTTTCTCTTTCCTCTCCTTTATCTCTACAAAAATATGAAGACTCTTATGTCTTCTTCTCCCTTATATAGTTTGCTAATTTAATTCTAATATGACTTGAAGTCCTAATTGATGGTGCAATCATAACACAGCTAAAAGTCCTTATTGCTAGTGTAATTATAACACATCTTAAAGTCTTCATTACTAATTTAATCACAATATGACTTAAATCCTAATCCAAGTCGAAATCTCTTCTTCTTTGAAATAATACTTAATCTAATCAACTAACTTAATCACAATACGACTTAAAATCCTAATCCAAGTCGAAATCTCTTCTTCTTCTTCTTCTTCTTTGTTTAAATAATATTTAATCTAATCACATTAGCCACTAAGACCATTAAATATTTAATTTCATCACTAAAAGGACTTCAAGAAAATTCTCTATGGTCCATTACTTAATTCAAATCAGTATAATTTTTAAATTATTACCTACATAAGTAGCCGAAAATCCGGGGTATTACATGAGTTATTTTTGAGAGTGTAGTGGTATGTTAGGCATTGGGAGTATTTTGATAATTTTGTAGAAGTTCGAGGCCATTTTGGTAATTTCATTCACTCGGGGCAAATTTAGCAGCAATGCATGATTCAGCGACAATAAATAATATCAGTATGGTTTATTATTTAGATTTTGATAGACAAGAGTTAGGGTAGGCTTAGGAACAAGAACCGTAACCGTTTAGCTATCCAGGTAAGTACTCCTGCTATGTTGCTCCGTACAACCTATTTTCCAATATATGAGAATGTACATGTGAGTTTACCAAATTAAGTATTGTTATACTTCTGGTGCTCTGAAATTAGTTTGATAAGAAAAATTAGTCAAAAATACCATGGAATGTTTCTTTCTATGAGTAATGTTTTAAGTTTACTTATGTTGAATGAGACAGTATTTGTGGCTTGATTGTTATGCCCCATATCCACTGTGAAAAGTTGGATTGTGGGTCTTGGTTGACGAGACGATACGTTGACGCACAGTACTGTTTCTCATGGTTCGCCCATGCATCCACAATAATATGTATCCCGAGCAGAGGAGGGATTGTGGGCCCTAGTCAGGGGGATTGTACGCTAACCGCTGCATACCTAAGTTATGATGAATTGTGATAGTTGGTAATGAGCCTTCAAGATGTCACACTCCGGTTCTGAGAATCTTTGATGAGTTGATTTAGTATCTTTTGTAAAAATGTTTACTAGTTTTAAATCGAAGAAACCATGGCACGCTTTATAAACCCCAAAACCTATTTTAGGGATATGGTTTGTGTACTTACCCTAACACATTCATTTATAAATATTTTCAGGTGGCTACTTAGATGAACCCGACATCTATTAGGGAAACGAGGACGGACTCGTGGGAGATGGTTGTTAAGGACATAAGCTCTCTTAAAGCAATCATTAATCTTTAGATAACATTGCAGTATAAATTTTATGTTTTTGAGGATTGGTTGGAGCATTGATCTCCAAGGAGTTAAATATGTAATTGAAGTTATTTATGATAGTTGATGAAATTTCTAAGTGAGAATCTTGATAGACAATTTATTGTTATAGAATTAGCAAGTTGGAATGAATGCTGCACGTTGTCGTAGGCTTGGCAGAGCCTTGGGTGGATGTTTGAATGGGCCTGCGGCCGGTCATGGGCCAAACTCGTGAGCTCACCCGTCGGTTCGAGTCGTGACAAATAAGATAAAGAGACATAAAATTTGGGATAATAATTGAAATACATAGGACTATTACGTAAGTTGGTTTCCACAAATCCAAGCAATGAATCGTTGAAATTAAGATGGCGACCATTATGTAAAGCAGCGTATAT
This sequence comes from Escallonia herrerae, assembly GCA_033070095.1. Lineage (NCBI taxonomy): Eukaryota > Viridiplantae > Streptophyta > Magnoliopsida > Escalloniales > Escalloniaceae > Escallonia > Escallonia herrerae. The sequence continues at coordinate 295,148 of JAVXUP010000596.1, forward strand.
GTGGGTATCAAGTCCTTCCTTAGTTAAAGTAGTAATTCTAATTTCAACATATACAAAATGAATATATCTATATTTTTTCTTTTGCTTTTCAAAAGCAAATCTCAAAAACAATTGTAAAGACTGATTATTTCAAGAGATATGTGTAGTTTGTTCAACAGTCTTGATAAAATAAGTTTGTTTTAATTCAAATTGTTTGATATATAAAGAGGATGGATTAACCTTAGAAATAGAACAATTGAAGTCTTTTTCTATGTTCAGTATTCAGTTCAAGATTATTTTTCTAGAGCTATTATGGCTCTTTAACAAATTAGTGGAAAGAGACTTAATTAATCTGGCAATTCTATCAATGTAGAGTGCTCGACTGTGAATGAGATAGTTAAACTTGTCTAAAATGCTCTATGGCAATAGACTGCTTGCTTCCTTAAAGGCGAGTTTGGTGTTGATCCATACTTGATATGCATAAATGGATGGTTAATCTTAATCTCAAAGCCACTATAGACACCCTTTGTAGTCTTTTTATCTGCTAAAAATTATTGGGCTATATTAACAATTAAAATTAATTATTATGGATGTACAACTAATAACATGCGACACCCTCAACCCAGGTGACATCACTGGGCTGAGTTATCGATCATAATCGCATTCAAAACCCTATGCTGAATACAAAGCAACTACGTCCTCATACTCATATATCATTAATAAACACTTCAAAATGCGTCCTTACAAAATTTTTTCTTATAAACATTCATCATACTGCAGCGGAAGACTTTCAGGTCTTTAAAAAACATGAATGTTTATAACCTAATATACGACTGTAGTCGTAGGACTCTTAACAACCTATCCGCAACTCAATCCTTATCCTACCATTCCTAGCTGGTCTTACCTCACCCAACTAATCCCCTTGCTCAACTTTTCTAGCTTGTTTCTTTTTCCTTTCTAGAAGGTTCTCTTTGATCAACTTTATAGCCTGCACAATACAACATAAGGAATGAGCGCAAATCGCCCAGTAAAGACAACACGAGGAGTATCATGTACAAATGATTCAAAAGACTCGGAGAAATAATAATCATCTCAACGATAGAAATGAATCAAGAGTTCCAATAAATTTTTGACGTCAGCATAATTGTCAAACGATAATTTTTCTTTCGTTAGACTGAGCGGCTTTAAGGCCCAACAGAACAGCATTACTGCCACCTCCGCATTTCCCAAAATCCAAGGTCATAAAGATAAACATCATTGAAATACAAATCATTAAAATAATCAACATCAAAAGAAAAACAGATGCAATGCACATGGAACGACGGACAGGACTCGACCAGACACGACAGACTCTACTCGATCGACATTCATCCTCTTTGGCCAGTGATCATAATTCATAGGCCATCCTCCTCATATTGATGTCCCATTTTACGGGATGTTCATCTCAGTCTCAAATAAATAGAAGAGACCATGTCAACAAGTAGGGAACTCATTTAGAGTGTTTTCTCTAACCACGTTACAGTCAAGTAACAAGACTTCATCAACAGGGCGGACTAAGGGAAAATTTATTCCTCCTTATGTCCTCAACAACATAGCTCAACAAGGAATACCGGATCAGAAGATCAACCGGTGTTCAGACCTAACAACAAGAGTTCAACGTAACATCATCAACAGGGCAGACTTGGGAGAAGTTTGTCGCAAGCCCTCAACAATGTTCTTACATAAGAGAAATTTGACTACCAATAAGTGCCGACATTTCACAACAACACGCAATGACCTCAACAACAACATCATCAATAATAAGGCGGACTCGGGAAAATTTTGCCAGAAGTCCTCAATGGTGTTCTCAAGAGAAGAGATATCGGCTATCAATGACTGCCGACATCTCACAACAACCACACGATAACCCCTACACCATATCGCCCTCAGCATTAGATATGCTAATCGAGTCAAATCATAGCATATACTAGGACACTCATCATCCTCATTAACTTCTATCAACAGAGCGGACTAAGGGAATTATTATACCCTAAGTCCTCAACAGCGCAATTCAAATATACGTATACCAGTCACAATGACTACCGGTGTCAACTCGTAACAGCAAGAGTCCAACATAAACGTCATCAACATGGTATGCTAATCGAAACAATGAATTAGCATAAGAGAACTGCATTGTCCTTACCTGATTAGCTTACAGCCAAAGCAACTCGTAATCTCTGATCACAACGAACTGCATCACCTAGTCAAATAATACTCTGCTCGTTAGACATCATTCAACATATATGCACAACTTATTCTACCCCTTCCCCTTTTACTGCTCGTAGCGTTTTATGACATCTAGTTAAGCCGATCCAATATATAACTAGATTCTTAACCTAACCTTATCGACGCATTAGCGATAACAACCTCCCATCTTTTTAGACGTATTTACACCATTCCTCACCTTCCACCATTCTTGATGTTTAATAATGTGTGTTCCAAAAATTTTGGCATCAATGGAGCAAATTATCAAAATACCCCCTAATGTCCACTACACCACCAACACCCCAAAACCACTTTACAACTATTTTCTTTTTAGATGTACTACATCATTTATAGAACAAATAGTCCCTCAAAATTTTTATAGGGAAACAATTACCAAAATACCCCTTGGCGGCCATCGCCCCAACAAACATCTCAAAATCCCTTAAAAATAACTTTTCGGATGTCTTACACCCCTTCCCAAACCAACAGTCCTTCAAAGCATTTTATAGAAAAAATTATCAAAATACCCCCTCTAGGCGACAAATTACCGAAATGCCCCCGGGGGTTCACTATCACCGCAACGCCCCGAATCACCTTAAAAACAACGCTTTATGTGGTTTACAACCCTTTCCAGACTAAAAAGTCCTTTGAAAACTTTACCAGAAAATTACCAAAATACCCCTCTTTGGGTGACAAATTATCAAAATGCCCCTGAGGGTTCCCGGCCTCAGAAAAATCTTAAAAGTGCTTTAAAATGCTATTTTAAGCCTCCTGAATTCATTATTGTGCTAAAAAATATTTTATAAATTTTTTGTCCAAAAATTCCGAACCGGTGTCTAGACCGAGCGCTTAAAAGCCCGTTCGGCCAAAAATAGCTAACAACTTCGGAATGACCCGAAATCTTGGAAAATGGAACTTCTCAGTATCCCAGATTCCTCATAAAATATTTGCACAAAATCACGTTTGTTTGATATTTTAAATTTCACCATAAAATTTTAAACTTCCCGCATCCGTTCACCCCCTTCCATATCTCGGAAAAATTTGGAATTTTTCTATGATACAGGTCTCCTAAAACTAACTAGGGCCTTTTTTTACACTTAGGCTAAATCTGATCCTAACTATTTTTTTTAAATTCGAATTAGAACCTGTTTATTTAATTTCCACCTTTAGTGACAAAAACAGTCACTATTCACATCAACACACACGCACACACACACACACACACTAGTTCACCTTCACGCACACACACTCATCTTCCTCCTTCAATCAGCCGTTATACCTGGTACATTCCTCTCGCAATCACGCACAAATCTCCTCAATAACTCATATTGAATTAATTAAACTCATAATAATACAATCGTTGATGCCCTAACCCATTTAATGTACATCATTACATACGATTGCACACATACAATTCGAATCAATTCTCAAACCCGAAGAACACACACTAACACACCCTCAAACACACTAAACTCACACCTAATGCGAAACCCCAATTATTTCCTTTTCTTTCTCCATTTTTAGGTTCTTCTACACCTAATTTCCAACAAGAATCCATTTAAATTCCCCATCCTTGATTATACATACACAACCGAAACATATATATGCACACATGTATGTCACATATTCTTCAACCAAGTTCATTCAAATTTTTACATTTTTGCAATTTGGGTTTAGGATCAAGGGATTACCCTGATGAATTTAGGGTTCTTTCTTCCTTTTTTTTTTCCTTTTCTTCTCATTCTTCTTCCACTTTTCTTTCTTTTTTTTCTTCTCTTTTTCCTTCCCGCTGCTCTTCTCTGTTCTTGCTCTTCAGCCGAGTTCTAAGCTTTGCTTTATTTCTATTTTACGCCCTAAAATTTTCTTTTATATTTTTACTCCAAGAATCTTATCCACTTTTATTTTATTATTTCAAACCTTGAATCAGCTTAATGAAACAGGAGGTGGCCACCATGCGGGGTTTGATTTCTCCAACTTGTGACACATTTTGCAAACTTTCAAATTTTGCACTTTAGCCCTCAAATTTCCAAAATTGCATTTGGCCCCTCAACTTTGGGAAATTACCACTTGACCCCAAAATCACCCTAACCCCTCATTTCACTTCCTAACACACATTCATCATCAAGATAATGTTACTTAATAGCATATGCATCCCGTTCATCATATTTTTTAAAATTATATTTTTGCCCCCCTAACTTTTTTAAATTGCATTTTAACCCCCCAAGGCCACACTAACTCCTTAACACTTAGTTATCACCCACATAATGCTACTTAATAAAAATAGCCCTTTTTAATTAATCTACTTCACGGGTAGATTAATTTTTAATATTTTTAGGGTATCACATAACATATCAAACTTAAACAATTTAATCTGTCCAGTTGTCCAGTCCACTCTAGTTGCCCAGTTTACTCGACCGGCCCATTCCAATTGTCTAGTATAGTAATAGGACTCAATTCAGTCCAATTAAGTTGGACCAGTCTAGTAAAAGAGTATGATTTATGATAAAGATTTTAATTTTTGTGATTTATCTTTGATGCAAATTAATTCTTTTAATTATATGGAATAAGAAGATAATTCTTGAATCTAGTACATCCAATTTGATTAAATCAGAGATAATTACTAAATTATGGGCAGATAATGTCCAAAAATTAAAAAATAATGGTATGAACCGAGCAATTTTTGAAAAATCAGCACGTTAGTTGACTTTTCTAGAGTTTGTAATTTTTATGAAATATTTTGTTTCATTACCTGATCACTGACTGAAATTGTCATTTTTATCATTTCTGGTGCCTCAGACCTCTATAAAAAGTCTCTTTTGGCTACATTTCAAAGAATCAGCTTTTTTCTCTTTAGATCTTTTATAGCATATCTCTCGTAGAAGTGGTAGACCATCTCTTAGTAGAATTTAGCACTTCATACTCATTTCTATATATTCTTAAGTCACTTGCATTGTGGATCTGTCTCAAAGCGTTTTCGAGTCTTCTAGGAAGGTGCATTGGCGAGGTGTATTTATTGCTTTCTAGGCTAATTTAGAATATAATAGTCTAGAGTGTTTCCCTTCCCTGCGGTCACATTTCAAGTACAAAAACTATCAAAAAAAGAGTATTTTATTTCATTTCTAAGTTCGAGTCTAATATAATAGTTAGGAGTGTTTCCCTTCCATGCGATCACATTTCAAGTACAAAAACTATCAAAAAAAGAGTATTTTATTTCATTTCTAAGTTCGAGGCTAACACCGAAAGGTAAATCCCCTCCAATAGGGCGGTCAAACTACGATGATTTTGATTCTGGTTTGTCAAGCCGGAAATGTAGGCCATTTGAGCCATGCTACCGAATTCAAACCAATAATTTAGAATTAGAGATACTGTGGGTTTTATTACATGTTTATGTGTTTAAGGCCAAAAATCAATAAAATCAAACTAGATATGGAAAGGGTATGGCAGGTGCCTAACATCTTTCCGTCGTATAATTTAGTGCCCGAACCCATTTTCTTATTTTCAGTAGACTAGTTAGTCTTTGGACATTTTAGATTCATTTTTAGGGTTTTTCTTTTTTTCCCTTCTTCTAATAACATAAGATGACGAGTCTGAATTTTAGACCTTTCCCGGGTCTAGGGAATTTTCTGAGGCTGTTTGCTATAGTGCGCGACTCTGCTAGGGACTAAAAACTAAGTAGACTAGACTTGAAATTTTTTCCTTGCTTTCAGGCCTCTTTGGGTTTTCTTTGTGTTGTATGACATGTAAATGTGCTAAAACTGTTGTAGTTGTGCTCTTATTTTGTGCCTGACACAAGTGCACGATTGTCTTTAACCCACCCACTCGAAGGCAACGGTTGAAACCCCCTGGCTTTATAACTATCGGGGAATTCATCTATACTCTTACCTTTAAGGGCTAATACCAAGGGCCTCTTGTGTATACGTGCATGTGGTCACCCATCATTAACTACTTGAGTTATGGATGGGAGGTATATCGTACAAGTGAAGTCGACGAAGTGACCTACACCGGTGTTGAGAGAGAAACCATACACCTGGACCGTTTCAGTGTTCTACCCTTTTCTGGAGGATACCCGTCAACCCTATGGCATATTGGCAAGGAAACCAATGATATTATGTAGGCTAGCCAGTAGTCTCGCAAAAGGGAAGAATCTAACTAACCAGCCATTTTTTTAATCAAGTAACAAGATGTTTAGTCAGTAAATGCTATGTTTGCAAATTCGAACTGGCTAGTTTATACCCTAGACCCTCTAACCCACTGACTAACTTGCCGGTTAACCCACCAGGTTATCGGACAGTTAGTCAGGAGCCTGACCTCCACAAAAATTTAATTCCAAAACTTCCAACCCACTGAACAACTAACCAATTAACCCACGAGGTTACTGGACGGTTAGTCAAAACGCTACTTGTCCACAATTTTTCAAAACCCTAATTTAACCTATAGACTAAGCAATCGGTTTACCCATTGGGTTATTAAATGGTTGTCAACACCCTATCTCCTCCAGAATATTTCTAAAAATCCCAAATAACCTCACTGATCAACCAGACAGTTAAACCAATCTGGGTTACCAAAAGGTTAGTCAGAAGCCTGCATTTGATTATTTTCCTATCCTCTTGGGGTGTAATATGCCAGTTCTATGTGTCTATGTGCTTAAATTGTAACATCCCAGAATTTTTCGGAACATTAAAACACAATCAATCGACGACACTATCACAATGGTAACCTCATAACCAAATAGATAGTCATCATCAGAGCAGCTAAAACCTTTAATCGAACATTATTCTCAATAGACTTTCAAAAATGATACATCAAACTAAGCCTAAATTTTTTTAAACAATAACGTTTCCCACATAGGGGTTCTAACGATCAATACCAAAATTTAACTTCACTTCCTTACGCTTGACTTTAATCCGTGCTGGCAACCTCAACCTAATGCTGCTTATCACTTGCGGAAAGGAAGTCAAAAGAGAGTGAGCTTTTGAGAGCCCAGTAAGGTCGATCAAAGATTTTAAAACAAGTCAAAAACGAATCGGACGATTTTACATCTAAACCAAATAACAACTTTCAAAAATGGAGAAACAGAGTGATTCAACTGATTTTCTATATACAATCAAGTGATAATTTTAAAAAGGGTTTTCAAAGAAAACCACAACATTTCAATATAAACAATAGGGACGAGTATCAACTCAATCCCTCAATTAACAGTTATTCAAAACACTTAGTGTATAATAAAACAGGAATAGAAAATATTGAACATGAGCAATACAATATAGCAAAGTCACCTCGGCAGTGCTCGATACGCTTTACATATGCATATGTACAGTGACTTGTCCATCTAGGTACTAGTTTAACCCAACCAACAGACCATTCTTATAACTCCAACAATACAAACCATTCTTATAACTCCCAACTTACTAACTCATGTCAACATTGAGAAGCAATAAATAGAATTGAAAATATTTTACGGTGATTGAGTTGATAAACTAATAAATGTGAATCAGAATTTCAAACGATCGCTAAATGGCTCAAATTTGGGTTTCATGGGCAGTTAAAAAAACATTTTTATACAATCATAGAAATCAACAATCAATGTATTATGTAAAACTGTTATTTTAAACATTTGAAAATAGAAAAACAAAATGGGGTTCGTATAGAATTCCTTACCTCAATCCAAGCTAAGCGATGCTACCAACCTCGATCAATATTTTCTGAATAAACCTAGATTGACAATCCATTGGTTAGAACAAAATCTATGCTTTATTACTATAACCTAATATTAACTACCCAAACGATGCTCACTTTTAACTCCATAATCGCTCAACTCAAAACAGTTCCCGCACACGACCAACCTAGCTGAAAACCTTGTACACTACTAAACGCGTAATGATATTTCAAAATTCATAATAAATTACAATAAAACACTTTTATAACTTAAAACATTAATAAAAGTCAAAATATGAATTTTCTGAATTTGTTTGAATTAAAATAATTTCTTTAAATGAAAAAAAACCCATAAATAGCCATAATAACTTCTAGCTGAAAATAAAGTCCCATAATTTTTTAACACTTTAGAACACTTATAAAAATTATAGAAATTGAAATCAGAATTTAAAAGACATCAAAACTATTTTTAAAATTTTGTTTTGCTAAAATCAATGCAATACGGAAACTATAGCAAATCAACTCTAAAATTTACAAAGTTGTCTTTGTGATACAAAAACATTACTCTAATTTTTACAAAATATTTTCATGAGTCTAAAGGCTTAATTTTTTTTTTATAATTTTGAACTTGTCAAAAATATTAAAAATACTTACAATTTCAGAAAATTATAATTTTTTTTCACGAATTCTAATATGGTCTAACGTATTATACTGTTAAATTTTCACATGTTAAAAATCACTGTACACTATCCTATGTTCTCAATGAACCTAACCCTACTCGTATACACACGCGCGCATAGCTTATACCCCCTTTCACCGGTTGCTTTGGTAGCTTCTCTTCTCTCTACATCCACAGACCCACATCAACACATAACACTCACTCATTCACACAACACCCACATACACTTTTACACACACACACACACACACACACGCACACATCACTCATTTACACACACACACACACACACATCTACACATTCACCAAACAATCATAAAGTTATATATATATATATATATATATATATATATATATATATATATATCCATACCCATCTTCACACCTGAGCATCCAACCATACTATACTCCAAGCCACACCTAATACCCATCATCTACCATGCACACTCGTAAACACACACATATATTCCACTTATCACTTACCCACACACTCACGCAAACACCACTCTCATGCATGATTGGCAGTGGGTTTATCCTTCCTCTCCTTTTTCTTTATTTCCTTATCTCTCTCTCTCACACACACACACATATATATAAACACACTACGCACATCACTCCAATACACACACAAAATGCACAGTTCAACTATCCCTCATTCAAGCATTCACCTATCCAACCACAAACATGCACCAAGTTTCCTCACTCCCAAATGAACTGCTCATTGTTCTTGTGCTTTGTAGTCACAATAACCTTCTCTGCCATAATGTAAGTAGAGTAAGAACCCACACCAAACTGCCCAATCATGCTCATATCAGCCCCAACCTGCAGTGCCTCCATTCCTCTTGTACATCACCAGATTGTTTATTGTAAAATGAGCAATTCCCTCCATAATCTCCACCTCCTTTGTCAATGCGGCAAAGACATGTTCTTTAAGCCCACCAAACAAAGGCTTACTCCCACACCTTTCCCAAGCAGATGATAGTGATATTACCCTATTAGCACCAAGAATCACAACACATTTAGCTTTGTTTTCTACATTCTATTCTTGCTTGAAGTTGGAACTGAATAGCAATTAAAAATAACCATGAGATTTGCAAAAGATTTATATCCTTGTTATAACAAATGACTCTCTCTCTTCAGGCGAGTCACCACCCAATGGTTGTTGCTTGCCATTGTGTGGGCAGAGGCTGGAAATTCTTGGCAGATTCTAACCTCAAAGGAAGTTTTGTGGGCGTTCTATCCAGCTTGATTCTGTGGGCGTCCTTGTCTTTCAGTTTGAAGATGGCGAGACTTTAAAACATGGGCACAAACTCATGAATCACGTACACCCTGTTGTACCCACATACGGCGCATACACACACATCACGCAACACACACAAACCACACGCAATACCCATTCCACGGCGGTCTGCGGCTATCGCAGCCCCTCGTTGCTCTCTCTCTCTCTCTCTGTGACCACTCCATTTCACCCACAATCACACACTTTCTTTGACGGATGATGGCACCCACCATTACATATATGCATTGCGCACACATACAATCACAAAACACACACAGATACACATCTTTTCCCTCACTCTCTCTCCTACACCACATCCTCTAAACCCAAAGCCCCTCATGACTGGTTCCCTTTTCTAGACCCATAAACACCTCATGGATTCCGCTTTTATAGCCCCCTTAATCCCATAAACCATTAAAGAACAAAAGAGAAAAAAAAAGAGAAAGCTTACCAAAAAATTATTCCGATCGCCGAAAACGTCATGTTTCCTTCGCCTTCTCTCTCTACATCTCTCTTCGCCTCTTTCTCTCTACCGAAAATCTGAAGGAGAGAAGGTATTTTGGACGGCCGACTCTCAAAGTGTCTGTATATATACATGAACCCTAAACTGAACATTTATAGAAAACCCCTAAACTTCCGTTAGTTATTTAAATTCTTACCCGTGACTTCTATTATTACAAAAAATGCCCAAGATAATTATTGATGATAATTTATGTATTAGGAAAATCTTAACGGGTTATTACGCTACCCGCTTCATATTCATCGCTAAAAGTATACCGATGCTCAGAAAAATAATTCGCCGCTAAAAACACATGTCGTTACTAAGTATTTAAAATATCGTCGCTAAAAATTTTGAATTATCATTTATGCTAATCGTACTAAGTACGTCCATCAATATCACTTACAATTTCTATCTCTAAATTATAAGTTATGATTTTTTTTGAAATTTTGTCGCTAAAGCTTGCCGATAGAAATCGGTCACGCTAATCGTCACTAAAAATCTAAATAATGATTTCTTATAACTACTATCATTAAATCACAACTTAATTATAGTTTCTAAACATTATCACTAAAGATAACAAAATTTAATGCTCATCAATTCGTCGCTAAAGATTCCATAAGTAATTAGCTAAGATTTTTTTAGTGTAAAACTAGCCTTTGTTTTTTGGGTGTTACATAAGTTTTCAAATTCTCTATACAGTTAAGGCTAAAAGTGGCATTGGGATTCATCCAGAAAACTCACACGACACCTAATGGCCGAAGAATACCCTCAGTTGGAGATTTCGTCCACATCGTTAGTGATCTACATAGGGACTTTCAGTTTGGTTTCATTGCCCTGGCAGATCAGCATGCAAGGACTTCTAAAGATATCGAAAACCATAGGAAGAAAAAAAAGGGAGCCAGAAGATGAATCAAAAACAAAAAAAGGAGTGGATAAGAAGAAGGCCGACTTTAAATGGCAGTATGAGTCAGAGGATGAAGAGTAAAAGCCCAATACCCCAGAATAAAAAGATAAATTGGCCGCACTCAAATCCCAGATTACCCATATGAGAAGGTCAACTGACCCGAGACCTTAATGCATTCGCCCTAAACCTTGAAGATCGACTGTCACCCAAATTTAAGACGCCTGATATGATCAAGTTCGATGAAACCACTGACCCCAAAATCCATGTTAAGTGTACATGCGTGCCTTGGCCCTTTATGAATAAGCTAGAACCAGTTAATCCATCTTTTCCATCTCACCCCAAAAGGAGCCGCCTCTCGATGGTTCTTTACTGTAGATGAAGCCCGAATTTGGACATGGGAAATGTCATACAGGAGTTTGTGAGTCAGTATCAGTAGAATGCAGATTTGGACATCAGCCGAAGAGATTTGGAGACTACCAAGCAAGAGTCAAGGGAGTCATTATATGCTTTTATAATGAGATGGAGAAATAAGGCTGCCTAGATAGTAAACCACCCTACAGAACAAGATCAAGTTAACATAGTAAGGAACAATTTGTTGACAGTGTAACACGAGTACATCTTTGGTTACTATCGTACGCCATTCAAGTCTTTGGTGGGATCCCTAGTTCAGATTGAAGATGCCATCAATAAGGGTCCCATCTCTCAAGGAATAAAGCCCGAAGTCTATTAAGGTGGCACAAGGAATTCTAATGCTAACAATGTCAACAATGTTTGAGCACAGCAAGTGGTGTACTGGGAAGCCAGTACTGAACCAAGACAGAAGCTTACCCCACTCGATGCTCGACAACCCAAGGTGTTCGAGCGACAAGCAGATATGTATGATCTCCAAATTACCCCATACCACAAACTACAGTGATACGTGAGGGATATGATGTCCAGGATTTTTGTGCATACCACCAAGGAAAGGGCCACCCCACAGAGAGATGTATCACCCTTTGACATGCTATTCAAGACCTTATCATCTAGGGTGAAACCTCCCTTCTTGTTAAGCCTAACATAAGAAATGAGCGCTTGCTAGCTCATAGGGTGAATGCCATCATAATGTTCAGTGAGTGCTAGGTTATTCTTTATTCATAACACCAGTCAGTCAATCTGTGAATGTTCTGTCTGTTTCTGTTTATAATCGATTGCCAGAGTTTTATGATGTAATCTCTGGAAAGAGTTAATGGAAGACGAAGCCTTCTCTGTGGAAGAAGAAGACTATGATTAGGACATAAGCTTTGTGTTCAGACCCAGTACTGTCATGTCGTATTTGACAAGGTTTAATTGAGCTTACCAGACAACCCCTAGTTAGCTGTGTTAGACCCGCTACTTTCCTAAGACCTGCGAGATAATGAAGTGTCAAGACAACTAAAGAAGACCCAAGCTAACATTTATATTTGGGGATTGTTGTCTGTTTCTTACTCTAATAGATAGGCCTTGATTAAACTGTCAGCAAGGCCCAAGTTCCCATACAGACTCAACCAGCAGAGCTATCCCACGTGCTCAAGGTTATTCATTACAGAAGTGTTCATACATTTTCTAAATTCAATATGGCTAAGTCAGAACCAAGCCAAAATAATCCACTCCATATCACCATGCAGGCTCCAGATAAGAGGGTTCTTTTAATCATCAGTAATAATGGTTCTGTTATACCCTGAGAAATTTTCTTTTTCCTTGTGCGAAATTATTATTTTAAGTAAATAAATTTGTGGACTTTTTGATAATATTGAGAAAATGGTTATTAACATTTCTAAAATTTTCCATCGAATGAATAGTGGTTTCATTCGAATCAAAATGGGAAGGATAATGATGTTTTGGAATGACTGAAAGATTCAGTCGAATGTAAATAATTTTGTTTTGAATGAAAATGGGTTTGCTTTGAAAGAAAATAGTTTTGCTTCGAATGAAAATGGGTTTGCTTCGAATGTAAAGATTTTTGCTTTGAACAAAAAGTATTTAAAATCGTGGAAAGCGAATACTGAAGTTTTCATTCGAATGAAAATAATTTTCGGTCGAATGAAATTTTTTTTCTAAAGTTTTCATTTGAATTTAAAAGTTTTAATTTGAATGGAAACATATTTTCGGTCAAATGAAAACTATTATTTTCGGTTGAATGAGAACTTATTTTGTCTCATATAAATAGCTTTCTTATTTTCTTTCTAGCTTTTTTGGGGTTCTTTATTCCTTTTTCCCTTACGGTGAAGAGAGAGAGAGAGAGAAGGCTTGGGAAGTTCGGGAGCTGGAGCTTAAGTATTTGTATTTCTCAAAGGCTTGATTAAGGTAAGGGTTTACTTTTGAAATTTGAATCAGTGATGGGCCAATCATTCATGTAAGTCCTTAGTTCTTTTTGAAATTTGAACTTCTTCGAATTGAGTTAAGTGGTTTTTCTTCTCCCTTTGTTACTTGTTCTTAATGCTATGATTTGTGGAAATCAAATTCCGTCCAATTTGTTTGACCTCAAAATTTGCCATATTGATATCGTTTGTTTCAGTGATTAATGATTATTATTATTTCGTAAACTTTGTATATTGTTTGACATGTTCGATATTTGATGACGGTTATCTTGAGATTTTTTTTGTAACTCTATGAGCCATGTCACAGTGTATGTGACTTATTTCCGACTTACTCATGTGGATTTGAACGTGGGCTAGCTCGGCAGAAATTGAGCTAGAGATAGCGATCTTACTTTCTGAACTGGCCTCATGTGTTAGTAATGACGTATGTGACCACTTTCTGAATGTCTCTCTAGTGTCTGTCTCTGTACTCAGATATATTTTGGCATTTTATATTTGTTTGACCTTTGTTCAGTCAAAATTAGTGTGCCTTTGAAATCTTATCTTTTAGATATATTTTAACATTCGAAATTTGGTTTGATGTCCATTCCGTTAAAACTTTTGTGCTTCCGAAATTTTGCTTCTCAGATATTTTTGCTTTTGTTTGATTAGTCATTTGAGCGACCTTATTGGGCATTTGGCTCATTCCCTTATTGTTTTTCTTTTCAGGTGATCAGTAGTTGGGTATGGATTTGCGGGGTTAGCTGTATGCCAAAGAGCTAGCCGCTTTTGTTCAGAATTAGTATTGGTATTTTGCATGTATTTAATCAAGACAAGTTGGTATTACTTAGGTTCTATTTTCAAACTCCGTGCTGGAGAAATTTTGGATTGTATAAAAAGCTTTGGGTCACTATGTCAGATATTGAAGTATTTTGGGATTTATTAGTGCATGCGCTGACTGACCATTTTGGGAGACTTTTGATAATTAAAGGTTTTTTGATTCCGTTTATTCGACATTAACGCTTCAATAGATTAATTCGGGGCTTGACAGAATGGTATCCGAGCTTAGGTTTGAGATTTTGTAGACTCTTAAGCCTAAGATATATGTGATTAGGATTAAACCTTGAAAAGGTGGATTAAGTTTGGAGAATTTATTTCCTATTAGAGTATAAGATTGAGGTTTGGCCATAAGCTTGGGATTTGAGTTGAGTACGCAATTGTAGAACGGATGTTAGTTGTCTTTGGAATTTAGATATTTTTAGTATTAATCAAGGAGAATAATTGAAGGATAGGACTATGATCTTTGGATATCTATGAGTAGCTATATCAGAAAGGAAGATTTGGCATTACTAGATCATAATGTCCCTTTATTTAGTTGTTTCAATATCCTTTTGCGAGCATCTAAGTGTTGAACCTAAAAATTTGAAACATATCTATATGTAAATACCTTTATAGAACCTGTGGTGACCCCCATCAGTATTGATTACAGATGTTTAAGAGTTGATATAATTTTTTGGATAAGGAACACTTTGATGTTATTTTGGGGGTATGGACTGATTATCTTCCAATAATGCCAAGATGGATTGCTTTAGAAAAGAGGATGATTATGATCTTCTAGCGAATAACTCTGAAAACTAGAAGCTCTCTATAAAGGCTGTGACTGAGGGATATAAATGATGTGATAGTTTAAAGGCTTAAACTTTGGTGGATGCGCGATATATGTGAAATTAAGAATAATATGTTTTTCTTTGTGATAATAATTTGAATTGGTTTGCTTTGAGGTATCAGGGTGCGCAGCGAAAGCGTGGTGGCCTTTGGTATACAAGTAAGTGCTGGTTGATATTGGTTATTTATATTGGCTAAGTCGATGGAGTATGCTTCAAATGTTATCTGATGGTATTGATTTTGATGTCAGAATAAAATTAGATGGGGGAATATTGATCATTAGATGATCTCATGGTTTGGCTGGTGAATTACATAGACATTATATCATAGCAATTTTAGTTAAGCCTTAGATTTTGAATTCGTGATCTTTTGTAGTTGAAAATATATGGGCAAGAAGTTGAGCTCGATGTTGCCTTAAGAAATCGTGTGTTTGAAGTAATAAAATATTTTTGGAGTATAGAAACTTGGAATATTCGATACTGGTAATTTGATCATGGATAATCATATTTGAAAGTCTAACAGTGTGGGTGAAGCATTGGGCGGAAGGCGTACCAATAATTTAGTAACTTTAGTTATAAGTTACACTCAGTTGTCAGTGAAATGTTATTAAGAGCGTACTGAAATGGATCTATTTGTGACTTTGTACGGGCGTAAATTTGATTTGAAGATTATAGAGTATAAATCCTTTGTGATTAATGCGAAGATTGGTTACTACTTTTGGTGTATGTTGAAGTTAACTGTGTCAATATTAGGCATTACCAAGGCTATGGTTTGATGTGTTATCATAATGGCGCAACGTGAGCCTGTCGGTATTGTATTGGTTTCAGATGATTTGAATTTTGATTAGAGTAACGTAATTCAGCGTGTTTCATTTTTTAGCCAAGTATAAATACTTTGAGGAGCAATCTGAATATATTTTGGGGTGGTGATGACAATGAAAGTTAAAAATTTAAGTTTGAATTTCGTAAAACACGTCATATGGGATGAGAAGTTGCTTAGTACTTGATACACCTCAGGCTTGAAGTTAAGCGTGTTTTCCAGATTGTGTAAAGTATATGGTTTGGTATATTATCGGAGTAGTGTAGTGCGTTATGTATTGGACATCAATATCATTTCTCTAAATTTTGAATGTCGTAATTTTAGCTCAAACCATTTCATAGGCTAGTTAAGCCATGCATGTTTCGAAGTTAGAATTTCAGTTAATAGTATGAGAAATGTATTGACTCTTGTTGAAATCAAGAAGTTAGTTGATGATTAAGAAACGTTTTAAATTCTGAGGACGAAATTCTTTTAAGGAGGGGAAAATGTTATACCCCAAAAAAATTTCTTTTACTTGTGCAAAATTATTATTTTAAGTAAATAAATTTGTGGTCTTTTTGATAATATTGTGAAAATGGTTATTAACATTTCTGAAATTTTTGGTCGAATGAATAGTGGTTTCATTCGAATCAAAATGGGAAGGGTAATGATGTTTTGGAGTGACTAAAAGATTCGGTGGAATGTAAATAGTTTTGCTTTAGACGAAAATTGGTTTGCTTCAAAAGAAAATAGTTTTGCTTCGAAAGAAATTGGGTTTGCTTCGAACGAAAAGTATTTAAAATCGTGAAAAGCGAGTACTGAAGTTTTCATTCGAATGAAAACAGTTTCCAGTCGAATGAAAAAAAATTCTGAAGTTCTCATTCAAATTAAAAGTTTTTATTTGAATGGAAACATATTTTCGGTCGAATTGAGAAAAAAAAAATTGAACCATGTTTACCTCTATTGGATTCGGTTGAATGAAAAATTGATTTTGTCCCATATAAATAGCTTTCTTATTTCCTTTCTAGCTTTTTTGGGGTTCTCTATTCCTTTTCCCTTTCGGTGGAGAGAGAGAGATAGAATATAAGGCTTGGGAAGTTCGGGAGCTCTAAGGTGGAGCTTTAGGATTTGTATTTGTTAAAGACTTGATTAAAGTAAGGGTTTACTTTTGAAATTTGAAACAACGATGGGCCAATCGTTCATGTAAGTCCTTAGTTTTTTTTGAAATCTGAACTTCTTCGAATAGAGTTAAGTAATTTTTCTTCTCCCTTTGTTTTGAACTTTGTTATGAATAACTTGTTCTCAATGCTATGATTTGTGAAAATAAAATTCTGTCAAATTTGTTTGACCTCAGAATTTGCCATATTGACATCATTCGTTTCAGTGATTAATGATTATCATTATTTTCATAAACTTTGTATATTGTTTGACATGTTTGGTATTTGATGACGGTTATTTTGAGATTTTTGTTTTGATAACTCTATGAGCCATGTTACAGTGTATGTGACGTATTTTCGACTTACTCACGTGGATTGGAACGTGAGCTAGCTTAACGGGAATTGAGCTAGAGATCGCGATCTTACTTTCTGAACCGGCCTCATGTGTCAGTAATGACATTGGTGACCACTCTGAATGGCTCTCTAGTATTTGTCTCCTTACTCAGGTATATTTTGGGATTTGATATTTGGTCTGACCTCTGTTCAGTCAAAACTGGTGTACCTTTGAAATCTTGTCTTTCAGATATATTTTAACATTCAAAATTTGGTTTGATGTCCTCTGTTGAAACTTTTGTGCATCCGAAATTTCGCTTCTCATATATTTTTGCTTTTGTTTGATTGGTCCTTTGAGCGACCTTACTGAGCATTTGGCTCATTCCCTTATTGTTCTTCTTTTTAGGTGATCAGTAGTTGGGTTTGGATTTGCGGGTTAGCTGTATGGCTGAGAGCTAGCCGCTTTTGTTCAAAATTAGTATCGGTATTTTGCATGTATTTAATCTAGACAAGTTGGTATTACTTAGGTTCTATTTTGAAACTTCGTGTTGGAGAAATTTTGGATTGTATAAAAAGCTTTAGGTCACTACGTTAGATATTGATGTATTTTGGGATTTATTAGTTCATGCTCTGACTGACCGTTTAGGAGACTTTGATAATTAAAGATTTTTTGATTCTGTTTATTCGACATTAACGCTCTGGAAATATTAATTCGGGGCATGACAGGTTATGCCCTTAATGTCTGTCGCCTTCAATATAGTTCAAGCCCTTGGTATCAATCCCTCAAAATTTACTCCTTCTAGTTAAGCAGTGAGAGTCTAAGACAACACCAGTACATATGTCATTGGTAGAGTCTACCTTCCTATGACAGTTAGGATGCTCATGTTGAAGTGAAGTTTCAGGTATTGGATATTCCAACCTTTTTCATTCTCTTGCTTGGAAGGGCTATGGATCCATTCGGTCAGAGCGATCCCCTCTACCCTACATCAGAAGGTCAAGTTCATACTTGACAAAGCCTTTCTTACAATCATGGGAGATTCTAGGACAAGTGAAAGATGAAAGAGACAATGATGACTAACTAGACTTGCTTCTAGGTGGGTTTAAGATCGACAATGAAAACTTTCTTAATTTCGCACCTCACATGGTAACACCGCGGTGCTTCCATGATGAGGAAACTCCATTACCTCCCCAGAAAGGGTTTAGGCTGCGATTTCCAGGGCCTTCCTAGCATCCCTATTCTAGAGAATAAGAAATATCAATTCGGGTTCGGATAGCATCCCACAAACAAATAAAGGAAAGAAGCCCTTAGGATAATAGCCTATACAAGAAAAGCCACGTCATGTCTAAGGTCTCTACGCTGAATGGACTTTTTGTCAAGGAGAGAAAGAAATGACCTTATTAGGGAATTCCTGAGCCAGTTTATACCATGGAGACCGGGAAGCTGATGAATGGATGAGAAATATTCTATGATTGTGAATGGGTGGAGGACGAAGAACTGTCAAATCCAATGGATCTAAATGAAGATAGTGCCTCTGATTGGATGGATTTTGTGGATCCAGAAGGAATGATGGCATGTTTCGATCATATGCACATCCTTGTGCTTATCAGTGACCAGACTCTCGACCTAACAAGCCTGATCACCTCAACTTAGGGTGATATGCAGAATTAGAAGTTGAGTATTGACTGTTAGATGTGGGGAGATCACCGAGGACTATCCTGATGTCAAGACTAATCCAGGATCAGATGGCCTAGATGTTTATGTTTCTCTAGACAATTTGAATTTTTTTGCCTATTCTGTTCTCCTGACTTTTTAAGTTGATAAAGTGATGTTGATTTCGTATATTCTCTGGTTGTTGATATAAGTTATGACCAATTAAATTATATGGTTAATAATGAAGCACAACTAATAGATGAAGAAGAGAAAAAAAATACCTGAAAGAAATGAAAAATAGAGACTTAAATAGAGTTAGGCCAGTAGCAATGTTAAAGTCAAAATAGGCACGCCTGCAAAAGTAATGGAAATAAAAATAAGAGCTAGCCTAGATGAAGAAAACAGAGAGAGAATCACTACACTCCTAAAAGCGTTCATTGACGTATTTGTTCGGTCATATAGTGACATGCCCAACATTGACCCGTCAATCTCTGAGCATCGCATACCCACTCTGCCAAAAGTTAAACCCGATAAGTAAAAACTTCATAAGTTGAGACCAAAATCGTTCTCTCAAGGTCAAGGAGACAGTCATGAAACTCCTCCACATAGGGTTTGTAAGAGTTATAGAGTACCCTACCTACCTGGCTAACATAGTGCATGTCCCTACACTGACAGGCCAAGTCTGGGTGTGTGTCGACTATCGAGATCTTAACCGCGCCTCCCCTAAGGATGACCTTCAGAATCAGGGATGGCCTCAACAATCTGCCGTTTTCTTCGTTGATTATATTCATTAGCTGGCAGGGACCATCTGATCTGATATCTATCGGTGTGTAAGTTCCTTATCGAGGTTCCATCAGCATCAAACTTCTCTTCAAACATTTGAGAGCCGATCCAAGATCGCCAGATCCATATGACAAAGGTCTCTTTCACCGTCTGAGGTTGATGGAAGCCCTGAATTGCACTTTGTGATTATTTGCAAGTGTCCTGGGAGTCAGGCCCTAGATCTTCTTGTGAGCGAGCTTTTTCTTTAGCCTTTTCGTGAAACTTGATTTTCCTGCTACTTGGAAAGTGCCATTCCAATTCAGCTCGCAATCTATTCTCAGTAGCTAAAATTGTCTCTCGAAAGTGAGGTCACAATTGATTGATGTAAAAATTAGATAGTAACGGAGGATTAAGTCTATGCCATTACTATCCACCCAAGCATCTACGAAATGGTGGCAATAAGGATGAGTCTCCCACCCTTAAAAAATAGTCCTAATCAGGAAAGAAGTGAGTTCTTGCATTGGGAAGAAATTGCTATAAGATGCTGGAATAATTTGTTCATAACTAGACTACCAAAGAATCCGAGAAGTGAAGTAGGAAAACGAGAAGTGCAATGCTATGAGGTGGACACAATGATATCTAGGAGTCTGCAGGATAGATCTGCGAGTCCTCCTACAACTGCAATACCAGTGGGTGTCTCTGAATTCCTTGGTATAAAAGAGTTAAAAGGGCAAGGATGATACGTCACCTTAGTCGGTATAACTATCAACTACATGTGATCCAATAACCAGATGTATAAAAGCAAGGGGTAAGCCCTTAATGCTACACAAGGCTCTTGGTGCACTTTAGTGATAGCATTGATGGTCTCTGCAACAACCACTGGAACTGAAGTCCTCCCTTGCAAAGACATTTGAGACACCACGTCATAAGGGTGAGATACTGGGCAACCAGGCATAGCGCCAAAACAGCCACTCGGCCATTCGCATATCACTTGTCATAACTATCCGATTTGTTAGATAAATATTTGATAAGAGAAGAGAGCAGGATGTGCTTACCTTAAATGAATGACCTTGCCTACTCCGCACTAACTACCAACAAGCGCATGCGTGAAGTGTGATATCTCTCCTAGATAATGGGAACATATGTAGTTCCATAGGGATATAATCAAAGCCGCAACTTCCTCATATGTAGGACAAAGCTCATCTAGACTAAATCAGAAGACGTTATCTTAAGGATTCCAAAGTTTTCAAACTCATGACTGTCTTCAGAAGAAGGCAAACATCTAAAGGAATAAGCTCTACCTTTTTGAAAGTATTGAAAGTACCTCAAATACATACACGAAGAAAACCCTAAGTTGTACATAAATAGGATTGAAAATTTGGAAACTTATCAGATGAACCGTATGGTTTTTGACAAATACATACACGAAAAAAACCTTGAATACATACATGAAGGAACCCCTAAGTTGAACCCTTGATACATAAATAAAGAAAACCCTAGGTTGACATGAAGAAAACCCTAAGTTCTCCCCCCTTTTTATATCTTTGTTTGTATTAATCAATCTTCCTAACCAACCATCCAGTTTTATCTCAAAAAGAAATTTGCTTCTGGCTAACTGTCTGGTTTTGCCTTAAAGGTGAAGTTCTCTTCTGATCTACAGGCCAGTTTTTTGCACGAAATAAGATTTTCAAAGAGCTATCCCTGACTAATCGGCCGGTTAGTCAGTGCTGAGAAATATTTGGCAGGGTTTGTCGATTTGAAGGCCAAAGTGCTGTACCTATTCTTAAAGTAAAAAATTCCTGTTTTTTAATCCCAGCCTCCTTTCTTTCTGTGCAGTGTCTACCCTACGACTAAGCTAAGATCTAACGATACTGAAATTCATTTCTGCCGGGGCTTCTTCGAGCTTGGCTCCTCATCATCAGTAGAGCTCGAGGCCACTTCATCTTGCTTTTCTTCATAGTCTTCATCCGGGGCATCAGGGGATGAGTCCAGTAAGAAGGGCTCAGTCATCACACTGGGCTTTTGATAAGCCTCGTAAAGCACGATGGTGACTTGAGGAGATCGATTGACAGACAACTTCTAAGATTACGTGAGGGCCTCTTTATACTTATGAGGTGCTGACTCTGCTTTGTGAACCGGCCTTAAAGGGACTTGGCTTATCTTCTTTGTCCTTTTCTGGTCTATTCTTTGCACAACCAGATTTCCCACTTAGGGGTCTGAGAGAGCAATGGCAGCATGCTGTGGAGAACTCTCGAGTTGGTTGGCACTCTATCCACCACATGATGGCGGCATCAAAGGGGTGGGTGTAGGCACGTCCGTAGTCTTTCCCGGCGGCCCATAAACCTCCACCAAGTCAGAAGGGGCAGACACCATGTTGTTCAACTTATGTAACTCGCTCAAAATCTATAAACATGAATCACGAGATTAGACTTGAACTAAAAACAAAAAATTGCTTGTGGTAAAGGATGAGAGTCGAGATTACCGTCTTTATTTGGGCTAACTCCTTTAGCCGAACACCTCCCCATCCCTTTTGGGTCTAGGGATCAGTTCCGTATTGTAACACTTCCATTTTAGAAACACTAGCACTAACCAAGAATGAAAGAGGATCTTTATTGCGCTCTCTTTCTCTTTGGCCTTCGCCTTCTTCTCCCTCGCCGCCTGAGCTGGCTGAATCTTTTTCACAAATTTAAGCGTCATGGGAAGAGCTGAATTCTCCCTAACAAATGCCTAGTATGTCCGAGGGTCGGTCAGCCACCTCAGAGAGGACATAGTAGTCCTCCTCATCAAGCTCTGTCTTAGCCTCAGTCCAACATTCCAGTCTGATACATCTCCACAGGTGAAGCAGATGGGATCCAAGGCTCGACCACTGAGTGGTCCTGAAATCCCATGCACTCTCCCTAGTAAAACTCTTCCTAAGAGTACCCTACCAGCAGAACCTAACATCGATCGAGCTCCAGCTCTTCCAGATGCAGCTCCTCCCCCTGCCACTTGGACAGGGATCTCTGAAAAAAATGGAAGTATGTCTCGAGAAAAGGGAATGAACATTAATGTGAATATCCAAAGGGAAAATTTATCGGACATTGAGTCAGGTCATTGAAGCTATCCCGGTACGTCTCTATCGAAGCCTGAACCCGCTCATCTTAGAAGTTTCACCGGTACATGGCCAGTCTCGTTTCATCCTTGTGCCCTTTCCAAGTCGCGGTGAGAGCCCAACACCTGAAAAGCCCCATCCTTGATAAAAAAAAAACAGTGAGTCATATGCTATCAAGTGTATGTAGAATATCAAGAGAGGAATGAGAGTAAGGATATACCTCCCATACATCGCAGCAGCCTTGAAACTCAAGGACTTATAATAGGACACTAAATCTATTGAGTGGTACAGATGGGCGATAACTGGAGTACCCCAGTCATACTTCCCGATCTCTCCTACATCGTCCTGTGCCCTCAGGCACAATAGCTGAACCAAGTCATCCCTGTTGCTAAATAACGTATCTACCAACATGTACAACAAAAACCCATGGAAGTACTAGTAAACTTTCGCTTCATCGGTGTCCTCTAAAGTCATACCTTTATAATGAGATCGGAAGGTAGCAAGCAAAATAGAACCGCCCTTTTTGTAAGACGGGTCGAATCCCAGCAATTGCACGACAAGGTTGCAGTCCCGGTCGAGATCATAGGAGTATGGAATCAGCCTCCCTCAAACGCGAATACTCATGATATTTGCAAAGTGGTAAGGGGTAAGCATAGCCTCCATGAACGGCAGATGGAACGTGTTGGTGGCATCCCACCAACGCTCCGCTAATCTCAACAAATGTTTTTTGCTATATGTAAAAGCATGTGACCCGTGCAGAAACAAATCAAAGCCAGTTTTGGCTATTCGATTCTTTACGGAATTTGGTACCTTGTTCCACAAAAGAACAATATTGCATGCTTAGTAACTGCATGTTTGCTTGCCCCAATGTCAAAGTATTTTATGAGTCCTCAACATGCATGTATCCGTGTGCTTGCGCATCATGTTGGTGAATTCAACGACCCTATGAATGTGATACTCAATTCAGTGACATTGTACGGTGTAAGGCTAATACAATATCTCTTGCTCTATTGCTAGAGGCGACATTTTCTCTATATCAATTTGAAGCGAATTGATATATTTGATACTTAATGACCAGCTGTCCTTGGACATTGTTGGCTCTGACCCTGAGTGATATCTCTAAAAATTCTCATCCTTGTACCTAAGTGACCAGCCGCTCGAGGGTGTTGTTGGCTCCAGCTCTTAGATATAACTCATGTTCTTGTCGAACTGCCCGCCGCTTGAGCTCATTGTTGGCTCTAGCACTCAGTCAAATCTTCGCTTTGGCCGTCAACCACTCAAATCAATTTGGTAGCTCTGGTAATGGGCAAAGTTGTTCTCAGTATTTTCTAGACGACCACTTAAATCGATTCAGTGGCTCTGGCATCTAGCAATTCCTCCCTCTTGTCTATCAGCCTCCGAATCACTTTAGTGGCTCCGGTAATAGGCAATATTTCCTTTTCTATATCTTGACAACTAGCCAAATCAATTTGGTGGCTGCGTTATCTAAATATATGGCTCCATCCGTTGACCAAGAAAATCATTTTTGTGACTCTAACAATGAACATGGTTATTTTTTTTGTACATCTAGACGACCATTCAAATCGATTTGATGGCTCTGGTATCTATATATAGGTTTTTGTGAGATTTGTCTGTCTACCATCTAAATGGATTTGGTGGCTCCAAAAACAGACAAAATTTCTTTCATTTAATTACTCAACGACCATCAGTTTTGCTATTGATTTTGGCTTCAAGAGACCTCTTTTGGTCCAAACTATGTTGGTCTAATTCCTTTTCTAAGGATACGTAGGAAGCCCTATAAAGGTTCGACCTCATATCTTTGCAATTATCCACGAGTCCGCCAAGCTAGAGAAGTTTACCCGCGCAGGGGTCTTAATGATCAATACAAAAATTAAATTTACTTGCTCGGCTCTAATCCATTCTCAGGCAACTTAATGTTGGTCGGTCACTACCTGTGGAAAGGAAGTTAAAGGAGCGTGAGCTTTCGAGAGAACAGTAAGGTCGGACAAAGATTTTAAAACAACAAAACGATTCGGACGAGCTTTTATATAAACTCAAACGAAACATTTTAAGAGCATTTTCAATAAAACATAGCATTTTGATATAGGCGAATGAGTTTTGACATTCGAGTCAAACAATATCTTTTTGAAACACTTTTAAAGGAAATCTCAATTATTTCGATATAAACATAGGGACGAGTATCAACTCAATCCCTCAATTAACGGTTATTCAAAACACTTTATGAATAATAAAATAGGGATAGAAAACATTGAACATGGGCAGTGCACTATAACAAAGCCACCCTAGCAGTACTCGATACGTTTTACATATGCATATGTACACTGACTAGTCCATCTAGGTACTAGTTTAACCCAACTAACAGACCATCCTTATAACTCCAACAATACAGACCATTCTTATAACTCCCAGGTTTACTAACTCATGTCAATATTCAAGGAATTTAAACACAATTCAAAAATATTTTACAATGATTGAATTAAATAAGCAGATGGTATCAGAGCCGACTCTCGAAAGCTCGAGCAGGGGTATCCAGTCGGGTTGCCGATGGTTGGGGGAAACGAAGGCAAGCCCGGGTATATCCCACATCAAGAGGATGGTTGGGGCAACGAAGGGTGAGCTGGGTATATCCCACATTGGCTAGAGAGGAAGATTCTGGGCTATGTACAATCGAGCCTTAGCGAGGACGCTAAGGAATAAGGTGGGGAGATTGTAATATCCCACATCGGTTGTGGGAGAGTTTGCGATTAGCCTTATAAGACCCTGCCTATGAACTCATAAGTACCTACTTGGCTAGCCCTTTTGAGGGAGGCAATGCCCTGTGGTGGGGCCGTGGACCGGGTCGTTACAGTTGCTGCGTTTAAAGCTTTATAGTATATGACCAGTTTGGCTTTTCCTCTAACCTATTCTGCATGATTTTTTTATCATGAAAGCCTGTCTTATTAACCCTTATTTTAGTATTTCGGGGATCTGTCATTCAAATTCCTGGATCATCTCAAGGCTATGTTGCACTGATTTTATGTTAGCCACATAATCTTTATCCTTGAGGGTCAAGTCACCCAAGGTTTATTCTTTTCCCATAATTTTAGTGGATCATAATTAAAATTATTTTCTAACATCTTTTTTATGCTATCAAGACTATGAATTTCTTTTCCTTGTTTATATTGATAATGTTGGTTTTTTCTTTAAGCCAACTGTAATTTTTTGTGGTTACTTCTTCGTTAAGTAAGTCTTCCTTGGTTACTTCTTCTTCAAGTAACCTTTATCATGAGGCTGTTTTGTTCTCTTCACCACGCTGGGCTGCGCAGATAGACTCACTTTTGATATGTTTTTTAATTTCTCCTAGGTTTTTTTGGATGAAAACCATATTTATTTTCTTACCAGCATATTTTCATAACGGAATTTTTTTACGTTGTATTTCAATATGAAATTCATCATGAATGAATGGTCAATTGTCAGCTTGTTTTAGGAAAGAATTTCCTATTAGAAAATTATTGTCTAAAGGGTCCAATTGGACTAATCGCTCTATAATGAACTATTTTCTATTTATTGTGACCGAAATATGATATGCTTCATATTCTGGCTCGAATTCATCGCCATTTGCCATTTGCATGCCCATGAGTTGATCTGTTTTGATCCATTTTCAGAGGGTAAAATCCTGGTCATGTCAGGAAATAGGATGCTCTAGTATCTACTAAAGCATCTATTTTATAAGGGTGATAACCTTAAAAATCAAAACTTAATTCTATATTAGAATTATTTCGACTGACTGCCATCTATTTATTATTCATCTTTTCGGAGGTTCTTTTACCCTTTGATAATATTCATAATGTATTGAATACCCTTTTCAAGCTCATCTCATGTGAAGCCCTTTTCTTTTAGCTTTTACTTGACAGTGTTATGTATTGATGTTGTGGTCATTACATGTATGATTTCTACACGTGATGACATACTTTGTCTGATTGGAATGGTAACCGTTTTTTTTACCTTATGATGTCTTCATAAGAACTTTCTTTATCTTTGGTATACTCTTCTACCATTTTTTTCCTTTCAATTTTCCGTTTTGGATATGTAGACGTGGAAGGTGTAGAAGAGACCGAATGTCTCCTTGGTTCTTCAAGAATGACAACGCCTTTATTTTTTCTGATCTGCATGTGTTCTAGTTGTTTACTAGCCAATCCTTCTTCTATCACCCATTTTTTAGCCCATGATAGTTGCCTTGGATTTATCTTCCGTGCTTTTAGTTCCGACATTACTACTTGTTCTACTTCGCTCTTTAGAATTTTACTTAATGGATTTGTGGTTTTTACCACTCTGCAAACTAGACGATATTGCACTGCAATATTTTTGCGTACCTCTTATAATTCGGTCATGCCTTGAGTCAGAATCCTCAGTCCTAACGCTTTGTTAAGATAAGGATCTTTTAAGGACATGAAGTAGTTTTGGTGTGATTTTAAACCAAACTGGACCGTTATATAAGATACTTTCCCCTATTAAGGCTTTTTCAAAAGTCTTTCACCAATTGTCTATTACAACACATTACTAGTGTATCTCGGCGATCTATGAATAATGGATAAAGACTAACTTGTATCTTACCAATATAGACACATTACTGAAGAATGGATAATGTTTTATGGAGATAATCTCAAACGAGAGTTCTGCAGAATATCTATAAATAACATAGGTATTTAAGAAAAAAGTGCTTTCACAAATTTGACAAAACTATATATATGTGATATGTGCTATTTTAAAATTTACACTTGTGAATTTAAAAAATATTTTTACAAGTTAGAACTTAGAGACAGCCTCCATTGGCAAAAGCAATTTAATGCCAAACTTCCTAAACCATGAGACAAGTTAACAGAAAAAGAGTTTACTAAACTCATAAATGACAGAATGCTTTGCGATTCCTTAGGAGGAAGGATTGTAGTTGTAGAAGAAGTTCTAAGGAAATATTGTACTTGAGGACAGACAATAAAAGATATAAAAAAAAGCTCATATGAGTTATGACTATTGTTCTAAAGTCGATAACGTGGTCAACAACTATGGATGTGAAAAGAAGCCAAACTTCACGAAGAAAAAATTCGAAAAGAAAAGGTTTGGAAAAGAAAAAAGATATGTGAAGAAATGGAAAAAATTTCAAGAAAGAAAATTTAATCCATCAAGAGAAAAACCAAAACCATGGGAAAGATATATTAGAAACAAATCTAATATTCCGTATAAAAAGCCTTCATGTCCAAAAGGAAAATCACCAGAGGAATGTGAATGTTGTCGGTTATGTGGTGAAAAAGGACATTATGTAAATAAATGCCCAAGTAAGAAAAGAAAACAAAATATAAGATCTTTCTTATTTGCTGAAGAAAGATATGAGCCAGCATGGGGATACGAATTAGATTTTGAAGACGAAGCAGAAGAGCTTATTTTAGAATACGACTACAAATCTGATGATGAAACAACATTAGATGATGAGGAAAGTTTAAACAGAACTTTGAAAAGCGTAGGCACGATCTTCATGATGTCAGAAATTTACGACAATGAAGAAGAAATGATTCATTTATCTAATAACATAATTAGTCATAGTGAATTAATAGAGGAAGAAACTCCTGGTTCTACTATAAGCCATTGGGAGATGCCTAAAATCTGGGTTCGAGAAATATGCAAAAACTCTATATTCAGATTTAGGAGTAAGATGAATGTAGAGATTTTCGAAGGAGAAACCTCGGTAGGTCAAACCAAAGAGAGAATACTAGATATTCCTCTCTTCAAGGCAGATAAGGCAAAACAATACCTTAGAAAAGGATATCACTATGTTCATATTGGTATGATACAAGTTAGTCTTTGTCCATTATTTATAGATGCCAGAGATGCACTAGTAATCTCTTGTTTAACAGATAATCGGTGGAAATCTTTTGAAAAAGCCCTAATAGAGGGTATCCAAAGTAACTTGTATAACGGACCAGTTTGGTTTAAAACTACACCAAACTATTTCAAGTCTTTAAAAGATCTATATCTTAATAAAGAATTAGGATTGAGAATTCAAGCTCGAGGTACGACCGAACTACGAGATGTCTGCAAAAATATTGCAGTACAATATTGTGTAGTCTATAGAGTGGTAAATACCACAAATCCTGTAACACCCCGATATTTTTTCTGATTTATTTAAAATTTTTAGCAGCGAAAATATATTTTTACTTAGTGCCGATATTTTTATTCAGCGACAAAAATTTTTTTCGTTAGCATTGATATTTCTGTTTAGCGATTTTTAGCGGCTATTAGTGAATCAGGGTTAGGTAACAACCCAAATAAATTATTCAAGTATACTGATTTTTCATAAATAATTACTTGGACCTTTTTGCGATCATAAAAAAGATTCGGGTAACGCTTAAAATAACTAACGAATAGATAGGGGGGTTTTGGTCATTTTTCCCTCTAGGGTTTTATATTTATCCTTGGTTATGAGAAGGCAACCGTCAACTCTCTTCCCTTCATCTGGTTTATATATATATATATATATATATATATAGAGAGAGAGAAAGAGTTAAAGAGGACGACAAGATATTCCTTCGGCGATCGAGAAACATTTTCCGGTAAGCCTCGACCTCTTCTTCTTCTTTTTATTTCAGCATTTTAGTGTGCGCACGTAGAGATGTGAGTGCTGTATATTTAGGTGTGCGTATAAGGGTCTAACATGAGTGGCTGAATGATTGTGGGTGTACACAGGTGGACTGCCATGGGGGTAGTCCATGTAGGTGTTATGTAGGTGCATGCACGATCGGGTAACCTGTGTAAATTAGTGTAATGGGACTGCTGTGGTGAGAAAGAGAGACAACCGTGAAGGGATATTTGCTGTAGAGAGAGAGAGAGAGAGGTGTGCTGCGATGGATGTATGTGTGGGTTTGTGTGAGTCTATGTGCTAAGAGTGAGAGCAATGAGAAACTGTTTGAGAGAGATGGACGCATACACTTTGCAATCTAGCCACTGCCTTGTGCATGAGTGTGCATACATGTTTGTGGGTGTGTTTATATATATATATATATATATATATATATATGTGTGTGTGTGTGTGTGTGTGTGTGTGTGTGTGTGTGTGTGAAGGGGACTATGTGAAGGGTGAAGTGGCTGTGAGTGACAGGTTTGTGTGTATAGGAATGGAGTGTTTTTGTTTAAGTTGTGGTCCACGTAGGATGGAAAATGGGCTGCCAAACAGCCCCACAAAGATGTGTGGGAATGGTGCATGCTAGTAGGTGTAGTAATGTGTGTTTGTGTGGGTTAGAGAAGGAGTGAAACTGAAATGGGTGCAAGGGGGCAGTTGTGTTACAGGTTTGTGGTGGGCTGTAGTGCTGGGTGTGTATGTGGGTATTAGATGAAGAAGTCAGTGCAAAATGAAGAAAGCAAAGAGAGATGCAGTAGGCATGTGAGGTAATGTTTTGAACTGTGTGAGGGATGTTGGGTATGGGGAAATTATAGCAGGCCTGTGTGACGAAAATGGGCATGGTGGATGTATGTATTTATATATTTGTGGATGTGTTGTGGAGGTAATGGGTTGTGTGTGTTACATGAGTGCATAATGTATATATGTGTGTGTTTTGAGTGGTGTTTCATGTGTGAGCGGGTGATGGTTATGAGATGAAAATGTGGAGCAAGGGAAGCTGGGTGAACAGTAACCACGAGCTGGTGAGTGTGTTTTGGTTTGGAGAGAAAGTAAAGAGAAGAAGAAGGAGAGTACCGAGCGTGTAAATTTTGTCAGCGTTAAGTGCGACACATGCGTAAACTAGCGCACAGTTATTGTTAGCACGTGACACATTACAGTATGACACGTTAGACTATATTAGAATTTCTAGCAAAATTTTATAATTTTTTGAAATTGTATGTATTTTTAGTATTTTCTGTAATTTTAGATTTGGAAAATTGTTTTAGAGCCTTTAATCCCTGAAAATGCCATGGGGAAAGTTATAGTAGTGATTATATAGTATAATAAAGACTCAGTATAAATTTAATGATTTTTGGAGTCGATTTGTTGTCATTTTCAGTATCACATTGAATTTAGCAAAATGAAAAATAAAGAAATAGTTTTAGTATCTTTTAAATTCTGATTTTAATTTCTATAATTTTTATATATATTTTAAAGTTTGTATAAAAATTATGGGACTTATTTTTCAATTGGAATTAATTTTTACAATTTAGGGGTTTTATTGTATTTAAGGAAATTATTTTAATTCGAAAATATTCAAAAATTCAGAAAATTCATATTTTGACTTTTTATAATGTTTTAAGCTATAAAAGTGTTTTGTTGTAATTTATTTTGAATTTTGAAATATCAACACGCGTTAAGTATCGTAAAGGATTCTCGGTTAGGTTGGCCGCGTGCGAGACGCGTTTTGAGTTGATTGATTTCGGGATTAGAAGTGAGCACGTGGGGGTAGTATGATATTAGGTTTATAGTAATGTAGCATAGATTGTGTTCTAACCAATGGATTGCCAAATCTAGGTTTATTCAGAGATCATTAATCGACATCGAGTTTTGGTAGCATTGCTTAGCTTGAATCGAGGTAAGGATTTTCTCTCCGAACCCTCCATCACTACTCTAATTTCAAATGCTTATAATAACAGTTTTTATGAATTGTATTGAATATTGATCTTTATGATTGATATGAAAATGTTTTCAATTGCCGTGAAACCTTAAATTGAGCCTTATAGCGATCGTTTGAAACTCTTTATTCTCATCTGTTTTATCGATTCAATTTATCATAACATGTTTTGAATTCTATTTAATGCTTCTCAGTTACCATTCTAACCAGTCGACGTATGTCATCACGTGTAGAAACCATACATGTAATGACCACAACATCAGTAAATGACACTGTCTAGAAGAAGCTTAAAGAAAGGGGCTTGACAGGAGATGAGCTTGATAAGGGAATTCAAGACGTTATGAGTATTATCAAAAGGAAAAGAAGGTCCGAAAAAATGAATAATAAACGGATGGGGGTAAGTCCAAACAATTC
This sequence comes from Escallonia herrerae, assembly GCA_033070095.1. NCBI lineage: Eukaryota > Viridiplantae > Streptophyta > Magnoliopsida > Escalloniales > Escalloniaceae > Escallonia > Escallonia herrerae. Next base: position 327,182 of record JAVXUP010000596.1, read on the forward strand.
TTATATATAATTAAGTTTCAACTTCAAGGGTTATCATCCTTGTAAAATAGATTCTTTAGTAAATACTGGAGCATCTTATTGCCTGGCACAACCAGAAATTTTACCCTTTGAAAAATGGATCAAAACAGATCAACTCATGAGCATGCGAATGGCGAATGGCGAATGGTGATGAGTTCGAGCCAGAATATGAAGCATATCATATTCCGGTCCTAATAAATGGAAAACAATTCATTATAGAGCGATTAGTCCAATTCGACGACTTAGACGGCGATTTTCTAATAGGAAATGCTTTCCTCAAACAAGCTGAAAATCGACCATTTTTTCAGGAAGAATTTTATATTGAGATACAACGTCAAAAAATTCCGTTGTTAAAATATGCTTCTCAAAAATGTAAACTTGGCTTTTGTCTAGAAAAACTGAGAGAAATCCGAAAACATATCCAGAGTGAGTCTCTCTACGCAGCCCAACGTGGTGAAGAAAACAAAACAGACTCATGGAAAATGTTACTTGAAGAAGAAGCAAATAAGGAAGATTTACCTAACAAAAAAGTAACCAAAGAAGATGACAGTTGGGTTAAAGAAATAAACCAACATTATCAACGCAAACAAGAAAAAGAAATTCTTAGTCTTGATAGTATAAAAAAGATGTTAGAAGATAATTTTAGTGAAGACCCGCTAAAATTATGGAAAAAAGATAAACCTTGGGCGACATTGACCTTCAAAGATAAAGATTATGTGGTTAACGTAAAACCAATGCAACATAGTCTTGAAATGGTTCATGAATTTGAAAGACAGATTCCTGAAATACTAAAACAAGGGTTAATAAGACCTAACAAGAGTCCTCATTCAATTCCAGCTTTCATGGTAAAAAATTATGCAGAACAGGCTAGAGGAAAAGCTTAAATAGTCATATACTATAGAGCTTTAAACACAACAACAATCAAAGATGGCTATAAAATTCCAAAAAAGATATGCTGATAAACAAAATCCAGTTAGCCAAATTTTTCTCAAAGTTTGACTTAAGAAGTGGATATTGGCAAATCAAAATGGAAGAATCATCAATTCCATTAACTGCCTTTAGTGCACCACAAGGGCACTATGAATGGACGGTGTTACCATTCGGATTAAATAATGCTACACCTTTATTCCAAAGAAGGATGGATAACATTTTTAGAAAGCACGGAGATTATTGTGTGGTGTACATTCATAACATATTAATATTCTCAAAAACCAGAGAAGAACATAGAAATCATCTAAAAAAGATAGCACAAGAATTCATTGACCATGGATTAGTACTATCACAAAAGAAATATGAATGAGAACAAACCACCATTAACTTTCTAGGATTAAGAATAGAAGACAATTGGAAAAATTGTCCTTCAAGATCATATAGCTGAAAAAATAATGCTATTTCCAGAACAAATCAATGATGTAAAACAACTTCAAAGATTTATTAGGTTGTCAAATTACGCGAGGAAATTCATCCCAAATTTATCAAACCTAATGAACGTCTTAAGTAAAAAGCTTAGAGGAAAATGGATATGGGAAGATGAAGATACCCAAAATGTTCTGTGGATTAAAGGTCAGGTTAAAAATCTGCCAAAATTAAGCCTGCCTAAACAAGGAGACAAGTTAGTTCTAGAAAATGACGCTTCTGAAAATTGTTAGGGTGCAGTAATAAAATCAATACCTCTGATCAAACTGAAGAACAGCTGTGTGGATACTAGAGTGGAACCTTTAAAGATGGAGAAACTCGGTATCACATAAACGAAAAAGAGTTTTTAACTATAAGACGTGGCGGCATAAAATCTTTTTACATATTTCTAGTTTCAGAACACTTTCTTATCATAACAGATAATTGGTGTTTTAAAGTTTTCCTTAAAACAGACCTAAGAGATGTTAGTCAAACAAGGCTTTATCGATGGTAACAATGGTTCGGTTATTATACTTTTGACGTATAATACATCACATCAGCTAAAAATACACTTGCAGATAGCCTAACCAGGGAATTATGCTTTATGATGCAGGGAGTTATTGTTACCCCAAAAAAAACTACTCAAAAGGCCTTAAAGGAAAGCTATAAAGCAGGAGATCCTGAAGTCGGCTTACTGGGAGAACCATCAGGAAAATTCGACTACTACGTCATTTACCCTAAAATGAAAGATGATAGTTCCTTGTCATTCACAAATCCTCCCCCCGTAGCGGAAGAAGATGGTTGGAACTACCAACCCGAAAGTCCTAAAACAGGACGGTACAAAGCTAAGCGTTCAAAATTGATGAATAAGTTTTGAAATAAAGAGAGTAAAGCTGAAACCTCGATAGCAAGGCGCCCTAAACAAATGGGCAAGAAAATAAAAAATTACTATCCTAATAACAAGGATTTAAAAAGAAAAGTGGCAACTGACAAAGATGAAAAATCTCCAAAGCAAAATGCTACCATAACACAAACCAATGATAATAAAACAAAAATATTTTACAATCCAGGGTTATGTGAAGGGAGTAAAAAACTCTTTGGAAATGTCTGGCATTATCTGAGGAAAAATTACTGAAAAGAGTTACGAAGAATCCTCAGTGAATTAACTGATTATGTTAAGCACTTAGAAGAAAGGCTTAATATAAATAATGAAGAAGGAATGATAGTCCTATAAGACAGGGAAGAAAGAATTTGATTGCTAGAAGAACTAGAATCACTTCTCCCAGCTGATATCACTACAAAAATGAACGAACTAGTCAGGAAGGAGAATGAACACGAAGAGATCCTTCGCAAACCAGAAATGAAGGAGTACTTGAATTGGGATTATGGATGGCCAAGCCTCACTTTACCATAAGATAAAGTTGATCTTAAATGGATTGAACATGGACTCGTAGACACATTCAAAATAAATCGAGATGATTATCAACTCATTGATAGTCTCACGGCTATAGTTAGATATGCTCTTGGAGTTATGAGATTTAGTCGATAGATTATCACAGTCCAAATACTGTCAACACTGGCAGAAAAAAGCGAAACCAAATTCTACCAACCATACCAGATTTGGTTCATTTATCGATTCGCTAATAAAAAATTAATGAATTTCTACCGACCGCACAAGGATGAACTATGGAACACGTATGATCCGGAGAAAGAGAAGATAGAAAGAATCAGTTGTGTTCATGCAATTATTGAAACCATGGTAGCCGATCCCATAGAAGCATGTTTTTGTGATGATGAAGGATAGTAATCCTGAAGTGGTGTAGAGCATCCATAGAGCCTTCTAAACAGGGTCAAGATTAGGTAATTAGACTCTATGAACAGTTTAACAGCAAAGGAGAAGATGAACCTGATCTACATAGCCAAACTTTTGAGCTGCAGAAGAAGGTGCGGGACCACAGGATAGCCATGATAGAAATGTACATAATGGCCAGTGAAAAATGACAAAGCCAAGTGGAGAAGAGAATAAAGTTGTCTGCCATAATAAAAAAGAAAACGACCCTACGGAAATTAATAGAGGATTTTCACTATTGAAGAATCCTATGTGCCTGATCCTTTCATCTATAAAATGGGTCGAAGTAAGAGTTAGAAGGCAGAGGAAGTCTAAGAAAGTGTGAAGTGTGTAAGAGTGTGAAGTGTGCTAAGTTTTAGAGTGTGCAACAATAGAAGAAACCCTTCCTTTCTATTACTCATATGTAATATTTCCTTTCCAATATAAATAAAGAGGTATTGATTTTAGTACAATGTCTTCTACTGTAATTTTTCAAACCAAAATCCTGGAAGCTTGAGAGTGTTTGATAATAGCCATTAGCCAAATATGAGAAACGTAACGCAATGAGTTGTGTATCCACTTGGTGAAAAGATTGGATATCAAAAAGTAACAAGAGAAGCATGGCGGGCGTACATTCAAGGACCAAGAGCAGCATCTCTATAAGTAGAGATTATATCCTGAAATAACTTTATAGTTTTTATTGTATGTGACGAAGTATTAGGGTGCATAAAATTATATTTTTCTGAAGTTTTGGGGTCAGATTGCAAATATGTTAAAGTACTAGGATTATCTAGCACTATTGAGGGATAAGATTTAATCTGAACCGTCCATAAATCACGGATAGATGGTCAGAATCTGACCGTCTGTCCGTGATTTATGAACGGTTCAGACTAAATCTTATCCCTCAATAGTGCTAGATAATCCTACTACTTTAACATATTTGCAATCTGACCCCAAAACTTTAGAAAAATATAATTTTATGCACCCTAATACTTCATCACATGCAATATAAACTATAAAGTTATTTCAGGAAATAATTGCTACTTACAGAAATGCTACTCTTGGTTCTTGAATGTACATCTGCCATGCTTATCCTGTTGCTTTTCGATATCCAAGCTTTTCACCATGTGGACACATAGCTCGTTGCCTTACGTTTCTCAGATCTGGCTAATGGCTATTATCAAACACTCCCAAGCTTCTAGGATGTTGGTTTGAAAAATTGCAGTAGAAGACGTCGTACTAAAATCAATACCTCTTTATTTATACTAGAAAGGAAATATTACATAGGAGCAATAGAAAGGAAGGGTTCCTTCTATTGTTGCACACTCTAAAACATAGCACAGTTCACACTCTTAGACTACTTCACACTCTTACACACTTCATACTCTCTCAGACTTCCTCTGCCTTCTAACTCTTACTTCGACCCATTTTATAGATGAAAGGATCAGGCACATAGGATTCTTTAACAGTGAAAATCCTCTTTTATTTTCTGTAAGGTCATTTTCTTTTTTTTAATGGTAGTCAACATTATTCTCTTCTCCACTTGGCTTTGTCATTTTTCGCTGGCCATTATGTCCATTTCTATCATGGCTATCCTGTGGTCCCGCACCTTCTTCTACAGCTCAAAAGTTTAGCTAGGTAGATCAGGTTCTTCTTCCCTTGGTTGTTGAACTATTCATAGAGTCTGATTGCCTGATCTTGACCTTGTTTGGAAGGCTCTATGGATGCTCTACACCACTTCAGGATTACTATCCTTCGTCCATCATAAAAACATGCTTCTATGGGATCGGCTACCATGGTTTCGATGGTTGCATGAACACAACTGATTCTTTCGATCTTGTCTTTCTCCGGATCATATGTGTTCCATAGTTCATCCTTGTGTGGTCGGTAGAAATTCATTAACTTTTTATTAGCAAATCGATAAATTAACCAAATCTGGTATGGTTGGTAGAATTTGGTTTCGATTCTTTCTGCCAGTGTTGATAGTATTTGGACTGTGATAATCTGTCGAATAAATCCCATAACTCCAAGAGCATATCTAACTATAGCCTGGAGACTATCGATGAGTTGATAATCATCTCGATTTATTTCAAATGTGTCTACGAGTCCATGTTCAATCCATTTAAGATCAACTTTGTCTGATGGTAATGTGAGGCTTGGCCATCCATAATCCTAATTCAAGAATGCCTTCATTTCTGGTTTGCGAATGATCTCTTTGTGTTCATTCTCCTACCTGGCTCATTCTTTTATTTTTGTAGTGATATCAGCTGGGAGCAGTGATTCTAGTTCTTCTAGCAATCAAATTCTTTCTTCCTTGTCTTGTACGACTATCATTCCTTCTTCATTGTCTATATTAGGCCTTTCTTCTAAGTGCTTAACATAATCATTTAATTGACTGAGGGTTCTTCCTAACTCTTTTCGGATATTTTTCCTCAGATAATGCCAGACATTTCCAAAGAGTTTTTAACTCTCTTCACATAACCCTGGATCATAAAACGGTTTTGTTTTATTATCATGGGTTTTTGTTATGGCAGCATTTTGCTTTGAAGATTTTTCATCTTCATCAGTTGCCACTTTCTTTTTAAATCCTTGTTGTCAGGATAGTAATTTTTTATTTTCTTGCCCATTTGTTTGGGGCACCTTGCTGTAGAGGTTTCAGCCTTACTCTCTTTAATCCAAAACTTTTGCATTGGTTTTGAACACTTAGTTTTGTACCGTCCTGTTTTAGGGCTTTCGGGTTGATAGTTCCAACCATCTTCTTCTGCTACTGGGGGAGGATTTGCGAATGACAAAGAACTGTCATCTTTCATTTTAGGGTAAAGGACGTAGTAGTCGAATTTCCCTGATGGTTCTCCCAGTAGACCAACTTTAGGATCTCCTGCTTCATACATTACCTTTAAGGCCTTTTGAGTAGTCTTTTTTGGGGTAACAACAACTCCCTGCATCATAAAGCATAATTCCATGGTTAGGCTATCTGCATGTGCTTTTTTGGCTAATGAGATGTATTCTACATCAAAAGTTTAATAACTAAACCATTGTTGCCATCGATAAAGCCTTGTTTGACTAACATCTTTTAGGTCTCTTTTAAGGAAAGCTTTGAAACACCTAATATCTGTTATGATAAGAAAGTGTTCTGAAACTAGAAATATAAAACAAGATTTTATGCCATTCTTTATAGCTAAAAATTCTTTTTCGTTTATGTGATACGGAGTTTCTGCATCTTTAAAGGTTCCACTCCAGTATCCACACAGCTAATCTTCAGATTGATCAGGGGGTATTGCTTTTAATACTACACCCCTGCAATTTTTAGAAGCGTCAGTTTCTAGAACTAACTTGTCTCCTTGTTTAGGCAGGCTTAATTTTGGTAGATTTTTAACTTGACTTTTTATCCACAGAACATTTTGGGTATGTTCATCTTTCCATATCTATTTTCCTTTTCTAAGCTTTTTACTTAAGACTTCTGTCAGGTTTGATAAATTTGGGATGAATTTTCTCTCATAATTTAACAACCCAATAAATCTTTAAAGCTGTTTTGCATCATTGATTTGCTTTGAAAATATCTTTATTTTTTCAGCTATATAGTCTTGAAGGACAATTTTTCTATTGTCTTCTATTCTTAATCCTAGAAAGTTAATGGTGGTTTGTTCCCATTCACATTTCTTTTGTGATAGTACTAATCCATGGTTAATGAATTCTTGTGCTATCTTTTTTAGATGATTTTTTATGTTCTTCTCTGGTTTTTGAGAATACTAACATGTCATCTATGTACACCACACAATAATCTCCGCGATTTCTAAAAATGTTATCCATCCTCCTTTGGAATAAAGGTGGAGCATTTTTAAATCCAAATGGTAACACCGTACATTCATAGTGCCCTTGTGGTGCACTAAAGGCAGTTAATGGAATTGATGATTCTTCCATTTTGATTTGCCAATATCCACTTTTTAAGTCAAACTTGGAGAAAAAGTTGGCTCGCTGGATTTTGTTTATTAGCATATCTTTGTTTGGAATTTTATAGCCATCTTTGACTGTTGCTATATTTAAAGCTCTATAGTCTATGACTAATCTGGCTTTTCCTCTATTCTGTGTTCTGCATGATTTTTTTATCATGAAAGCTGGACTTGAATGAGGACTCTCGCTTGGTCTTATTAACCCTTGTTTTAGTATTTCAGGAATCTATCTTTCAAATTCCTAAACCAATTTCAAGACTATGTTGCATTGGTTTTACGTTAATCACATAATCTCTATCCTTGAGGGTCAATGTCGCTCAAGGTTTATCCTTTTCCCATAATTTTAGCGGGTCTTCACTAAAATTATTTTCTAACATCTTTTTTATACTATCAAGACTAGGAATTTCTTTTCCTTATTTGCCTTAATAATAATGATTTATTTCTTTAACCCAACTGTCATCTTCTTTGGTTACTTCTTTGTTAGGTAACTCTTCCTTATTTACTTCTTCTTCAAGTAACATTTTTCATGAGTCTGTCTTGTTTTCTTCACCACGCTGGGTTGCGTAAAGAGAGTCACTCTGGATATGTTTTCGGATTTCTCCTAGTTTTTCTGGACGAAAGCCAAATTTACATTTTTGAGAAACATATTTTAACAATGGAATTTTTTGACATTGTATCTCAATATGAAATTCTTCCTGAATAAATAGTTGATTTTTAGCTTGTTTGAGAAAAGCATTTCTTGTTAGAAAATCGCCATCTAAGTCGTCGAATTGGATTAATCACTCTATAATGAATTGTTTTCCATTTATTAGGACTGGAATATGATAAGCATCATATTCTGGTTCGAACTCATTGCCATTTGCCATTCGCATGCTTGTGAGTTGATCTGTTTTGATCCCTTTTTCAGAGGGTAAAATTCCTGGTTGTGCCAGGCACTAAGATGCTCCAGTATCTACTAAAGCATCTATTTTAAAAGGATGATAACCCTAGAAGTTGAAACTTAATTCTATTTAAGAATTGTTTGGCCTTACCCCCATCTGTTTATTATTCATTTTTTTGGACCTTCTTTTCTTTTTGATAATACTCAAAATGTCTTGAATTCCTTTATCAAGCTCATCTCCTTTCAACCCTTTTCTTTAAGCTTCTTCTTGACAGTGTCATTTACTGATGTTGTGGTCATTACATGTATGGTTTCTACACGTGATGACATACTTCGTCTGATTGGAATGGTAACTGTTTTGTACCCTATGATGTCTTCATCAAAACTCTCTTCTTCTCGATAGCTTCTTCTACCATTTTTTACTTTCCTTTGCCTTTTGGATTTGTAGACGTGGAAGGTAACAAAGAGACATAATGTCTTCTTGGTTCTTCAAGGATAACAACACCTTTATTTTCTCTAATGTGCATTTGTTCTAGTTGTTTACTAGCGAGTCCTTCTCCTATCACTCATTTTTTAGGCCATGATAGTTGTTTTGGATTTATCTTCCGTACTTTTATGGCTCGAACATTACTACTTGTTTGTTCAAATAGTTCCACTTCACTATTTAGCATTTTACTTAGTGGATTTGTGGTATTTACCACTCTGTAGACTAGACGATATTGTACTGCAATATTTTTGCAGACTTCTTGTAGTTTGGTCATACCTTGAGTCTAAATTCTCAGTCCTAATGCTTTCTTAAGATATGGATCTTTTAAGGACATGAAGTAGTTTTGTGTAGTTTTAAACCAAACTGATCCGTTATACAAGTTACTTTGGACAGAGATGTCAATGGGCCGGGCTTGGGCCAGCCCAGCCCGAGCCCAGCGGGCCTCCAATGAAAACGAGTCGGGCCTGATGAATGGAAAATGGGCCGGGCCTGAAATCTGGGATATATGGGCCCAGTCCAAGCCCTGGCCATAGGCCTAATATTTAGGGTCGGGCTTGGGCCGGGCCTGGGGCCTGGGGCCTAAATTTTTTTTTTGTTCCCAACTCCTTGTTATAAAGACTTCTTCTTCAACAAAGGGCAAAGTTTTTGTATAGGGACCGCTAAGTATACAATCACTTTCTCAAGAATTAACCCCTTTTCAAAAAGGCAAATTGATGTTGGTTGACCATTAACCATGGATTAGGAGCAAAAACTAGTTGTTCTAGCCCACACCACACTAATTTTAATTGCAAAATTCAATATCTTTAGTAATATGGTGTAAAAGCTGTAAATGTCAAAGAAAAATAGAGTAGATCAAACAACAACAATAACGAGATAGATGAAGAGAAAATAACATCTTTTCTTGTTACATTCAAATTCTTTGGTCATTTAAAGAAACACGAGTTATGACTCTTTAGTTACAAACGAGTATTTATTTTAGCCTCGCAACTGGACACTTTTAGATACTAACATATCCTTAAATGTTAAGGTTAAGGGTACTATCTATATACGAAAAATATTTAGACATTATCCTTTGTTACTAAAAATCATGAGAAATTCGTTCCTTAATTTTTAGTCCAAAATCTCAATGCAGTGACGAATATTTGTCGCATAACCTCGTTCACTTTATTACCATTGGAAATTTTAATTTCATGAAGGAAATTTTATTATAAACTTGTGTACGTAGTAACAAATTCACCAAAAAGAAATCTTTCCAAAGACCACTATTTTCAATAATAAAGCTTTCATAAATATCGGTCAAAATATTACAATGTCGTTTCCCCCAAATCTTACATCGTGCCATCATAAGAGAAAAAAAGGAAGCAAATAGATTTTCTTGCAGGCCTTGGCCTTTGTCGACATTGTTTAGGGCTCGAGAAGAATGAGAGTTCTTATACTAAAAAAAGTAAAGAATATCAAACACAAACGAAAAAAAAAACAAGTATAGAAAGAAAGTGATTTGAATGTAATTTAAGTAAAACCCTTTCTTGATATTAACTTGTGGATCAAAAGATATAAAAGCTATATATTAATTTGGCAACAATAGAAGATATCATTGTCTACATATGACTTGCTTGACATCAATTAAAATTTAGAAATATGTTGAGATGATCAAATATAAAAGGCAGAAACAAAAACTGAAATGCATAGTTCGTAAATAACATTTGGCTTGTACTCGCCATGAACATTCAACAGATACAACTCATAGTTCAATTTCAATTACTAGTTTGATAACAAGATAGAACCAAAGTTGGCCAAAATAGGTAACTTTGCCTCGGCCAAGATTAGGCCAGCCCACTTTTGGGCCAGAAAAGGCCCAAAATCGGGCCAAAAATAGGGCCGAAGCCCGGGCCAAAAAAGGGCCAAAAATTGGGCCGATTTTGGGCTTTTTTTGGGCCGGGCCAATACCCGGGATTTTTCGGGAAGGGCCAGCATGGACTTTTTTCTCTAAAACTTTGGCCTGGTCTAAGCCCAAGTCCAAACCCTAAACTATTGGGCCTCCACTATTCACAAATCGGCTGGGCCAGCCCGTAGGCTGCCTGGCCCTTTTGACAACTCTAACTTTGGATACCCCCTATTAGGGCTTTTTCAAAAGTTTTTCACCAATTATCTGTTAAACAACATATTACTGGTGTATCTCTGCTATCTATGAATAATAGACAAAGACTAACTTGTATCATACCAATATGAACCTAGTGATATCCATCTCTAAGGTATTGTTTTGCCTTATTTGCCTTGAAGAAAGGAATGTCTAGTATTCTCTCTTCGGTTTGACCTACCGGGGTTTCTCCTTCGAAAATCTCTACATTCATCTTACTCCTAAATCTGAATATAGAGTTTTTGTATATTTCTCCAACCCTGATTTTAGGCATCTCCCAATGACTTATAGTAGAACCGGGAGTTTCTTCCTCAATTGATTCACTCTTACTAATTATGTTATTAGATAAAGAAATCATTTCTTCTTCATGGTCGTAACTTTCTGACATCATGAAGATTGTGCCTACGCTTTTCAAAGTTCTGTTTAAACTTTCTTCATCATCTGATGTTGTTTCATCATCAGATTCGTAGTCGTATTTTGAAATAAGCTCTTCTGCTTCGTCTTCATAATATAATTTGTATCCCCATGCTGGCTCATATCTTTCTTCAGCAATTAAGAAAGATCTTATATTTTGTTTTCTATTCTTACTTGGGCATTTATTTGCATAATGTCCTTTTTCGCCACATAACCAGCAACAATCACATTCCTCTGGTAATTTTCCTTTTGGACATGAAGGCTTTTCATACGGAATATTAGATTTCTTTCTAATATATATTCCCCATGGTTTTGGTTTTTCTCTTGATAGATTAAATTTTCTTTTCTGAAAAATTTTCTATTTCTTCACATATCTTTTTTCTTTTTCAAACCTTTTCTTCTCGAATTTTTTCTTCGTGAAGTTTGGCTTCTTTCACATCCAAAGCCGTTACCGTGTTATCGATTTTAGAACAACAGTTATAACTCATATGAGCTTTTTCATATCTTTTATTGTCTGTCCTTCAGTACAATATTTCTTTAGAACTTCTTCCACAACTGCAATCTTTCCTCCTAAGGAATAGCAAAGCATTCTGTCAATTAAGAGTTTAGTAAATTCTTTTTTGGCCAACTCGTCTGATGGTTTAGGAAGTTTGGCAATAAATTGTTTTTGCCAATGAAGGCTGTCTCTAAGTTCTAACTTGTAAAAATATTTTTTAAATTCACAAGTATAATTTTTAAAATAGCACATATTACATATCTGTAGTTTTGTCAATTTTGTGAAAACACTTTTTTCTTGAATATCTATGTTATTTATAAATATCCCACAGAACTCTCGTTTGAGGTTATCTGCATAACACATTATCCATTCTTTAGAAATGTTAAGCTTGCTTTGGGCTTCAATTATTATTTCCTTATCTGCTATGCTATTCTAGAACCTAGCTGCGTTGCCTCGCAGGATTGCTTGAATAAAATATTTCATAGCATGTCTTTCTGTTAAGTTACCACCTATTATGGCAATTCTTAAGGCTTGTGCCCAGATATCGATTATTTCTTCAATATTTGAAATACAATCGATATCAAGATATATGCCGTATTGATTTACGGGCTCATTTATTCCATCTTTAGGAATAAATTCTTGTTTTGAATTTGTCCTAATAGGGGCGTTATTGAATCTAGAATTTCTTTCTAAATTTAATTCTGGATTCTACGCTCCTACATAGTTTGGATCGGTTTCTTCGTTCCATAAATTCATATTAGAAAATGCCTTATTTACTTATGATATTGCTCTTTTTCCTTCTTGCTTATATTGCTGTTCTTTTAGAACAGCTGGATCTATTTCATCCATCATTGGTTTTTTCAATGATTTTTCTTTTTCAACTTTGTCTAAGTAGTCGTTTATTATTTTTTCTATTTCTTCTACACTCATTCCCTTTACGGGATCTTTGGTGTCTTTTGAGCCACTGGAAGAGGGTTTTCCTTCGCTACCACTGTATGCTATAACTTCTTCAAATACATATGAAATTTCGTTACTATAGTACGTATTAGTAGTGTTATAACTTCCAAAGTTTGATAAGAAGTTATCTGAGTTTAGGACGTGATTTTCACTTCCTAACTCTTAAACTGAATTATGTAATTTAGTTAATATCTGAGATGTTATCTTGTTTAGAGTTCTACAGATATTTAAAGTTTCATGAGATACGTCCATTATTTGATTTCATAAACCTGTTATATCAATTTTTCCAACTCCATGGTCTAAGTGTATAATTCATGGCATATGATTTAATAAACAAGGAATTTCCATGAGGTTTTCGGTTGAATCTCGCCTTTGATTAGGCTCTGATACCAATTTTGTATGGCCAAATTCTCCTTTGGTCAGGAATGACATGTTATAAACTTGAGAGGGATCAATTTTAGTCTTTTGAGAAGTATGAGATGTTTTAAGTAAACTATTTAGAAGTTGAGGGGTTGAAAATGATATTAACCAGAGTGCTAGCAACTTGCTAGCACTAGCATTATATATATATATATATATATATATATATATATATATATGTGTGTGTGTGTGTGTGTGTGTGTGTGTGTGTGTGTGTGTGTGTGTAACCCAGAGCCCCTCATGACTGGTTCCTTTTCTAGACCCATAAACACCTCACGGAAACCATTTTAAAGCCCTCTTAATCCCATAAATCATTGAAAGTTTTTTGGGAGAAAAGCTAGAAAACCTAACGGGAAAACAACACGATCGCCGGAAGCCACTCTTCTTTCCCTCCAACTCTCTCTGCCCTTCTTTCTATTGTAAATCTGAGGATGAAAAGTGGTTTTGGGTGGCTGCCTTCAAAGTGTGTCTATATATAAGAAACCCTAGGTTGAAAATTTACCAAAAGCCCCCTAGACTTTCGTTAGGTATTCTAATTTAACCCGCAACTTGCTATTATTACGAACAGGTCCAAAATAAATTATTTACTATAGTTTTTGTGCTAGAAAATTTTAAGGGGTTCGTTAGACAATCCCACTACACTAATCATTGCTAAAATTGCTAATAAAAATATCGATGCTAAAAATATATTCACCGCTAAATGTTTTTAAATAAATCAGAAAAATATCGGGGTGTTATATGGTCGTAGGTTTTTGACATCATAAAGATCGTGCTGACTTCTTTTAAAGTTTTGTTTCAGCTTTCTTCGTCATCTAATGTTGTTTCAACTTCAGACTCGTAGTCGTATTTGGAAACATCCTCTCCTACTTCCTCTTCAGAATCTAATTCGTATCCCTATACTGGCTAGTATCTTTCTTCAGCGAATAAGAAAGATCTTATATTTTATTTTCTTTTCGTACTTGGACATTTATCTGCATAATGCCATTTTTCGCCACATAACCAGCAACAATCACATTCCTCTGGTGATGTTCCTTTTGGACATGAAAGTTTGTTATATGGAATATTAGTTTTCTTTTCAATGTATCTTCTCCATGGTTTTGATTTTTCTCTTGATGAACTAAATTTTTTTTTTGAAAAATTTTCTGTTTCTTCACATATCTTTTTTCGTTTCCAAACCTTTTCTTTTCGAACTTTTTCTTCGTGAAGTTTGCCTTCTTTTTTCATCCATAGTTGTTTACCATGTTATCGACTTTAGAACAACGTTGTAACTCAAATGAGCTTTATTCATATCTTTTATTGTATGTCCTTCAGTACAATATTTCTTTAGAACTTCTTCAACAACTGTTATCCTTCTTCCTAAGGAATCGCAAAGCATTCTGTCATTTATGAATTTAACAAACTCCTTTTTTGCTAACTTGTCACATGATTTAGGGAGTTTGGTAATAAATTAATTTTGCCAATGGAGGCTGTCTCAGAGCTCTAACTTGTAAGAACAATTTTAAATGTTTCATAGTATGCTCTGAGCTTCAATTATCATTTCGTTATCTGCTATGCTATTCCAGAACCTAGCTACGCTTCCTCGCAGGGTTACTCGAATAAAATGTTTCATAGTATGCCTTTCTATTAAATTACCACCTATTATGACAATTCTTAAGACTTGTGCCCAATTATCAACTGTTTCTTCAGTATTTGAAAGACCATCGATATTAAGATATATGTTGTATTGATTTATGGGCTCATTTCTTCTATTTTTTAGGATATATTCTTGTTTTAAATTTGTCCTTATAGGTGCATTATTAAGTTATAATTTCTTTCTAAATTTAAGTCTGGATTATACGCTCCTACATAGTTTAGATCAGTTTCTCCGATCCATAAATTCACATAAGCAAATGCTTTATTTACTTCTGATATGGCTCTTTTTTTCTTCTTGTTTATATTGTTGTTCTTTTATAATATCTGGATCTATTTCATCTATCATTGGTTATTTTAATGATTTTTCTTTTTCTACTTTGCCTAAGTAATCATTTATTATTTTTTTCTACTTCTTCTGCATCCATTCTTTTACGGGATCTTTGGTGTCTTTTGAGCCACTCAAAGAGGGTCTTCTTTCACCTTTGCTACCAATGTATGGTATAACTTCTTCAAATACATAAGAAGTTTCGTTGCTATAGCAATTGTTGGTAATGTCATAACTCCAAAGTTTAATAAGAAGTTATTTGAGTTTAGGATATGGTTTTCAAAGTTTCATGAGATACATCCATTATTTCATTTAAATATCTGGATCTCAGTTTTTTCAACTCTCTGGTCTAAGTGTATAATTGTCATATAATTTAATAAATAAGAAATTTCCATGACTTTTTTTGGTTGGATCTTGCTTTCGATTAGGCTCTGATACCAGTTTTGTAAGGCCAAATTTTCCTTTGGTCAGGAATGACATATTCTAAACTTGAAAGGGGTCAATTTTACTTTTTTGAAAAGTATGAGGTGTTATAAGTGAACTGCTTAGAAGTTAAGGGATTGAAAATGAGGTGTGTGTATATTGTATGCCTTGCATGCTTGCGTATTCTCTTTTTTCATATATTTTCATGCTTTGCCCGCTTGTGTGTTTTGCATGATGTTTTGCATGAGGTGTGTGTTTTGCATGATGTTTAGATTATCTTGGATCCAATCATTCGGATTTGTTGCTTAGTTTAGCAATGATGTACAGTGTAAGACCCACACTTTGTTGCCAAAAACAACTTTGAAGGACTGTTGGTTTGGGAAGGGGTGTAAAACATCCTAAAAGTTGTTTTAAAGTAGTTTTGAGATGTTTGCTAGGGCGATGGTCGCTAGGGAGTGTTTTGATAATTTTTCCTTTAAAATTTTTTAGAGAATATTTGGTCTATAAATGATGCAGTACATGTAAAAAGTAGTTTTAAAGCGGTTTTGAGATGTTGGTGATGTAGCGGCCATCAAGGGTATTTTGGTAATTTCTCATGTTGGCGCTAAATTTTTAAGAATGCTCATAATTTAGCGTTCAGAGGGGTGGGAGGCGAGGAATAATGGTAGTATGTCTAAAATGAGGGTTGTTATCGATAATAGTCGATAAGGCTAGATTAATAATTCGTTTATCGAATCGAATTAACTAGCTATCGTAAGATGCTATGAATGGTTAAGTAGGAATTGGTAGAATAAGGAGTGTGTATATGTTGAATGATGACAAACAAGCAGGATATGATTTGACTAGGTGATGCAGCTCGTTGCGATCAGAGATTACGAGTTACTTCGGCTATAAGCCAATCAGGTAAGGACAATGCAGTTCGATATGCTAATTCATTGTTCGATTAGCATGCCATGTTGATGACGTGTTGTTGGATTCTTGTCATTATGATTGGACACCGGTAGTCATTGTAACCGATATATGCATATTTGAATTGTGCTGTTGAGGACTTAGGGTGGAATAAATTTTCTTAGTCTGCCCTGTTGATAGAATTTAATGAGGATGATGCGTGTCCTAGTATACTATGATTCGATTAGCATACTTGAAGTTGATGATGATTTTGTGTAAGGGTTGTTGTGTGGTGGTTGTCAGATGCCGGCAATTATTGATAGCCGATATCTCTTCTCTTTGAGAACACCATTGAGGACTTGTGGCAACTTCTCCTGAGTCCGCCCTTTCGTTGATGATTATGCTGTGGTGATCGTTGCTTGTTGTTGTGAATTGTCGACACTTATTGATAACCGGCATTTCTCTTATGTAAGAACGCTATTGAGGGCTTGCGGCAAATTTCTCCCAAGTCTGTCCTGTTGATGATGTCACGTTGAACTCATGTTGTTGGGTCTGAACACCGGTTGATCTTCTGAATTTAAATTTTGGTATTGATCGTTAGAACCCATGTGTGGGAAATGTTATTGTTTAAATTTTTTAGACTTAGTTTGATGTTCTATTTGTGACAGCTTATTAGGCGTACGATTAAATTGATGGATTAGTTGCTCTGACAGCTTGTTGCATTTTTTATTGAGATAGAGGAGATTATTGTCTTAGTAAATTGATCGATTGAGTGTCTAACGTTCCGAAAAATTCCGGGATGTTACAGTTACATTCTCCCCCACTTAAAAGAATTCAGTCCTCGGAATTAAACATAGAGTTGTCATAAAAACTTTGATAACTCCCAACCTCTATGATATCTCAAAGCTTATGACTGCATTTAGAATAGTTTCTTGCCTTGCAACATGAGTCATTACATTCCTCTCACCTTAAATAAAATTTTAACCTCAAAATACTTATGACTTAATTAGCAAAGAAAACATACTAAACTAAATCACTGCAATCAAGTTCAATCCATCATGCTTTCACTACGCTATACCCAGATCATACACCAAACCACTTTGTGCAATGTTTTCAATAGTAACACGCTTAGCATCAAGCCCAATGTGTAGCAAGTATTGAAAATTATCACATGCCTTGTACTTTACAGGATCCAAACCTTCGCTCTAACTTCTGTTCTTATCACCTTCCGAGTCGTATGCTAGCATCTGGGTGATAAGAATCTACCCATATAGAAAGTAAAAACTGGAGTCATATCAATACATTCTTAACGACACTAAGCCAATAACCAAGGCAAACTAGTAACTAAAATTACTAAGCTTTTTCGCTTACTTTTTACCCGATGCATCAGTCACACCATTAGCCTTTCAAATTTGATATACTTACTCAACTCGTCAACATGAAATTATAGAGTCATATATATTCTTTCCCCAGAAACATCATTATATCAAAACACATAATTAATCAAATAATGTCAAGTTCGTTCTTCCTATCCATATTCGATTGCTACTAAGACCACAAAAACTCAATGTCTTAGGCCAAAGTAAACCTGCAATGATGCAATGTCTATGAAGCTGGCCAAATCAAAGCCATGAGATCACCTAAAAATGTAGCTCCTCCTCTCAATTTTCATTAGCCCAAAAAAAAAAAATAACCAATACGGTCAAACAACCGTGGAAGCATACCAGTTTCACTTGACAGTGCATATAACCAATTTCTATAAGCACTCAAATAACACACCAGAGATAAAACGTTGTAATCAGCATGCTTTCATTGCACACTTGATTTCACGAATCAAACCAGTTCAAACTATTACCAAGTCCATCACGAAGATATGTTTTACCTTAAAAGGTAGTGAGTTTTTTTGGCCTCAGTCCAGTTCTAGCTTTTTGTATCCCTTGATGACCAATTGTCATTACCGTTGGCTCAGGCTTCTAGAGAGACGCCCTCCATCTGGTGAGGTAATCGTTGTTACTATTGGTTCCATCTTTTAGATCTGATTTTTTTCTTATTACTAGATGACCAATTATTGTTACTGTTGGCTCCGACTATTAGGGGTATGTCCTTATGGTTAAGCGACCGATCGTTGTTACTATTGGCTCTAACTCTTAGACATAAGCTTTATGTGCATCTGGATGACCAATTGTTGCTATTGTTGACTCTAGCTTTTTGATATGCTTTCCTCGTCATGGTTAAGCGACCAATTTGCATTACCCTTGGCTCTGGCTCTTAGACATGACTTTGCAGTATTATTCGATGACATCCGACATTTAGGAATACCCCCCTCATCTAGTGACTAATTGTTGTTGCTATTGGCTCCAGCTTTCAGTGATATCTCCGCCACCCAAACTACACTAGAAACCTTGAAAATGTCTGACCTCAAATCTGTGTGAGTCTTTGAGTCTATCTTAAGTCTTGTGGTATTTTTTGAATTGCTACTACAAAATGTGTTATTTATTGTGATACTCGCCCATATGCGGGCTCCCTCACCGAGGGGCTCTATAGACACCTCATTTTTGTACTCTTTTTTAGTCGTATACAATTATTGGGTGTAGATACCCTATTTTTGTAGGCATTTTTAATTAGTTAAATAATGAGCTTCATTATTAATTAAAAAGGATTATTGAGTCAAGTCTTAGTAATGTGTTTTAAGTAATTGATTAAGTCATGTTTGTTTAATTAATATTGTCACGACCCGAACCCAAGGGCAGGCCCGCGAACTAGGCACGTGATCGGCAGCAGACCCAATAGACTCCAACCGAGGGCTCTGCCAGGCCTTACTCGCTAAAACAACATATAATCTGCAGCGGAAATTAAAACTTCTACAAACCTTAATTACATTTTCATATTTTCATTTGAATACAACACTTATGCTAAAACTCTTCATAACTCCGATATGTCAACAACTAAGGCTAAACCAACAATCTAAATGTTTAGCAGCTCATTCAAAACAGTGTCCGAAGCTTCGCGCCAAATTTCCCCTTCCTATGCTCCTCACTATAACCTTACTTTCAAACTTGAAATGATAAGTAAGGGGTGAGCTTCCACGTGCTCAGTAAGTAACCAATGATTCAACTAGGTGGACCATAGCATGTCCGAAAATAACTCACTTTATATTATAGCACCATTAAGATATCTAAAAATCATAAATTTGATAATCATCGGGTAAAAACAAAATAGAGTACATGAAACCAAAAACTGAAGTATATAACGATTATCGCAAAACTTCATAACAACCAATTCAATCCCAACATTAGCTCAAACGATATGCTGCGGTCAGCGTACAAGCCCCACTGACTAGGGCCCAAAATCCCTCCTCTATCCGGGATAAAATTTTGTGGACGCATGGGCGAACCACGAGCAACAATACTGTACATCAACGTACAAGCCCCGTTGACCAGGGCCCGAAATCCAACTTTGCCCCGTGGATATAGAGCACAGCAATCGAGTAAACCAAAAACCCCCCCTTTGGGTTCATCGTGAACAAAATCACTTATAAATTGATTCTCAACCATCCTCACATCCTTTCAATAATCATCAACATGTTCAATATTCACAATAACGTCAATACAGTTAATGCTAACCATGGTTGGTATCAGGACTCGTTTGGAAAACTCTTATGAAACCTAATGGGTGGAGAATTCCCGCAGATCTTTGACTTAGTCTGTATCATACGTGAACTTTAGAAGGATCTCTAGAATGGTTTTACTACCCTAACCGAACAACAATCCTAAACCGCCTATGAGTTGGATAACCTCAAAAGGAGAGGTAGAAGAGACCTAGAAGAAAACGAGAAGAAAGGCGATAGGAAAAAGGTCCAGAGTTTGATTGGATATATAAATCCGAGGAAGAAGAAACCACCACTACCGTGCTGGAATGGAAGGATAAGTTAGCCGCACTCGAGTATGAATAAGGAAGGTCAATGACCCATTGCACCTCAGCATCTTGAGCATGAACCCCGAGGATAGGTAATCCCTCAAGTTCAAGATGCCAGAGATGGATAAGTTTGATGGGACCATGGATCTTAAAATCCATGCGAAGATGTATATGCAAGCATTGGCCCCATACGAGGTAAATTGAAATCAATTAATACAACTATTTCATTGTACCCTTACCTGAGCCGCTTCTCGATGGTTTGTTACTTTGGATGAAGCTCGAGTTCGTACTTGGGAAGAAGTGGTGAGAGAGTTTGTCAGACAATACCAGTATAATGTAGACCTAGATATCACCGGTAGAGATTTGGAAACTATGAAACTGTGATACCCTGAAAAATGCCAAAAATTAATCTAACCGTAAGTTTGATTAATTAAGGGGTGCTATTTTTATTAAGTAGGAATATGTTGGTGATGATTAAGTGTTAGGGAGCTAAATAGGGGGTTAGTGTGCTTTTGGGGGTTAAAATATAATTTTAGAAAATATTGTGAATGGGATGCATATGCTATTAAGTAGCATCATTTTGATGATGAGTGGGTGTTAGGAAGTGAAAACCATCAAAATGAGGGGTTAGGGTGATTTTGGGGGTCAAGTGGTAATTTTCCAAAGTTGAGGGGCCAAAATATAATTTTAGATACTTGAGGGGCCAAAGTGCAAATTTTGAAAATTTGCAAGAGGTGTCACGAATCTGGGGTAAAATAAGCCTGGATTTGGCCACCTCCTAGTTGATGTTAGGCTGACTAAGTTAAACAAATAATAAAATAAAGAATGGATGAAGTTGAATGAGGGAATTATAAAAGAAAGTTTGTGGGGTGAAAAGTGGAAGTAAGGAAAACTCGTGAATAGTAGCTGGGCATGACCAGTACCCGTGAAGAACACAAAAAAAAATAGAGAAGAAAGGGAAGAAAAAGGGAGGAAAAAGAGAAGAAAGTAAGAAAGAAGAGAGGAAAGGAAGGAAAGAAAGCGGAATCCAAATCCTAACGGGGTATGATTTCGAACCCTAATCGTGAAAAATTTGGGATGAATATGGATTGAGTATACATACATATATATATATATATATATATATATATATATATATATATATATATATATACATTCGGGTATGTATGTATAAGATTGGGGATGGAAAAATTGTAATGGATTCTTGTTGAGATGGTGTTATATAAGACATAAAACAACAATGAAAGGGGAAAACGAATTAGGGTTTCAAATTGGGTTGATTTTAGTGTGCATGGGTGTGTGTTTAAGTGTGTGTGTCTTCAATTTCGAAAATGGGTATGGATTAATGTGGTGTAATTATATAAATTGGGTGGATTTAGGGCATTAAAATGTAAATTTCCATGCTATTGAATGATTAAAAGTGAGGAAAAGTGAGAAATCCATGCCTAATTATGGCATGAGTGTGCCCAGATGTGTGACGGGCTGAAGGAGGAAGAAGATGTGCGTGTGGCCAAGGTGTGTTAGTGTGTGTGATGATTTGAATAGTAACATGTAATTGTCGCTAAAGATGAAAAGTCATGAAGCAGTTTCTTATTTGATTTTTAAAAAATAGTTAGAGTCAGATTTAACCAAAGTACGAAAAAGAGACCCTAGTTATTTTTAGGAGATCCGTGTCGTGAAAAAATTTCAGTTGTTTCTGAGGTCTGGAAGAGGGTGAACAAATGCGGTGATTTTGGGAATCTCACTTGGGAATTTAAAGTACCAAACGAGTGCGGTTTTATGCAAAAATTTTATGGGGACCTTAAGATGCTGAGAAGTTTCATTTTCTAAGATTTTGGGTCATTCCAAAGTCATTAGCTATTTTTGGCCGAACAGGCTTTTAAGCGCTCGGTCCGGACACCGATTCGGAATTTTTGGACAAAAATTATGTAAAATACTTTTTAGCTCAAGAATGAATTCAGGAGGCTTAAAATAGCATTTTAAAGCACTTTTGAGATTTTTCAGTTTGAAAGTTTTTCAAATGACTTTTTAGTCCAAAAAGGGTTGTAAAACACCTAAAAGGTTGTTTTGAAGCTGATTCAGGGCATTGCGATGATAGTGAACCCCGGGGGCATTTCGGTAATTTATCGCTAGAGGGGGTATTTTGATAATTTTTTTCTATAAAATGCTTTGAAGGACTGTTGGTTTGGGAAGGGGTGTAAAACATCTTTAAGTTGTTTTAAAGTAGTTTTGAGATGTTTGCTAGGGCGATGGTCGCTAGGGAGTGTTTTGGTAATTTTTTCTTTAAAATTTTTTACAGAATATTTGGTCTATAAATGATGCAGTACATATAAAAAGTAGTTTTAAAGCGGTTTTGGGATGTTGGTGATGTAGCAGCCATCAGGGGTTTTTGGTAATTTCCCATGTTGGCGATAAAATTTTAAGAATGCTCATAATTTAGCGTTCGGAGGGGTGGGAGGTGAGGAATAATGGTAGTATGTCTAAAATGAGGATTGTTATCGATAATAGTCGATAAGGCTAGATTAAGGATTCGTTTATCGGATCGAATTAACTAGCTATCGTAAGATGCTATGAATGGTTAAGTAGGAATTGGTAGAATAAGGAGTGTGTATATGTTGAATGATGACAAACGAGCAGGATATGATTTGACTAGGTGATGCAGCTCGTTGCGATCAGAGATTGCGAGTTACTTCGGCTATAAGCCAATCAGGTAAGGACAATGCAATTCGATATGCTAATTTATTGTTCGATTAGCATGCCATGTTGATGACGTGTTGTTGGATTCTTGTCATTATGATTGGACACCGGTAGTCATTGTAACCGATTTTATGCATATTTGAATTGTGCTGTTGAGGACTTAGGGTGGAATAAATTTTCTTAGTCTGCCCTGTTGATAGAATTTAATGAGGATGATGCGTGTCCTAGTATGCTATGATTCGATTAGCATACTTGAAGTTGATGATGATATTGTGTAAGGGTTGTTGTGTGGTGGTTGTCAGATGCCGGCAATTATTGATAGCCGATATCTCTTCTCTTTGAGAACACCATTGAGGACTTGTGGCAACTTCTCCTGAGTCCGCCCTTTCGTTGATGATGATGCTGTGGTGATCGTTGCTTGTTGTTGTGAAATGTCGACACTTATTGATAACCGGCATTTCTCTTATGTAAGAACGCTATTGAGGGCTTGCGGCAAATTTCTCCCAAGTCCGTCCTGTTGATGATGTCACGTTGAACTCATGTTGTTGGGTCTGAACACCGGTTGATCTTCTAAATTTAAATTTTGGTATTGATCGTTAGAACCCATGTGTGGGAAATGTTATTGTTTAAATTTTTTAGACTTAGTTTGATGTTCTATTTGTGACAGCTTATTAGGCGGCGTACGATTAAATTGATGGATTTGTTGCTCTGACAGCTTGTTGCATTTTTTATTGAGATAGAGGAGATTATTGTCTTAGTAAATTGATCGATTGAGTGTCTAACGTTCCGAAAAATTCCGGGATGTTACAGTTACATTCTCCCCCACTTAAAAGAATTCAGTCCTCGGAATTAAACATAGAGTTGTCATAAAAACTTTGATAACTCCCAACCTCTATGATATCTCAAAGCTTATGATTGCATTTAGAATAGTTTCTTGCCTTCCAACATGAGTCATTACATTCCTCTCACCTTAAATAAAATTTTAACCTCAAAATACTTATGACTTAATTAGCAAAGAAAACATACTAAACTAAATCACTGCAATCAAGTTCAATCCATCATGCTTTCACTACGCTATATCCAGATCATACACCAAACCACTTTGTGCAATGTTTTCAATAGTAACACGCTTAGCATCAAGCCCAATGTGTAGCAAGTATTGAAAATTATCACATGCCTTGTACTTTACAGGATCCAAACCTTCGCTCTAACTTCTGTTCTTATCACCTTCCGAGTCGTATGCTAGCATCTGGGTGATAAGAATCTACCCATATAGAAAGTAAAAACTTGAGTCATATCAATACATTCTTAACGACACTAAGCCAATAACCAAGGCAAACTAGTAATTAAAATTACTAAGCTTTTTCGCTTACTTTTTACCCGATGCATCAGTCACACCATTAGCCTTTCAAATTTGATATACTTACTCAACTCGTCAACATGAAATTATAGAGTCATATATATTCTTTACCCAGAAACATCATTATATCAAAACACATAATTAATCAAATAATGTCAAGTTCGTTCTTCCTATCCATATTCGATTGCTACTAAGACCACAAAAACTCATTGTCTTAGGCCAAAGTAAACCTGCAATGATGCAATGTCTATGAAGCTGGCCAAATCAAAGCCATGAGATCACCTAAAAATGTAGCTCCTCCTCTCAATTTTCATTAGCCCAAAAAAAAAAAATAACCAATACGGTCAAACAACCGTGGAAGCATACCAGTTTCACTTGACAGTGCATATAACCAATTTCTATAAGCACTCAAATAACACACCAGAGATTAAACGTTGTAATCAGCATGCTTTCATTGCACACTTGATTTCACGAATCAAACCAGTTCAAACTATTACTAAGTCCATCACGAAGATATGTTTTACCTTAAAAGGATCCAAAATCTGATGCCACGTTCACATGTATGGCGTATCGACTAACTTTTCAAGTTTCCCAATTATTACATAATTTGTATCTCGCAATCACAACCTTTACAACTTATAGGTATTATTTCCTAGAGCTATTCAAAGACACGAGAATATCAAAATCTTATCCCTTGACCACCCTTCGTGGTTAACACTTAAGATCTTCGAATTTTAAAGGCAAGTAACATGGGGTCTACTACTACGTGCTCGACTCAAATCTCAATCTTATACTGAAACATCAAATAAAGTTCAAAACCTAATCCACCTTCTCCAAGTCCATTCTCAATCACAGATCATCTAAGGCCTAAGTGTTAACAAAATTTCAGAGCGTTAATTTTAAATAAACAAACGAAGAAAACCTCAAAATTTCAAAAAGTCTTACAAACTGATTATTCAGAGCACGTAAGAATAAGTCTCCAAGAAACATCAATAAATGCAACACCGGCTTAAAACAGTTATATTGACCTCAATTTCTCCTACGCATAAGTCCAAAATAAAATCTAAAGCAAGATAGAACAAAGGCTACTTAGTGGCCTCTTACAATCTATCTGACACAAAATATAAAAGCATAATCCTTCCCGAAACAGTATCTTACTTAGCCATGCCTTATAATCCTTTGCACAACTTCGAACACTGGCTGATAACCTGAAAGTAGGGGGTTGAGCACAAAGCCCAATAAAGATAATCACACACATCCTCCCACATAGTACAAAGCACACTATATCAATAACAGTAATTGGAGTTGATAAAATACGATACCAAGGTGCATGGAGAATACCAAAACCAATGCACTAACTTCTAATTCAAAAATCAGATTAGCAACAAGATCGAATAGCTCGTACCAGCAGACAATACAATCTAAAAGTAAGGAATTCCCATATATAACTAAATTTACAGTAGGCCAAAAGGTTTCGATGTGTTCAAAACAATACAAAATTAAGTTCAAAACATTTTGAGAAGTTCTGATAACAATATCTTATATTTCAAAAAGACTCTAGAGAATTCAATAATACTTCAGATAAGTTTGATATGTCTTCAAGTAGATCAGATAAATATTCAATCAGTAG
Organism: Escallonia herrerae; assembly: GCA_033070095.1. Taxonomy (NCBI): domain Eukaryota; kingdom Viridiplantae; phylum Streptophyta; class Magnoliopsida; order Escalloniales; family Escalloniaceae; genus Escallonia; species Escallonia herrerae. The sequence continues at coordinate 353,034 of JAVXUP010000596.1, forward strand.
AAAGACGAAGACCAAGGGAGCCATTCAGAAATGTGTCACATGTGCCATCACTGACACGTGAGATAAGGTTCAGATATTAAGATCGTGATCTCTGGCTCAGCCCGCTAAGCGTGCTCACGTTCCAATCCACATGGGTAAGTCAGAAATAGATAAGTCTAGTACACCATGACATGGCTCACCAAACCATGAAAGCATATATGCAATAAGCCTAATGAGCATGAAGAAATTGAAGTTGATAAACGCATTCTCGTTAACTTGATTCCACAGAAAAGAGTTTAATTCAAGGGCAACTTCACCAAGGAGATATACATATTCCAAGAAAACTCAAAACATAAAATTTAAGGTGGACATGTCGCAATTTTCATAGTGTTTAAGACCATCAAAGACTAACAAGAAACGAATAACAGAGAGCAAGTCAGAGTGGGTTAATTTGCAGTGTCAAAACAACAACTTCTAAACTAACCAATAGATTTCAAACTGAATTTCGACAAAGAACCAAAAGGATTATGCTAAAACTTTAAACTAAAAAGTTATACAAGACTCTCTAAGGATTCATGAATGTTTAGAATCTTTGAAAACCAATGAGAAAAAAAGTATAGAGAGAAAATTGAAGTGGGATGATATAGTGTCAAAAACTGAAAAGTCTACACTGATGAATAACTTCCAAACTTAATTTAGACTAAGAACCAAAAATATTCTGATAAAACATTCAACTACAAAGTTGAGAAAGACTCTTCAGGGATTTCAGACTATCTAAGATCATTAAAAACCAATGAGAAATGCAGATGATATAGCTAATCAAATTTGGCTGACATGAATTACCATAAACCAATGCATCAAAATGTTCAGGTATATTGTTCAATATTAATTACTTGGCAAATTGGAAAACCCAAAACTACATAGTTGTTGTACCCCGTTTGAGGTTTTCGAAAAGTATAAGAACACTAAAATTGGACTAGGAATAAAAAAGTTACAAACTCTTTAAGTTACTACAAATATTCACAATAAAAAGATCACGAATCAAAGTCAATAATCGAAAGTACAAAGAACTATTTACCCTAATGATCAAGAATGAAACTAGGGTTCTAGAGAATCAATTGATCCGTTTAAACAATAAATTTATTGATGAAAGGATCGATAATCAGAATTCAGATAGGGTAAAAGAGTAAGAAAACCCTTACGTCAATTGCGCAAATCAACTTCAAGTCTTGATCTCATCAAACAAATTATATAAAAAATCTTAATATAATAATACCTAAAATTTCAATCAGACTCTATCAATCACAGTTTCTTATGTGGTTCTTATAACAAAGCTCAATCCCAATATCAAAATAAGCTATTACCTCAATGTAATGACCAAAATCTCAAGATTGTTCTTCCGAGAGATTCTTTAGAGGCTCTTCTGAAGTTTGTGGTGCTCCTAGGAATTATGTAGTACATAAGTCATCACCCTAAGAGGAATATAATTATATTTTTCTAAAACAATAAGAATTGCAAAATACCCATACGTCCCAAAAAATCTCTAACTTTATTAATAGGTGAAACTAAAGCTCAAATTTAAATTGGGTCATCAAATCCCAAAAGTACAACCTACTTTCGCGAAGATAAATCTAGGCCCACTATTAATCCAAAGTCACAATACATTCCAGTTCATACTTACACAAGTATCCTGATAAAAGGAAACTGACAGGAATGGGGCGTAACATTCTCTCCCACTTCAAATAATTTCGTCCTCAGAATTAAACATAGTGTAGTCATAAAAAATTTGATAACTCCTAACCTCTATGATATCTCAAAACATATGAATGTCCTTAGAATTGTTTCTCGCCTTGCAGCATGAGTCATTACATTCTTCTCATCTTAAATAAAATTTCAACCTCAAAATATTTATGACTTAGTTAGCAAAGAAAACACGCTAAACTAAATCATTGCAATCTAATTCAATCCATCATACTTCTATTACGCTATAGCTTATCCTGATGTGGTCGGTAGAAATTCATTAACTTTTTATGCGTGAATCGATAAATAAACCAAATCTGGTATGGCTAGTAAAATTTGGTTTCGCTTCTTTCTGTCAGGGTTGACAGTATCTAGATTGTGATAATCAGTCAACTAAATCCCATAACTTCAAGAGTATATCGAATTATAGCTGGGCGATTATCGATGAGTTGCCCATCATCTAGGTCTAGTTTGAATATGTCTACGAGTCCATGTTCAATCCATTTAAAATCAACCTTGTCTAGTGGTAATGTGAGGGTTGGCTATCCATAATCCCAATTCAGGAAGGTTTTCATTTCTAGTTTGTGAATGATCTCTTCATGTTCACTTTCCTTTCTCGCTAGCTCTTTTATTTGTGTAGTGATATCAACTGGGAGCAATGATTCTAGTTCTTCTAATTATCAGATTCTTTCTTCCTTTTCTGGAAGGACTATCATTCCTTCTTCATCGTTTTTATTAAGCATTTTTTCTAAGTGCTTAACATAATCAATTAATTGACTGAGGGTTCTTCGTAACTTTTTTCCATAATTTTTTCTCGGGTAGTGCGAGACATTTCCAAATAGATTTTTGCCCTTTACACATAACCCTGGATCATAAAATGATTTTATTTTATTATCATTGTTTTGTGTTATGGTAACATTCTGGTTTAAAGAATTTTCATCTTCGTCAGTTGTCACCCTTCTTTTTAGAACCTTGTTGTTAGGATAGTAATTTTTTATTTTCTTGCCCACTTGTTTAGGACGCCTTGGTGCCGAGGCTTCAGCCTCAATCTCTAAAACTTATACATTTGTTTTGAACGCTTAGTTTTGTATCATCCTATTTTAGGGCTTTGGGGTTGGTAGTTCCAATCATCTTCTTCCGCTACTGGGGGAGGATTTATGAATGAAAAAGAATTGTCTTCTTTGTTTTTAGGGTAAATGGCATAGTAGTCAAATTTTCCTGATGGTTCTACCAGTAGATCGACTTCAAGATCTCTTGCTTCATACTATTCTTTTAAGGCCTTTTGAGTAGTCTTTTTTGGGATTACAACTCCCTACATCATAAAGCATAATTCCCAGGTTAAGCTATATGCTAATGCTTTTTTGGCTAATGAGATGTATTCTACATCAAAAGTATAATAGTTGAACCATTGTTGCTATTGATAAAGTCTTGTTTGACTAACATCTCTTAGGTCTCTCCTTAGGAAAGCTTTAAAACACTTATTATTTGTTCTGATAAGAAAGTGTTCTGAAACTAGAAATATGTAAAAAGATTTGATGCCAGGTTTTATAGATAAAAACTCTTTTTCGATTATGTGATACCGAGTTTTCACATCTTTAAAGGTTTCACTCCAGTAACCACACAACTGTTTTTTACTTTGATCCCGGTATTGCTTTGGATACTGCATTCCAAAAATTTTGGTAGCGTCGGTTACTAGAACTAGCTTATCTCCTTATTTAGGCAAGCTTAACTTTGGCAGGGTTTTAACATGACCTTTTATCCAAAGAACAATTTGGGTATCTTCATCTTCCCATATCCACTTTCCTTTTTTAAGCTTTTACTTAAGGCCTCTGTTAAGTTTGAGAAATACGGATGAATTTCCTCACGTAATTTAATAACTTGATAAATCTTTGAAGTTGTTTAACATCACTGATTTGTTCTGAAAATAGCTTTATAAATTTTTGAAGTTGTTTGACATCACTGGTTTGTTCCCATTCACATTTCTTTTGCAACAGCACTAATCCATGATCAATGAATTCTTGTGCTATCTTTTTTAAATGGTTTAATGTTCTTCTCTAGTTTTTGAGAAAACTAATATATCATCAAACTATATACTACACAGTAGTTTCCGTGCTTTCTGAAAATATTTTTAAAAACCGAGCGGTAACACTGTCCATTCATAATGCCTTTGTGGTGCACTAAAGGCAGTTAATGGAATCGATGATTCTTCCATTTTGATTTGTCAGTATCCGCTTTTTAAATCAAACTTTGAAAAAAAGTTGGCTACCTATATTTTGTTTATCAGCATATCCTTGTTTGAAATTTTATAGCCAACTTGACTGTTGCTGCGTTTAAAGCTCTATAGTATATGACCAGTTTGGCTTTTCCTCTAACCTATTCTGCATGATTTTTTTATCATGAAAGCCTGTCTTATTAACCCTTATTTTAGTATTTCGGGGATCTGTCATTCAAATTCCTGGATCATCTCAAGGCTATGTTGCACTGATTTTATGTTAACTACATAATCTTTATCCTTGAGGGTCAAGTCACCCAAGGTTTATTCCTTTCCCATAATTTTAGTGGATCGTCATTAAAATTATTTTCTAACATCTTTTTTATTGTATCAACCGTGAAGGGATATTTGCTGTAGAGAGAGAGAGAGGTGTGCTGCGATGGATGTATGTGTGGGTTTGTGTGAGTATGTGTGCTAAGAGTGAGAACAATGAGAAACTGTTTGAGAGAGATGGACGCATACACTTTGCAATCTAGCCACTGCCTTGTGCATGAGTGTGCATACATGTTTGTGGGTGTGTGTTTATATATATATATATATATATATATATATATATATATATATATATATATATATATGTGTGTGTGTGTGTGTGTGTGTGTGTGTGTGTGTGTGTGTGTGTGTGTGTGTGTGAAGGGGACTATGTGAAGGGTGAAGTGGCTGTGAGTGACAGGTTTGTGTGTGGAATGGAGTGTTTTTGTTTAAATTGTGGTCCACGTAGGATGGAAAATGGGCTACCAAACAGCCCCATGAAGATGTGTGGGAATGGTGCATGCTAGTAGGTGTAGTAATGTGTGTTTGTGTGGGTTAGAGAAGGAGTGAAACTGAAATGGGTGCAAGGGGGCAGCTGTGTTACAGGTTTGTGGTGGGCTGTAGTACTGGGTGTGTATGTGGGTATTAGATGAAGAAGTCAGTGCAAAATGAAGAAAGCAAAGAGAGATGCAGTAGGCATGTGAGGTAATGTTTTGAACTGTGTGAGGGATGTTGGGTATGGGGAAATTATAGCAGGCCTGTGTGACGAAAATAGGCATGGTGGATGTATGTATTTATATATTTGTGGATGTGTTGTGGAGGTAATGGGTTGTGTGTGTTACATGAGTGCATAATGTATATATGTGTGTATATAGTGTGTGTTTTGAGTGGTGTTTCATGTGTGAGCGGGTGATGGTTATGAGATGAAAATGGGGAGCAAGGGAAGCTGCCTGAACTGTAACCACGAGCTGGTGAGTGTGTTTTGGTTTGGAGAGAAAGTAAAGAGAAGAAGAAGGAGAGTACCGAGCGTGTAAATTTTGTCAGCGTTAAGTGCAACACATGCGTAAACTAGCGCACAGTTATTGTTAGCACGTGACACATTACAGTATGACACGTTAGACTATATTAGAATTTTTGGCAAATGTTTATAATTTTCTGAAATTGTATGTATTTTTAGTATTTTCTGTAATTTTAGATTCGGAAAATTGTTTTAGAGCCTTTAAACCCTGAAAATGCTATGGGGAAAATTATAGTAGTTGTAATACCTAGATATTTTTAACGGTTTGATATAAAAAAAAATATATGGTGACAAATTTTTGGCGTTAACAGTTTATTTAACAACTATTAGGGACATTATTTTTTTAAAAATACTTAGCATTGGCGTATTTTTTTTTCAGCGACCTATCTATCTTAGCATCGGTATAATTTTATATATATATATATATATATATATATATCAACGTCGATGTGTATATTTAGCAGCAACCTATCTATCTTAGTATCGGTATAATTTTAGAGACAATGACTTTTCTTTGATAACGGTGTACTTGTTAGCGACGAATTGTCTAACGGGATGGCGTAACAACCCATCATTAATTTTACTAACGCATCGTGTGCCGTAAATATTTTATCATTTTTTTGAAATAATAAGTTTGAGTTAAAAGTTTTAGCGACAAATAGATCAATAGGGTTTTCTTTTTTTTTTTTTCCATTTAGGGTTTCCTTTTAACGCATGTATATATAACCCTACATAACTAAGGCTGCCGTCAAAAAGGGCTCCTGTCCAACTCGTCTGATCTACCCAAATAGAGAGGTAGAGGGAGAAAGAAGGGCTTGGACGGAGGCAGGGGAAGTGCTGTGAAAAGGTTGGACGTTGGGTGGCTCCGGGTTGCCATGGCTACGAGATCGAGTGGAGGGGATGGCATCCATGATTGCCGAAGGGAAGAGAGGAACTCGAGCTGCCATGTTGGCTGCCATAGGTGTTGAGCGCGGCTGTGAGGCGGGATTGAAGCAACCATGAAGGGCCACCGTTAGAGAGAGACGACCATGAGAGGCTACCGTATGTAATGTGTGAGTGGGTTGTACATCAATTATCAAGGTTGTATACTTGTGTAAATATATGGGGGTTTACGGGTCACAATGAATGGTGCGCTTTGATGTGAGTGTGACTGCGTAAATATATACATATCAGTGTATGTATGTGTTCGTGTATATGTAAGTGAATTGGAAAAAGGAAAAGAGTGGGAAGGAAGACCCACTACCTCTCACGGCAATGGGTGTGAAAGGAGAAATGGTATGCAGTTTTTCTGTTGACTGTATGTGCGTGTTGTGTGAGTGCTACGTGGGCAAGGGAGATAGATATACAAAGAAGGTGTGTGCATGAATGTGTGATGGGTTTCATATGAATACAGTAAGTGAATGTGAAAATGGTTGGTGAGGCGTGCAGGTGAATGAACTGGGTATGTGGAGAAATGTGAATTTGTGTAATGTATTTGTGGATATGTGGTGGAATGAAAAGCTGTGTGGGTTGAATAAGATGGTGAGAATATGTGTGTAAAAATGTGTGTGGGTGGATCAAATGGTGAGAAAAAACGTGTGGTATGAAAGCTGTGTGAGTAGAGTGAAAAGCAGTGTGGTGTGTGTGTCCTGTACGTGAAGAGAGTGTGTAAATGTGTGCTTTAGAATGTGACTAGGTGTGTGTATGTGTATATGTGTGTGGGTTTGTAGTTTTGAATGTGTAGTGGAGAAGGAAGCAGCTGCACCAGCCGTGAGTGTGCCGTGAATGTGTGTGAGAAGTGTGTTCGTGGGATGCAAAATGGGGGTAGGACAGCCTGCTGCTACTGCTATGTATGTGCGTGTGATATGTGTGTATATAGTGTGTAATTATAGGTGAGATTAGTGCATAAGTGTGTGTACCTGTCTGTGTAGTGTGTGGTGAGTTAGTGATGAGGTAGTGTGAGTGGTGTGTTCTGTGTGGATAAACAGTGAACCGTGAAGAATAAAGAGGAAGAAGAAGACAGGTGAAAAATAGTGGGTCTGTGCAGTAGAGTGGTACACTGTGCTTGCACAGTTGTACCACGTGGCTGTTGGGTACTGTACGCTTGTCCAAAAATTCTGAAAATTTACAGGATGATTCTTAGTGCAATATTATAATTTCTGTGAAAATTTCTTAATTTTTTGATGTCGTATGTATTTATTATAATTTCTGCAATTTCAGAATTGTAAAAGTCTTTTGGAGCCCTTAAACCCAAAAAATGTTCAGAGAAAAATTATATTACTGTCTTTATAGCATAAATAAGACTCAGTAAAAGTTTGATAATTTTTGAAGTTGATTTGATATCATTTTCCATATCGCATTGAGTTTAGCAAAACGAAAAATAAAGAAATAGTTTACTGCCTTTTAAATCCTAATTTTAATTTCTATTATTTTTATACATATATTAAGGATTGTATAAAAATTATGAGTACTTATTTCCAGGTAGAAGCAATTATGGAAATTTGTTGATTTTTAGTGTATTTAAGGAAATTATTTTTAATTCAAAAATAATCAAAAATTATATTTTTATCCCATATGCTCTATTAAGCTATAAATAATGCTTAATGAATGACAAGAATATTTTTGAGATATTTCGGAGTCTCGTGGAGTGTGACGAGTGTCGGGTTAGGCTGGCCGTATGTGGGACCCGCTTTGAATTTCGTCGTTCCGGGTAGAGAAATGAGTACGCTGTGGGTAGTTATATTAGGTTCTTAATATATTAGTGTGAATAGTGTTTTGATAAATAATTTGCCCGACCTAGGTTAATTCAAAGGATTTTGGATCGAGGCCGTTGAGCAGTGCATAGCTTGGACTGCGGTAAGGAATTTCTATCTGAAACCCAATTCATCAATTTGTCTTCGTATATATTTTTCAAAATTGCTATCAAATTTCTCTGGACTCTATTATATTTGTTATGAGAATGCGTTATTTGCCTTTAATATCCTTTTCTTGAGCCTTAAGCGTTTATTGGAAATCATACTCGACGCTCTGTGTTTATTTCTCGTTGTGCATCGATTTAATCATTGCATTATCAAATTGTTGCCATTCTACATATTGACATGAGATTGTGCATTGGTGTGTTTGGTGGGAGTTGGTGTATGTTGGAGAATATTGGTGTGGGCTAGTACTTTGACGGACTAGCCGGTGTATTGGTGTGGGCTAGTGCCTTGAAGAACTAGCCGGTGTATTGGTGTGGACTAGTGCCTTGAAGGACTAGCCGGTGGAAAGTATTAGTGAGCATCGCCTTTGTAGCTTTGCTAAGTGATTACCCTGCATTGCATGTGTGGCTTTGCAACTCATGTTCAATAGCGTTTGTGATTGTTTATATCGTATTTGACAGTCATATTAATATCTGATAGAATTAGTTATAATCGTTGTGAAAGTTCTGGAAATTATCATCAAATTGTTTCTTTGAACAAAACCAATATCGTTTTGTATTTGTAATCTCTTTCATAATTTCTTCGTTTTAGCGACCTTACTGAGCTCTCAAAAGCTCACTCCCCTTTGACTTCCTTTCTGCAGGTAATATCCAACAATAGATCGCATTGGGTGTGAAATAGATTCGAGCGAGGGAAAGAGAAATTTAGTTTTTGTTTTGGTCATTAGAACCCCTGCGTGGGTTATTATTGTTATTTAGAATTGTTGACTTAGAAATTGATGTTTCAACTATGACAGTATATTTGGAGTATTATTTTGCTCAATGGTTTAGTTGCTCTGACGGACTGATGGTTCTAAATTGCTTGAGTTTGAGGTCATAATTGTCTGAGTGCATCTGATCGAGCGAGTGTTAGCGTTTCGAAAATTCCGAGATGTTACAGTAGTGATTATATAGTATAATAAAGACTCAGTATAAATTTAATGATTTTTGGAGTCGATTTGTTATCATTTTCAGTATCGCATTGAATTTAGCAAAATGAAAAATAAAGAAATAGTTTTAGTGTCTTTTAAATTCTGATTTTAATTTCTATAATTTTTATATATATTTTAAAGTTCGTATAAAAATTATGGGACTTATTTTTCAATTGGAAGTAATTTTTACAATTTATGGGTTTTATTGTATTTAAGGAAATTATTTTAATTCGAAAATATTCAAAAATTCATATTTTGACTTTTTATAATGTTTTAAGCTATAAAAGTGTTTTGTTGTAATTTATTTTGAATTTTGAAATATCAACACGCGTTAAGTATCGTACAGGATTCTCGGTTAGGTTGACCGCGTGCGAGACGCGTTTTGAGTTGATGATTTTAGGTTTATAGTAACGTAGCATAGATTGTGTTCTAACCAATGGATTGCCAAATCTAGGTTTATTCAGAGATCATTAATCGACATCAAGTTTTGGTAGCATTGCTTAGCTTGAATCGAGGTAAGGATTTTCTCTCCGAACCCTCCATCACTACTCTAATTTCAAATGCTTATAATAACAGTTTTTATGAATTGTATTGAATATTGATCTTTATGATTGATATGAAAATGTTTTCAATTGCCGTGAAACCTTAAATTGAGCCTTATAGCGATCGTTTGAAACTCTTTATTCTCATCTGTTTTATCGATTCAATTTATCATAACATGTTTTGAATTCTATTTATTGCTTCTCAATGTTGACATGAGTTAGTAACTTGGGAGCCATAAGGATGGTCTGTATTATTGGCATTATAAGGATGGTCCGTTGGATGGGTTTAACTAGTACCTAAATGGACTAGTCAGTGTTACATATGCATATGTAAAGCATATCGAGCACTTCCGGGGTGGCTTTGCTTCTGTACTGCTCATGTTCAACGTTTCCTATTTATGTTTATTGCACTTTAAGTGTTTTAAAAGTGGTTATTTATTTAAGGGAAAATGAGTTGATACTCCCTATGTTTAAATTCCCTATGTTTACATTAAAATGATATGGGCTTCTTGAAAACCCTTTTAAAATTGTCGTTTGATTGTCTATAGAAAAATCGTTTGAATCGCTATGTTTCTCCGCTTTCAAAATTTTCTATTGGTTTACATGTCAAATCCTCCGTATCGTTTTCTTATTTTTTTTTTAAAACCATTGATCGACCTTACTAGGCTCTCAAAAGCTCACTCTCCTTTGTCTTCCTTTCCGCAGGTGACAACCAGCTTTAAGTTGCTCGAATAAGGATTAGAGCTGAGCGAATTTGAATTTAAGTTTAGTATTGATGGTTAGAACCCCTACGTGGGTGAATGCTATTGTTTAAGCTTATAAGACTTAGATTGATGTTTCACCTACGATAGTTTACTAAGATTATGATTCATGGTTTAGTTGCTCTGACATATTTTGTATTACGTGAGTGAGTTGAGGTAATATTATTTTAGTGAATTGATCGAGCGAGTGTATAACGTTCAGAAAAATTTCGGGATGTTACAAATCCATTAAGTAAAACGCTAAACAGCGAAGTGGAACTATTTGAACAAACAAGTAGTAATGTCCGAGCCATAAAAGCACGTAAGATAAATCCAAAACAACTATCATGGCCTAAAAAATGGGTGATAGGAGAAGGACTCGCTAGTAAACAACTAGAACAAATGCACATTAGAGAAAATAAAGGTGTTGTTATCCTTGAAGAACCAAGAAGACATTTTGTCTCTTCGTTACCTTCCACGTCTACAAATTCAAAAGGCAAAGGAAAGTAAAAAATGGTAGAAGAAGCTATCAAGAAGAAGACAGTTCTCATGAAGACATCATAGGGTACAAAACAGTTACCATTCTAACCAGTCGAAGTATGTCATCACGTGTAGAAACCATACATGTAATGACCACAACATCAGTAAATGACACTGTCAAGAAGAAGCTTAAAGAAAGGGGCTTGACAGGAGATGAGCTTGATAAGGGAATTCAAGACGTTATGAGTATTATCGAAAGGAAAAGAAGGTCCAAAAAATGAATAATAAACGGATGGGGGTAAGTCCAAACAATTCTTATATATAATTAAGTTTCAACTTCAAGGGTTATCATCCTTGTAAAATAGATTCTTTAGTAAATACTGAAGCATCTTATTGCCTGGCACAACCACAAATTTTACCCTCTGAAAAATGGATCAAAACAGATCAACTCATGAGCATGCGAATGGCAAATGGCGATGAGTTCGAGCCAGAATATGAAACATATCATATTCCGGTCCTAATAAATGGAAAACAATTCATTATAGAGAGATTAATCCAATTCGACGACTTAGACGACGATTTTCTAATAGGAAATGCTTTCCTCAAACAAGCTGAAAATCGACCATTTATTTAGGAAGAATTTTATATTGAGATACAATGTCAAAAAATTCCATTGTTAAAATATGCTTCTCAAAAATGTAAACTTGGCTTTTGTCTAGAAAAACTAAGAAAAATCCAAAAACATATCCAGAGTGAGTCTCTCTACGCAGCCCAACGTGGTGAAGAAAACAAAACAGACTCATGGAAAATGTTACTTGAAGAAGAAGCAAATAAGGAAGATTTACCTAACAAAGAAGTAACCAAAGAAGATGACAGTTGGGTTAAAGAAATAAACCAACATTATCAACGCAAACAAGGAAAAGAAATTCTTAGTCTTGATAGTATAAAAAAGATGTTAAAAGGTAATTTTAGTGAAGACCCGCTAAAATTATGGACAAAAGATAAACCTTGGGCGACATTGACCTTCAAAGATAAAGATTATGTGGTTAACGTAAAACCAATGCAACATTGTCTTGAAATGGTTTATGAATTTGAAAGACAGATTCCTGAAATACTAAAACAAGGGTTAATAAGACCTAACGAGAGTCCTCATTCAATTTCAGCTTTCATGGTAAAAAATTATGCAGAACAGGCTAGACGAAAAGCCTGAATAGTCATATACTATAGAGCTTTAAACACAACAACAATCAAAGATGGCTATAAAATTCCAAAAAAAGATATGCTGATAAACAAAATCCAGTTAGCCAACTTTTTCTCAAAGTTTGACTTAAGAAGTGGATATTGGCAAATCAAAATGGAAGAATCATCAATTCCATTAACTGCCTTTAGTGCACCACAAGGGCACTATGAATGGACGGTGTTACCATTCGGATTAAAAAATGCTCCACCTTTATTCCAAAGAAGGATGGATAACATTTTTAGAAAGCACGGAGATTATTGTGTGGTGTACATTCATAACATATTAATATTCTCAAAAACCAGAGAAGAACATAGAAATCATCTAAAAAAGATAGCACAAGAATTCATTGACCATGGATTAGTACTATCACAAAAGAAATGTGAATGAGAACAAACCACCATTAACTTTCTAGGATTAAGAATAGAAGACAATTGGAAAAATTGTCCTTCAAGATCATATAGAAGAAAAAATTAAGCTATTTCCAGAACAAATCAATGATGTAAAACAGCTTCAAAGATTTATTAGGTTGTTAAATTACGCGAGGAAATTCATCCCAAATTTATCAAACCAAATGAACGTCTTAAGTAAAAAGCTTAGAGGAAAATGGATATGGGAAGATGAAGATACCCAAAATGTTCTGTGGATTAAAGGTCAGGTTAAAAATCTGCCAAAATTAAGCCTGCCTAAACAAGGAGACAAGTTAGTTCTAGAAAATGACGCTTCTGAAAATTGTTAGGGTGCAGTAATAAAATCAATACCCTCTGATCAAACTGAAGAACAACTGTGTGGATACTGGAGTGGAACCTTTAAAGATGGAGAAACTCGATATCACATAAACGAAAAAGAGTTTTTAACTATAAGACGTGGCATAAAATCTTTTTACATATTTCTAGTTTCAGAACACTTTCTTATTAGAACAGATAATTGGTGTTTTAAAGTTTTCCTTAAAAGAGACCTAAGAGATGTTAGTCAAACAAGGCTTTATCGATGGTAACAATGGTTCGGTTATTATACTTTTGATGTATAATACAACTTATCAGCTAAAAATACACTTGCAGATAGCCTAACCAGGGAATTATGCTTTATGATGCAGGGAGTTATTGTTACCCCAAAAAAGACTACTCAAAAGGCCTTAAAGGAAAGCTATAAAGCAGGAGATCCTGAAGTCGGCTTACTGGGAGAACCATCAGGGAAATTCGACTACTACGTCATTTACCCTAAAATGAAAGATGATAGTTCCTTGTCATTCACAAATCCTCCCCCCGTAGCGGAAGAAGATGGTTAGAACTACCAACCCGAAAGCCCTAAAACAAGACGGTACAAAGCTAAGCGTTCAAAATTGATGAATAAGTTTTGGAATAAAGAGAGTAAAGCTGAAACCTCAATAGCAAGGCGCCCTAAACAAATGGGCAAGAAAATAAAAAATTACTATCCTAATAACAAGGATTTAAAAAGAAAAGTGGCAACTGACAAAGATGAAAAATCTCCAAAGCAAAATGCTACCATAACACAAACCAATGATAATAAAACAAAAACGTTTTACAATCCAGGGTTATGTGAAGAGAGTAAAAAACTCTTTGGAAATGTCTGGCATTATCTGAGGAAAAATTACCGAAAAGAGTTACAAAGAATCCTCAGTCAATTAACTGATTATGTTAAGCACTTAGAAGAAAGGCTTAATATAAATAATGAAGAAGGAATGATAGTCCTATAAGACAGGGAAGAAAGAATTTGATTGCTAGAAGAACTAGAATCACTGCTCCCAGCTGATATCACTACAAAAATGAACGAACTAGCCAGGAAGGAGAATGAACACGAAGAGATCTTTCGCAAACCAGAAATGAAGGAGTACTTGATTGGGATTATGGATGGCCAAGTCTCACATTACCATAAGATAAAGTTGATCTTAAATGGATTGAACATGGACTCGTAGACACATTCAAAATAAATCGAGATGATTATCAACTCATTGATAGTCTCCCGCTATAGTTAGATATGCTCTTGGAGTTATGGAATTTAGTCGATAGATTATCACAGTCCAAATACTGTCAACACTGGCAGAAAGAAGCGAAACCAAATTCTACCAACCAGACCAGATTTGGTTCATTTATCGATTCGTTAATAAAAAACTAATGAATTTCTACCGACCACACAAGGATGAACTATGGAACACGTATGATTCGGAGAAAGAGAAGATCGAAAGAATCAGTTGTGTTCATGCAACCATTGAAACCATGGTAGCCGATCCCATAGAAGCATGTTTTTGTGATGATGAAGGATAGTAATCCTGAAGTGGTGTAGAGCATCCATAGAGCCTTCTAAACAGGGTCAAGATTAGGTAATCAGACTCTATGAACAGTTTTAACAGCAAAGGAGAAGATGAACCTGATCTACATAGCCAAACTTTTGAGCTGTAGAAGAAGGTGCGGGACCACAGGATACCATGATAGAAATGGACATAATGGCCAGCGAAAAATGACAAAGCCAAGTGGAGAAGAGAATAAAGTTGTCTGCCATAATAAAAAAGAAAACGACCCTACGGAAATTAATAGAGGATTTTCACTATTGAAGAATCCTATGTGCCTGATCCTTTCATCTATAAAATGGGTCGAAGTAAGAGTTAGAAGGCAGAGGAAGTCTAAGAGAGTGTGAAGTGTGTAAGAGTGTGAAGTGTGCTAAGTTTTAGAGTGTGCAACAATAGAAGAAACCCTTCCTTTCTATTGCTCATATGTAATATTTCTTTTCCAATATAAATAAAGAGGTATTGATTTTAGTACAATGTCTTCTACTGTAATTTTTCAAACCAAAATCCTGGAAGCTTGAGAGTGTTTGATAATAGCCATTAGCCAAATATGAGAAACGTAAGGCAATGAGTTGTGTATCCACTTGGTGAAAAGATTGGATATCAAAAAGTAACAAGGGAAGCATGGCGGGCGTACATTCAAGGACCAAGAGCAACATCTCTATAAGTAGAGATTATATCCTGAAATAACTTTATAATCTATATTGTATGTGACGAAGTATTAGGGTGCATAAAATTATATTTTTCTGAAGTTTTGGGGTCAGATTGCAAATATGTTAAAGTACTAGGATTATCTAACACTATTGAGGGATAAGATTTAATTTGAACCGTCCATAAATCACGGATAGATGGTCAGAATCTGACCGTCTGTCCGTGATTTATGAACGGTTCAGACTAAATCTTATCCCTCAATAGTGCTAGATAATCCTAGTACTTTAACATATTTGCAATCTGACCCCAAAACTTTAGAAAAATATAATTTTATGCACCCTAATACTTCATCACATGCAATATAAACTATAAAGTTATTTCAGGAAATAATTGCTACTTACAGAGATGCTACTCTTGGTTCTTGAATGTACGTCTGCCATGCTTATCCTGTTGCTTTTCGATATCCAAGCTTTTCACCATGTGGACACATAGCTCGTTGCCTTACGTTTCTCAGATCTGGATCTGGCTAATGGCTATTATCAAACACTCCCAAGCTTCTAGGATATTGGTTTGAAAAATTGCAGTAGAAGACGTCGTACTAAAATCAATACCTCTTTATTTATACTAGAAAGGAAATATTACATATGAGCAATAGAAAGGAAGGGTTCCTTCTATTGTTGCACACTCTAAAACATAGCACAGTTCACACTCTTAGACTACTTCACACTCTTACACACTTCATACTCTCTCAGACTTCCTCTGCCTTCTAACTCTTACTTCGACCCATTTTATAGATGAAAGGATCAGGCACATAGGATTCTTCAACAGTGAAAATCCTCTATTATTTTCTGTAAGGTCATTTTCTTTTTTTTAATGGTAGTCAACATTATTCTCTTCTCCACTTGGCTTTGTCATTTTTCGCTGGCCATTATGTCCATTTCTATCATGGCTATCCTGTGGTCCCGCACCTTCTTCTACAGCTCAAAAGTTTAGCTAGGTAGATCAGGTTCTTCTTCCCTTGGCTGTTGAACTATTCATAGAGTCTGATTGCCTGATCTTGACCTTGTTTGGAAGGCTCTATGGATGCTCTACACCACTTCAGGATTACTATCCTTCGTCCATCACAAAAACATGCTTCTATGGGATCGGCTACCATGGTTTCGATGGGTGCATGAACACAACTGATTCTTTCGATCTTATCTTTCTCCAGATCATATGTGTTCCATAGTTCATCCTTGTGTGGTCGGTAGAAATTCATTAACTTTTTATTAGCAAATCGATAAATTAACCAAATCTGGTATGGTTGGTAGAATTTGGTTTCGATTCTTTCTGCCAGTATTGATAGTATTTGGACTGTGATAATCTGTCGACTAAATCCCATAACTCCAAGAGCATATCTAACTATAGCCTGGAGACTATCGATGAGTTGATAATCATCTCGATTTATTTCAAATGTGTCTACGAGTCCATGTTCAATCCATTTAAGATCAACTTTGTCTGATGGTAATGTGAGGCTTGGCCATCCATAATCCCAATTCAAGAATGCCTTCATTTCTGGTTTGCGAATGATCTCTTTGTGTTCATTCTCCTACCTGGCTCATTCTTTTATTTTTGTAGTGATATCAGCTGGGAGCAGTGATTCTAGTTCTTCTAGCAATCAAATTCTTTCTTCCTTGTCTTGTACGACTATCATTCCTTCTTCATTGTCTATATTAGGCCTTTCTTCTAAGTGCTTAACATAATCATTTAATTGACTGAGGGTTCTTCCTAACTCTTTTCGGATATTTTTCCTCAGATAATGCCAGACATTTCCAAAGAGTTTTTTACTCTCTTCACATAACCCTGGATCATAAAATGGTTTTGTTTTATTATCATGGGTTTTTGTTATGGCAGCATTTTGCTTTGAAGATTTTTCATCTTCATCGGTTGCCACTTTCTTTTTAAATCCTTGTTGTCAGGATAGTAATTTTTTATTTTCTTGCCCATCTGTTTGGGGCACCTTGCTGTAGAGGTTTCAGCCTTACTCTCTTTAATCCAAAACTTATGCATTGGTTTTGAACACTTAGTTTTGTACCGTCCTGTTTTAGGGCTTTCGGGTTGATAGTTCCAACCATCTTCTTCTGCTACTGGGGGAGGATTTGCGAATGACAAATAACTGTCATCTTTCATTTTAGGGTAAAGGACGTAGTAGTCGAATTTCCCTGATGGTTCTCCCAGTAGACCAATTTAAGGATCTCCTGCTTCATACATTTCCTTTAAGGCCTTTTGAGTAGTCTTTTTTGGGGTAACAACAACTCCCTGCATCATAAAGCATAATTCCCTGGTTAGGCTATCTGCACGTGCATTTTTGGCTAATAAGATGTATTCTACATCAAAAGTTTAATAACTAAACCATTGTTGCCATCGATAAAGCCTTGTTTGACTAACATCTTTTAGGTCTCTTTTAAGGAAAGCTTTAAAACACCTAATATCTGTTATGATAAGAAAGTGTTCTGAAACTAGAAATATAAAACAAGATTTTATGCCATTCTTTATAGCTAAAAATTCTTTTTTGTTTATGTGATACCGAGTTTCTGCATCTTTAAAGGTTCCACTCCAGTATCCACACAGCTGATCTTCAGATTGATAAGGGAGTATTGCTTTTAATACTACACCCCTGCAATTTTCAGAAGCGTCAGTTTCTAGAACTAACTTGTCTCCTTGTTTAGGCAGGCTTAATTTTGGTAGATTTTTAACTTGACTTTTTATCCATAGAACATTTTGGGTATCTTCATCTTCCCCATATCTATTTTCCTTTTCTAAGCTTTTTACTTAAGACTTCTGTTAGGTTTGATAAATTTGGGATGAATTTTCTCTCATAATTTAACAGCCCAATAAATCTTTGAAGCTGTTTTGCATCATTGATTTGCTTTGAAAATATCTTTATTTTTTCAGCTATATAGTCTTGAAGGACAATTTTTCTATTGTCTTCTATTCTTAATCCTAGAAAGTTAATGGTGGTTTGTTCCCATTCACATTTCTTTTGTGATAGTACTAATCCATGGTCAATGAATTCTTGTGCTATCTTTTTTAGATGATTTCTATGTTCTTCTCTGGTTTTTGAGAATACTAATATGTCATCTATGTACACCACACAGTAATCTCCGTGATTTCTAAAAATGTTATCCATCCTCCTTTGGAATAAAGGTGGAGCATTTTTAAATCCAAATGGTAACACCGTACATTCATAGTACCCTTGTGGTGCACTAAAGGCAGTTAATGGAATTGATGATTCTTCCATTTTGATTTGCCAATATCCACTTTTTAAGTCAAACTTGGAGAAAAAGTTGGCTGGCTGGATTTTGTTTATTAGCATATCTTTGTTTGTAATTTTATAGCCATCTTTGACTGTTGCTATATTTAAAGCTCTATAGTCTATGACTAATCTGGCTTTTCCTCTATTCGGTGTTCTGCATGATTTTTTTATCATGAAAGCTGGACTTGAATGAGGACTCTCGCTTGGTCTTATTAACCCTTGTTTTAGTATTTCAGGAATCTGTCTTTCAAATTCCTAAACCAATTTCAAGACTATGTTGCATTGATTTTACGTTAACCACATAATCTCTATCCTAGAGGGTCAATGTCGCTCAAGGTTTATCCTTTTCCCATAATTTTAGCGGGTCTTCACTAAAATTATTTTCTAACATCTTTTTTATACTATCAAGACTAGGAATTTCTTTTCCTTATTTGCATTAATAATAATGATTTATTTCCTTAACCCAACTGTCATCTTCTTTGGTTACTTCTTTGTTAGGTAACTCTTCCTTATTTACTTCTTCTTCAAGTAACATTTTTCATGAGTCTGTCTTGTTTTCTTCACCACACTGGGTTGCGTAAAGAGACTCACTCTGGATATGTTTTCGGATTTCTCCTAGTTTTTCTGGACGAAAGCCAAATTTACATTTTTGAGAAACATATTTTAACAATGGAATTTTTTGACATTGTATCTCAATATGAAATTCTTCCTAAATAAATGGTCGATTTTTAGCTTGTTTGAGAAAAGCATTTCTTGTTAGAAAATAGCCATCTAAGTCGTCGAATTGGATTAATCACTCTATAATGAATTGTTTTCCATTTATTAGGACTGGAATATGATAAGCTTCATATTCTGGTTCGAACTCATTGCCATTTGCCATTCGCATGCTCGTGAGTTGATCTGTTTTGATCCATTTTTCAGAGGGTAAAATTCCTGGTTGTGCCAGGCACTAAGATGCTCCAGTATCTACTAAAGCATCTATTTTAAAAGGATGATAACCCTAGAAGTTGAAACTTAATTCTATATAAGAATTGTTTGGCCTTACCCCCATCTGTTTATTATTCATTTTTTTGGACCTTCTTTTCTTTTTGATAATACTCATAATGTCTTGAATTCCTTTATCAAGCTCATCTCCTTTCAAGCCCTTTTCTTTAAGCTTCTTCTTGACAATGTCATTTACTGATGTTGTGGTCATTACATGTATGGTTTCTACACGTGATGACATACTTCGTCTGATTGGAATGGGAACTGTTTTGTACCCTATGATGTCTTCATCAAAACTCTCTTCTTCTTGATAGCTTCTTCTACCATTTTTTACTTTCCTTTGCCTTTTGGATTTGTAGACGTGGAAGGTAACAAAGAGACAGAATGTCTTCTTGGTTCTTCAAGGATAACAACACCTTTATTTTCTCTAATGTGCATTTGTTCTAGTTGTTTACTAGTGAGTCCTTCTCCTATCACTCATTTTTTAGGCCATGATAGTTGTTTTGGATTTATCTTCCGTGCTTTTATGGCTCGGACATTACTACTTGTTTGTTCAAATAGTTCCACTTCACTATTTAGCATTTTACTTAGTGGATTTGTGGTATTTACCACTCTGTAGATTAGACGATATTGTACTGCAATATTTTTGCAGACTTCTCGTAGTTTGGTCATACCTTGAGTCTAAATTCTCAGTCCTAATGCTTTCTTAAGATATGGATCTTTTAAAGACATGAAGTAGTTTTGTGTAGTTTTAAACCAAACTGATCTGTTATACAAGTTACTTTGGACAGAGATGTCAATGGGCCAGGCTTGGGCCAGCCCAGCCCGAGCCCAGCGAGCCTCCAATGAAAACGAACCGGGCCTGATGAATAGAAAATGGGCCGGGCCTGAAATCTGGGATATATGGGCCCAGTCCAAGCCCTGGCCATAGGCCTAATATTTAGGGTCGGGCTTGGGCCGGGCCTGGGGCCTAAATTTTTTTTGTTCCCAACTCCTTGTTATAAAGACTTCTTCTTCAACAAAGGGCAAAGTTTTTGTATACGGACCGCTAAGTATACAATCACTTTCTCAAGAATTAACCCCTTTTCAAAAAGGCAAATTGATGTTGGTTGACCATTAACCATGGATTAGGTGCAAAAACTAGTTGTTCTAGCCCGCACCACACTGATTTTAAGTGCAAAATTCAATATCTTTAGTAATAGGGTGTAAAACCTGTAAATGTCAAAGAAAAACAGAGTAGATCAAACAACAACAATAACGAGATAGATGAAGAGAAATAACATCTTTTCTTGTTACATTCAAATTCTTTGGTCATTTAAAGAAACACGAGTTATGACTCTTTAGTTACAAATGAGTATTTATTTTAGCCTCACAACTGGACACTTTTAGATATTAACATATCCTTAAATGTTAAGGTTAAGGGTACTATCTATATACAAAAAATATTTAGACATTATCCTTCGTTACTAAAAATCATGAGAAATTCGTTCCTTAATTTTTAGTCCAAAATCTCAATGAAGTGACGAATGTTTGTCGCATAACCTCGTTCACTTTATTACCATTGGAAATTTTAATTTCATGAAGGAAATTTTATTATAAACTTGTGTACGTAGTAACAAAGTCACCAAAAAGAAATCTTTCCAAAGACCACTATTTTCAATAATAAAGCTTTCATAAATATCGGTCAGAATATTACAATGCCGCTTCCCCCAAATCTTACATCGTGCCATCATAAGAGAAAAAAAGGAAGCAAATAGATTTTCTTGCAGGCCTTGGCCTTTGTCGGCATTGTTTAGGGCTTGAGAAGAATGAGAGTTCTTATACTAAAAAAAGTAAAGAACATCAAACACAAACAAAAAAAAAAAAACAAGTATAGAAAGAAAGTGCTCTGAATGTAATTTAAGTAAAACCCTTTCTTGATATTAACTTGTGGATCAAAAGATATAAAAGTTATATATTAATTTGGCAACAATAGAAGATATCATTGTCTACATATGACTTGCTTGACATCAATTAAAATTTAGAAATCTGTTGAGATGATCAAATATAAAAGGCAGAAACAAAAACTGAAATGCATAGTTCGTAAATAACATTTGGCTTGTACTCGCCATGAACATTCAACAGATACAACTCGTAGTTCAATTTCAATTACTAGTTTGATAACAAGATAGAACCAAAGTTGGCCAAAATAGTAACTTTGCCTCGGCCAAGATTAGGCCAGCCCACTTTTGGGCCAGAAAAGGCCCAAAATCGGGCCAAAAATAGGGCCGAAGCCCGGGCCAAAAAAGGGCCGAAAATTGGGCCGATTTTGGGCTTTTTTTGGGCCGGGCCAAAACCCGGGATTTTTCGGGAAGGGCCAGCCTGGACTTTTTTCTCTAAAACTTTGGCCTGGTCTAAGCCCAAGTCCAAAGCCCTAAACTATTGGGCCTCCACTATTCACCAACTGGCCGGGCCAGCCCGCAGGCTGCCTGGCCCTTTTGACAACTCTAACTTTGGATACCCTCTATTAGGGCTTCTTCAAAAGTTTTTCACCGATTATCTGTTAAACAACAGATTACTGGTGTATCTTTGCCATCAATGAATAATAGACAAAGACTAACTTGTATCATACCAATATGAACCTAGTGATATCCATCTCTAAGGTATTGTTTTGTCTTATTTGCCTTGAAGAAAGGAATGTCTAGTATTCTCTCTTCGGTTTGACCTACCGGGGTTTCTCCTTTGAAAATCTCTACATACATCTTACTCCTAAATCTGAATATAGAGTTTTTGTATATTTCTCAAACCCTGATTTTAGGCATCTCCCAATGACTTATAGTAGAACCGGGAGTTTCTTCCTCAATTGATTCACTCTTACTAATTATGTTATTAGATAAAGAAATCATTTCTTCTTTATGGTCGTAAGTTTCTGACATCATGAAGATCGTGCCTACGCTTTTCAAAGTTCTGTTTAAACTTTCTTCATCATCTGGTGTTGTTTCATCATCAGATTCGTAGTCGTATTTTGAAATAAGCTCTTCTGCTTCGTCTTCAGAATCTAATTTGTATCCCCATGCTGGCTCATATCCTTCTTCAACAATTAAGAAAGATCCTATAGTTTGTTTTCTATTCTTACTTGGGCATTTATTTGCATAATGTCCTTTTTCGCCACATAACCAGCAGCAATCACATTCCTCTGGTGATTTTCCTTTTGGACATGAAGGCTTTTCATACGGAATATTATATTTCTTTCTAATATATATTCCCCATGGTTTTGGTTTTTCTCTTGATGGATTAAATTTTATTTTTTTTGAAAACTTTTCTATTTCTTCACATATCTTTTTTCCTTTCCAAACCTTTTCTTTTCGAATTTTTTCTTCGTGAAGTTTGGCTCCTTTTCACATCCATAGCTGTTACCATGTTATCGATTTTAGAACAACAGTTATAACTCATATAAGCTTTTTCATATCTTTTATTGTCTGTCATTCAGTACAATATTTCTTCAGAACTTCTTCTACAACTGCAATCATTCCTCCTAAGGAATAGCAAAGCATTCCGTCAATTAAGAGTTTAGTAAATTCTTTTTCTGCCAACTTGTCCCATGGCTTAGGAAGTTTGGCAATAAATTGTTTTTGCCAATGAAGGCTGTCTCTAAGTTCTAACTTGTAAAAATATTTTTTAAATTCACAAGTGTAATTTTTAAAATAGCACATATCACATATCTGTAGTTTTGTCAATTTTGTGAAAGCACTTTTTTCTTGAATATCTATGTTATTTATAAATATCCCGCAGAACTCTCGTTTGAGGTTATTTGCATAAAACATTATCCATTCTTCAGAAATGTTAAGCTTGCTTTGGGCTTCAATTATCATTTCGTTATCTGCTATGCTATTCCAGAACCTAGCCGCGTTACCTCGCAGGATTGCTTGAATAAAATATTTCATAGCATGTATTTCTGTTAAGTTACCACCTATTATGGCAATTCTTAAGGCTTGTGCCCAATTATCGATTATTTCTTCAGTATTTGAAATACAATCGATATCAAGATATATGCCGTATTGATTTACGGGCTCATTTATTCCATCTTTAGGAATAAATTCTTGTTTTAAATTTGTCGTAATAGGGGCGTTATTGAATCTAGAATTTCTTTCTAAATTTAATTCTGGATTCTACGCTCCTACATAGTTTGGATCGGTTTCTCCGTTCCATAAATTCATATTAGAAAATGCCTTATTTACTTCTGATATTGCTCTTTTCCTTCTTGCTTATATTGCTGTTCTTTTAGAACAGCTTGATCTATTTCATCCATCATTGGTTTTTTCAATGATTTTTCTTTTTCAACTTTGTCTAAGTAGTCGTTTATTATTTTTTCTATTTCTTCTACACTCATTCCCTTTACGGGATATTTGGTGTCTTTTGAGCCACTAGAAGAGGGTTTTCCTTCGCTACCACTGTATGCTATAACTTCTTCAAAAACATATGAAGTTTCGTTACTATAGTACTTATTAGTAGTGTTATAACTTCCAAAACATTATTTACACTATCATATTTTAATTTGAATACATCACTTATACTAAAACTTTTCATAACTCTGATTGTCAACAACTAAAGCTAAACAGAAAATATAATATTTAGCGACTCATTTCATGCAGTCTCCGAAGCTCCGCACCAAATTTTCTCCTCCTATGCTCCTCACCATCACCTTACTTTCAACCTGAAATGATAAGTAAGGGATGAGCTTTCACGTGCTCAGTAAGTAACCAATGATTCAACTAGGTGGACCATAGCATGCATAAAATAACTCACTTTATATTATAGTCACATTAAAAGTCTAAAATCATGAAGTTGGTAATCATCTGGCAAAACGAATTAGAGCACATGAAACTAAAAAACTGAAGTGTAAAATCATTAGCACAAAACTCAGGACAACCAGTTCAATCCCAACATTAGCTCAAACGATATGCTGCGGTCAGCGTACAGGCCCCACTGACTAGGGCCCAAAATCCCTCCTCCATCCGGGATAAAATTCTATGGACGCAAGGGCGAACCACGAGCAACAGTACTGTGCATCAACGTACAAGCCCCGTTGACCAGGGCCCGAAATCCAACTTTCCCCCGTGGATATAGGGCACAGCAATCGAGTAAACCAAAAACTACCTTCTCGTTCGTCGTAAACATAACCCCTCATCAAACTATCCACACACTCCTTTCAATAATTTTCAAGTTGTTCAATATTCACAATAACGTCAATTTCAAAACATTTCACTTGTACCAAACATTTCAAATCTGAGGTCCATTCAATTTCTAAACAAAAATCAATGCATGCTGGTCCGATTTTTTTATGACACTTGCGGTGTTATGTTGGTTGTTATCTAAGATCAAACATGATTATGCGAGGAACACCAAATTTCGAGGACGAAATTTCTTTAAGGGGAGGATAATGTGATGCCTCAAACCTAGGTTTACCCGATTATTATTATTTAACGACAATTATGGTATGTAAGATGAAATTAGACTTTTAGTGAAGACCTTGCGAGCGATGTTAGTTAGATATTTAGTCGCAGTCATTATGAGTTGAGTTATATTATTCCGAAAAAAAAAGTGGCGGCAATTCCATAAGTGATTAACATTAATTATTGTGAGCAATATTATATGTAGTATTTAGTGTTATATATATAAGTAAATTAAGATAAAAGAGTCAAAAACAAAATGAAAAAAAAATGGGGGAAAAGAAGAGAAAAGAAAATCGGGATTGAGAGTAAAAAAAAAGAAAAGGAATAAGATCAGAGAGGGGAAATAGGCAGAGTGGAGGAAGAGGACAGCCAGCCCTAGAGCGGCAGCGCCTCTGCCATATCACGACATCCTCATCGCCGGCCGCACTCGGTCACCGGCGAGCAACTCCGGCCGTGACCCTATGCCGTCAATTCTAACTCCATCGCCCAACGCCTCTGCGAGCAGCCAAGGGCACCGGCGACAGCGACGGCAATTCCAATGGGGCCATCGAGGACGGGGCCGGAGCAGCCTCAACCACCACCGAAGTCCTCGATCCAACGGCCACCATCGCCAATCCACTGCTGTCGTGCAATCGCGGCCTCTGGTTGTGAACCCCTAGTTCAGCCCTTCACCGCTGCCACGCTGTGCTGTCAACCTCCATTGCCGACGCCTCTAACCAAATGACCGCCAATAGAGTGAGATAAGAGAGCGAGAGACTGGGTGGGCTGACCGGTAGGTGAATCGACAGTGGCGATGCCGATGCCGAGACAATTAGGATTTGGTGGTTGATATGCCGGCGGTGACGTACGCTGGTAGTCGACGGCGACGATGTTGGTGATATGTCAATTTGTGGAGATCCCAGAGGTTGGTGCGTGGTTGGTGACAGTGGGGCAGCAGTGATGGTCTTCTAGTATTGGGTACACCGGTGACCGTGGTGTTTAGGAGATCGCATCAGGATGGAGAGGGAGATTAGGGTGGCTGATCTTTGCTTCGGTGGTCCTGCTATGAGACCGGTGGTGATTACAATGAAGCCATGGGTTTGTGGTGATGATGGTTGATAGCAGCGACACGGCGGTAGAGAAAGTTTGTTGCTTTTGTTATGTTACCTCCGGTGAGTTGGGTGGTGGAACGGCGACCGAGAGTGTAATATCCCACATCGGTTGTGGGAGAGTTTGCGATTGGTCTTATAAGACCCTGCCTATGAACTCATAAGTTCCTACTTGGCTAGCCCTTTTGAGGGAGACAATGCCCTGTGGTGGGGCCGTGGACCGGGTCGTTACAGATGGTATCAGAGCTGACTCTTGAAAGCTTGGGCTGGGGTATCCAGTCGGGTTGCCGATGGTTGGGGGAAACGAAGGCAAGCCCGGGTATATCCCACATCAAGAGGATGGTTGGGGCAACAAAGGGTGAGCTGGGTATATCCCACATTGGCTAGAGAGGAGGATTCTGGGCTATGTGTGATTGAGCCTTAGCGAGGACGCTAAGGAATGAGGTGGGGAGATTGTAATATCCCACATCGGTTGTGGGAGAGTTTGCGATTGGCCTTATAAGACCCTGCCTATGAACTCATAAGTACCTACTTGGCTAGCCCTTTTGAGGGAGGCAATGCCCTGTGGTGGGGCCGTGGACCGGGTCGTTACAGAGAGTGTGGCTGATTAGTGGTAATTGGTGACTGGAGGTGCATCTAAGGTGAAGCACGACAGTTTGCGGCGGCGGTAGCATTTAATACTATTGGTTTGATGAGTTAGGACTAAAGAAATTGGTGGCACTCTGTATAAAATTAGGAAATGGGTTGGTGGTGTGCTTGCGTGATGGTGACTACGCAGTGATGGTTTAGCGACAATGCTTGTGGTGGCTAGAATGGATTGAGGTAAACGGTGAATGTATGACTTTTGGCGGGTGTGCATTAATTGGGTGTTGAGCGGCGATGTGTGTATACTAGGTGTCGTGGTTTACGTATGTGTGATTTTTAATGGTGGTGCTTAGGGTGACTGTGGTTGGTTTGTGTGCGTGCGGTGGCGGGTATTTCAGTATGTGAGCCTGGACAGGTGTATAGGTGTGATTGTTGTTGGACGTGTATGGAGATATTGTGTGTACATGGTGCGAGTGTACCGTATGCTTGCGAAGGTGTACCCTATGCATGTATGTGTTTTTGGACAGGAAATCGCTTAGGCTATGAGAATATATAAAAGGAAATTGTTAGCGTTAGCCCTAGCGATTAACTGAGTACTATTTAGCACAAAGTTACTTGGTGGTTATTAAAATGGGTGAATTAATGGATGTTCGGCAACGGCGATTAAATGCCAAGAATGACAGGGTGAACTGGGCACGATATTGGACGTGCATGTAGGTCGGGTAGTTGACTGCGGCATTGAATTTGCTTGAAGACATGTTCAACGGGAATGTCGTGTCGTGATTGACGATGATTTGGGATGTAGTAAAGCTGGGAACATGAAGATAAAAAGAAGGGCATTGAAAGTGCTTTGAACCAGGTGTGGTAGCATGATCGTCGTTTTTATGTGGGGAATGCGTAGCGTCAAGTAAGTGACCCTTGATTCAACTAGTGTTTTTTATATAATAAGTATATGTTTACCTGCTGTTAAAAAGTGAAGTTTAGCATTGAGTGTTTTAATTATGTTTAATTGTTCTGGCTTGAATTGCTAAAAAGCTTTAGTAGTTTATCTGTCATAAAAAAACCGGACCAGCTTGCATTGATTTTTGTTTAGAAATTGAATGGACCTCAGATTTGAAATGTTTGGTACAAGTGATGATATTTTATTGGTGATATTGTATTGGTGACGTTGCTTTAGGTTGCTGTTGGTGATTATGACTTATATTTTGAAGTTTATAGATATCAATAGGAAGACTCATTTTTATTGGGTGAAGCTGGAGATATATGCTTCTAGTTGCCAAAACCTAATCAAGGTTGTAGAGCAACATTAACATAATAGCTAGACAGAGATAATGTAAGGCTGTGGGTTCTTGAAGTTCTTGGAACTTGTAGGTTGTAACTCGGAGCTCTTAGTTGCGACCTTTAGAGCGCTAAGTGAAAAATTTTCTGTTATAGTGAGGTTTCTAAGTTTATAAGTTTTTGAAATAAGGTTTCGTAGAATAGTAGTGCTTTGATTTGGAATGCGCGAATGGGACGAGCAAAATTTAGTCTGAGAGCATAAAGGCACTCGGTTGACTTTGCCGTGAATGCACATGAGGATTTGACTTTGGATCTTATATCCTCATTTCACTAGGTATAGGTTATGAGCATATATTGGACTATGGCGGAGATGAATTGAGGTTATGAGTAATGAAGTTTTGAGCGTGCATTTTGGGTTTTAGTTTGTAGCCCAGGGTCCTACATTGATTGACATGCATGACTTTATCTATCTTACTTCAAGGTGTGAACTCCTAGAGGATAAAAGGATGTCATTGAGGATTAGAGCTACTTGCTCACCATCTTTGACGGAATTAAGTATTTTATCCTTTCAGAGCAAAAAAAAAAAAGAAGTTATTTATGTCTATAGAATGATTATGATTTGAGCCACGAAGTTAAGAGTATATTTTTTTTATGTGAAATATTTGAGGACTTTAGAAAGGTGAAGGGGTCTTTTAAAGTTGGCAACTAGAGGAGTATAAATGGTGATCTAATATGTTCGAGCTAAGCGTTACAATTTCACATGAAAAGTTTAAAGGTTAGATTTTCATAGGCGTGAATTGTGGTGCGGTGTTAAGAGGTATATGATTCAGTAGAGTCATGACTAGGGTGCTAAGAGTCATAGTTAGAACTCAAGGTAGGATCCTTTAGAGTGAAAGTCATATGAGATGATTGCTCAGTACCTTAGTACGCCATAGGCTTGAAGTTAAGCTTGCTACTATTAAGTAGATTGTGCGAGAAGTACAACTTGGCATGTTAGCGGAAGTATGATAATTAGAAAACTTATTTAATTGGTTGAGTTTGAAGTGGAGTAAATATAGTTCACTGAGCGTCGTACTAGCTAAGTTTAACTATTTTGAGGTTGCATAATGACATCAGTTGGATTATGAAATCTTAGGTTATAATCTGAAATCTTACAATATGGTGAAATGCTTGAAGTTGCTATAAATTTTACTAAAGCTGCTATTGATGTTCTCGACTCGTAATTTGGAGGTTATGTATAAAATTCGATGACCACTTCGTTTGGAAGTTATGTATTGAAAGCGTAGTGCTTCGATATTATAAGGTATATTATCAGAGTGGCGCAGTGGAAGCATGATGGATTAGAGATTGATTTGATGTGTGGTATATGCATTTAAGTTGGAGCAGAAAAATTTAATTGAGTAAGTTCCATACTAACTAAGTCATAAGTATTTCGAACTTGATTAATAATCCTGTCGGTTGAATTATGATATTCAATATTCGTCGGGGATAAATTTCGGTGTGGAGGTGAGGCACTACTCAGCTATTATACTGGTTGCTATATATATCCGAGTTACGTTGCAAGATCTATTATCTGGAGGTTGTAAGTATAATAAAATTCGAGGTCGAAATTCTTTTAACATGGGTAGATGTAATATCCTAGTCTCAAATTGGTCTTATGGTTGATTTTGATAAATACACCGGATGCTCTAGAAATTGATCACTTGGTGAGACTTCACGGTTTAGAATCGATGTAGTTCTATAAATGGAGAAATGTGGATATAGCATTTATAATTGGCGATGGTTCTAATTTAAGAGTATTAATCTTAGCCATATTCTTTGTTGGATAGTTAGAGTGAGTTTTAAGTTAAGTGTCATGATGGGGGATGAGATCAGACATGATTAAGAGCAGCAATCTAGTAAGGAAAATTTTTGAGGTATGGTTTATTAGTGGGTTAAAGTGTGTTAAATGCATATCACACATCTTTTCCTTTAAGGTCTTTGGGTGCATGTATTTATCAAGTCGCTTGAAATTATCCGAGTTTGATTGTGAACTCTTTAGATAGATTTAGTCGTGTTAGCACTTGAGGAGTTATATTGGTTGGTCTTCGAAATCAAACATGATTAAGATCAACTATGCAAGGAATACCAAATTTCGAGGATGAAATTTCGTTAAGGGGAGGATAATGTGATGCCCCGAACCTAGGTTTACGAGGTTATTATTACCTAGCGACGATTGTCGTAAGTAAGACGAATTTAGACCTTCAGTTAAGATCTTGCGAGCGGTATTAATTGAAGCTTTAGCCCGTGACTCTGGAGAGGTTATAATTAATTAGGGTTATTAGGTAAATGTATAGATCTTAATTGATTATTTTAAAGAGAGAGAGACAGAGAGCTATGGAGAAAAATGTGGGATTTTGATAAGATAGACAGTGGTTTGGGGATAAACAAAAAGGAGGAGATTTTGGAAAAGATTTAAAAGAAAGCATTTTTGTAAATAAGCTAAACAAAAGAAAATAGTGAAAGAAAAAAAAAAGAGAAGAAAACGGGAGAGAGAAAACGAGGACAGAAAATGAATAGAAAAGAAAGAAGAGGGAGAAAAGATGTGAGGAGGTAGCAGGCCCTAATCGACAACGTCGCTCCCATCTCCGGCATCCCCATCGCCGGCCACGCTCCTCACCAGCAAGAAACTCCGGCGGTCCTTCATCGAGAGCCATCGCAACGCCTTTGAACCACCGCGCCGTTGCCACCGCCGTATGGGACTCATTGCCGGTCTTCACCACTGCGATGGCCTTGGACCCAATCGCTACCGATTGCCATCGGCCACCGGTGACGGCGACCTCAAAGGACCACCAGGGACGGCACCGGAGTAGCCACCACCTCGTTCTAACGGCTGCCGTCGCCCACCTGTCTGCGTGTTCAACTGGCGACGAACTATCACCGGCCAGTAGCCGGTTCTTCTTCTTTAACCGCCGACCGGTCGCGTCTGAATACCCACACCCATCCTCACAAAATGACTAGCAGCGCAGCACCTTCACCGTCATTTCACCACCATGTCACCGTTCTTCGTCTACCGCTGGCCAGATCCATGGCCAGTCATCGATAGCTGCTGTGGCAAACGGCCACAGACAATCACCGTAAAGATCCTCTTCTCCTGTCACCACCTGATTTGCTCCGCCACCACCACTTGGTACTCATCGTCGCCAGCCAAAATTTTCGATCGACGTAGGATGGCCACCGTTCTAACGCCGCTACACCTTCACAACTAGCCAAGAACGACAGTCGTCGATACTCTCGGTCACCAGAATCTGCCCAAAACAAAAAAACAAATTATTGAAATAAAATCTTCTCTGATCTTTATTACATAATTTTGAGTTTGTTGGATTTTGGAGTGGTTTGAGTCATTTATTGTATGGGTTTTGTGGTGAAAATTGTTGGTGAGTGGGATGTGTATGACTGTATTCTGGTGTCTGGGTGGTTTGTGTTTGTGGAGAGGTGGGTGTACGGTACATGGACTTGGGCAAGCATGTAGGTGGGGTTGTTGTTGGACGATGGGTGTAACAGCAGTGCATGTGGGACACTATTGTGTGGGGTATATTGCATGAGGACTGTGGTTGTGTATATTTTAGCAATAGGGCATGCTTGGTAGGTTAGTGACATCGAGTTGTTGAGAGTAGCTCGGAAACTTTCGATGAAACCCTCGAGAAAGACATGGTAAATTGGACATGATATTGGACGAGCGTGTAAAGGTCGGGTAGTTGCCTGCGGCATTGAGTTGCTTGAAGACTGGTTCAACGAGAATGTTGTGCCGTGATTGACGATCCTTTGGGTTATAGTAAATCCGGGAACATGAAGATAGAAAAGAATGGCGTTGATGGTTCTCGAACGAGATGCAGCAGCACGCCGTCTCTCCGGAGATTTTTATGTGGGCAAATGCATAGCGTCAAGTAAGTGACCCTTTGATTCAACTAGTATTTTTATAAGCAACGTATATGTTCATCTACTATTAAAAAAATGTGTTGCTTATTAGTATTGACCGTTTTAAGTACGTTTAACTGCTGTAGCTTAAATTACCAAAAATGATTTTAGTGTTTTATTCTCGTCAAAGAAAAACAGGACCAGCATATAAATGATGTTTTGCCTAGAAATTGAAATGAAACTCGGATTTGAAATGTTTTGTATTGACGTTATTGTGAATGTTGAACATCTTGATGATTATTGAAAGGATGTGAGGATGGTTGAGAATCAATTGACGAGTGATTTTGTTCTCGATGAACCCAATGGGGGGTTTTTGGTTTACTCGATTGCTGTGCCCTATATCCATGGGGGAAAGTTGGATTTCGGGCCCTGGTCAACGGGGCTTGTACGTTGATGCACAGTACTGTGGCTGGTGGTGCGCCATTGCGTCCACATGATTATTTTATCCCAGGTGTAGGAGGGATTTCGGGCCCTAGTCAGGGGGGCTCGTATGCTGACCGCAGCATATCGTTTGAGCTAATATTGGGATTGAACTGGTTGTCATGAGTTTTATTCTAATGATTTCATACTTTAGTTTTTTGTTTCATGTACTCTGTTTTACCCGATGATTATCAATTCTATGATTT
Source organism: Escallonia herrerae (assembly GCA_033070095.1). NCBI lineage: Eukaryota > Viridiplantae > Streptophyta > Magnoliopsida > Escalloniales > Escalloniaceae > Escallonia > Escallonia herrerae. The sequence continues at coordinate 385,362 of JAVXUP010000596.1, forward strand.
TAGGATATCTTAATGATACTACAATATGAAGTGAGTTATTTTCTGACATGTTGTGGTCCACCTAGTTGAATCATTGGTTGCTTACTGAGCACGTGGAAGCTCATCCCTTACTTATCATTTCAGGTTTGAAAGTAAGGTGATGGTGACGAGCATAGGAAGGAACAATTTGGCACTGAGCTCCGGAGACTGTATTGGTTGAGTCGCTAAATATTAGATTTTATGTTTAGCTTTAGTTGTTGACAATCATAGTTATGAAAAGTTTTAGTATAAGTGATGTATTCAAATTAAAATATGATAGTGTAATTAATGTTTTGGAGAAGTTTTAATTTCCGCTACAGCACATGTAGGTTTTAAGCGAGTAAGGCCTGGCAGAGCCCTCGGTTGGAGTCCATTGGGTCTGCGGCCGGTCACGTGCCTAGCTCGCGGGCCTGCCCATGGGTTCGGGTCGTGACAGAAAATGTGATGCGCTGAACCTACGTTTACGAGGTTATTATTACTTAACGACGATTATGGTAAGTAAGACGAAATTAGACTGTTAGTGAAGACCTTACGAGCAGGTATAAATTTGATCTTTAGCGTTAATTATTGTAAACAATATTAATTGTTGCATCTAGTAACATATTTTAATAATAAGATAAGCCATAAATGATGAAGTTTGTACAATAGAAAAATTCATGGAAGTGGGCGGTTTGCAATTTATAATTGACAAAATTGTGCCGCTATAACATTATATGGTCTCGCATTAAATAATTATACATATTAAAGAGCAGAAAACAAAAATGGAAACAACAATAAAATAAATAAATAAAATTAATAATACATAAAGGGAATATGAGAGAGGGTGTGAACAAAAAAAAAAGGAAAGGAGAAATCGGGTAGAGAGGAACAGAAAAGGGCAGCCAGCCCTAAAACGGGCAGCGCCTCTTCCAGATCTAGGCAGCCCTCATTTCTGGCCACACGCATAGCCGCCGGCGTCAACTCCGGCTGTGCACCTTCACCAGACACCATCGCCTAACGCCTCTACTACCCTGTGCCGCAACCAAACCGCCCTGGCCACCATCGGATGGTATTCGAAACTGGCCAACCAAAATCCCTACCGAAAGACGCCACCGGTCAAACGCCAGCGCAAGGGACCCCACTGGTCAATAACCGGTCACTAATGGCCACTTCCAGCAGTGGATCGCCTTCGCGTCGTTGTTGTTATTGAGCTGCTGTCACCACCGCGATTTGCTCCGCCACCACCATCCGGTTCCATAAGCCTTCGCCACCGCCATCCAGCCGTGCTATCGCTGCCCATCAGGCAGATCCAAGAGCAATCGTAGACTCCTGTCACCATCGCGATCTACTCTGCCACCACCGCCTGGTACTTATCACCGGCGAACTAAAACTCCGATCGACACTAAGGATGACCATGGGCCAGTCGACAGCTCTCTCCTTTCATCCACCAATCAACTGCCTTGACCACTGAGACCTATAACCGGCATCGTAACTGAAATTTCACGGCGAGCCAAAATGGCAATCGCCGACCTTCATCCACCACCGTCAAAATCTGCAACCACCGGTAACCATCCACTATAAGCCACCACCGTGGGTCCTTAACCGAACCGCCCTGCCACCCAAGCACTGCCCTCCGTCAAAAAAACATTCTCCGTTCAACATCAACGGCTATTCGATTGTCGTCGGCATTGGGATCCATGACTACGGCGTAGAATTGGTTTTTATAGTATTCACTATGAAGCGGGGTTGGGTAGTGTTGTGATTTTGGTGGCTATGCAGTGGCTGAAATTTAGCGGTAGTGTGGTGGTGGAAGGTGGTTTATGTGCATAACTGTGGGTGCACGACATGTGTGTGGTTGTCATGTACATGGTGTGGTTGTTGTCGGACAATCATGTGAAATTGGGTGTGTATGTGGGGCACTATGGGGTGGGGGTACATTGCGGCTGTGTGAATATTTTTGTGTCTTAGCGTGTACGTGTGCTTGTGCTTTGGAAGGTGAAGTGATGTATCTAGCAATATGTGTCCTAGTGTGCATTTTAGGATGAACAAATGATGGGTGCATGGCACGTATCTATGTGTAAGGCGGTCAGCAAATGGGTGAGTTTGGGCATGTGAACTTGTGTGTGAAAGGGTGAGCTAGTTGTGGGGTTATTAGAAGGTGGCACATGTAGTAATAGGTGGGTTGGGGAAGTCAGCAGTCGTGTGTTGGGTTTTGGTAGTATGGACAATGAACGGGGTTCGGTGGTACAGTTGCGATACTGTTGTAGTTGTAGTTTAATGATGGCACTGTGTGTATGTTGTACATACAAGGTGCGCGCCGTGTGGTGGTTGCTGGGCAGTAGCATATAACAAGGGGTGTCGTAGGGCATTGTTGTGTAGGTGTATTTAGCGAGAGGTTACTTGGAGGTTATTAAAACGGGTAAATTCATGGATGTTCGGCAACGGCGATTAAATGCCAAGAATGACAGGGTGAACTGGGCATGATATTGGACGGGCATGTAAAGGTCGTGCAGTTGACTGAGGCATCGAATCTGCTTGAAGACAGGTTCAACGAGAATGTTGTGCCGTGATTGACGATCCTTTGGGTTATAGTAAAGCTGGGAACATGAAGATAGAAAAGAATGACGTTGATGGTTCTCGAACGAGATGCAGCAGCACGCCGTCTCTCCGGAGATTTTTATGTGGGCAAATGCATAGCGTCAAGTAAGTGACCCTTTGATTCAACTAGTATTTTTATATGCAAAGTATATGTTTATCTACTGTTAAAAATGTGTTGGTTATTACTATTGACCGTTTTATGTACGTTTAACTGCTCTGGCTTAAATTACCAAAAAAAGTTTTAATGTTTTATTCTCGTCAAAGAAAAACCGGACCAGCATGTAAATGATGTTTTGCCTAGAAACTGAAATGAAACTCGGATTTGAAATGTTTTGTATTGACGTTATTGTGAATATTGAACATCTTGATGATTATTGAAAGGATGTGAGGATGGTTGAGAATCAATTGATGAGTCGATTGCTGTGCCCTATATCCACGGGAAAAAGTTGGATTTCGGGCCCTGGTTAACGGGGCTTGTACGTTGATGCACAGTACTGTGGCTGGTGGTGCGCCCTTGCGTCCACATGATTATTTTATCCCGGGTGTAGGTGGGATTTTGGGCCGTAGTCAGGGGGGCTCGTACGCTGACTGCAGCATATCGTTTGAGCTAATGTTGGGATTTGAACTGGTTGTTATAAAGTTTTGCGATAATCATTATATACTTCAGTTTTTGGTTTCATGTACTCTATTTGTTTTACCCGATGATTACCAACTTCATGATTTTAGATTTCTTTACGTGGCTATAATATAAAGTGAGTTGTTTTCTGCATGCTATGGTCCACCTAGTTGAATCATTGGTTACTTACTGAGCACGTGGAAGCTCATCCCTTACTTATCATTTCAGGTTGAAAGTAAGGTGATGGTGAGGAGCATAGGAGGAGAAATTTGGTGCGGAGCTTCGGAGACTGCATGAAATGAGTCGCTAAATATTAGATTTTCTGTTTAGCTTTAGTTGTTGACAATCAGAGTTATGAAAAGTTTTAGCGACCTTTCTTTTCAAAAAACAAAAAATATTTGAATGCATACTTGCGTGCTTCACCATCAGTACCAATTTGTGTTTGCTTGCCTAGGAGGGCCACATGATTTGCCCAAGGGCATTGGTATCCAGTATTCTCATGTTGCATGATTGCTTGTGCATGTCCTACATTTGGTCCTTGGGTATTCACTACCCAAAATTTTCAAGTCTATTGCCGTTTCCCACGGCTCCTGTACAGTGTAAGGCCAATACAAGATTTCGGGTTTAATTATGTCATTATTGCTTTCTAGACTGGTTTAAAATATAGTCTAGAGCATTTTCCCTCTCCACGATTACATTTCCATCATGCAAACTATCAATCTCTCTTTTCATTTCTTAGTTCGAGTCTAAGATCGAAGCATAGGTTGCCTTCCATTTAGTCTGACCAGATACGTAGGCCATTTGATCCCAGATGTCAAGTTGAAACCAATGATATAGGATTAAATTTAGGGTTTAAATCAATAAAAATGAAGTGGAGGTAGAAAGGGTATAGCGAGTGCCTAACATCTTCACGTCGTATAACTTTTTTGTTTTGGTTAAGAGGAGAAATAGTAACAACAATTGCTACAAATAACACTACAGACTAACAACAAGTCTATCAACCCTATACAAATTACAATTAGACTAAAGCAGAACATAACCTACATTTTAGCCTAACTTTTTTCGTATCTTGCTAGGGCTTACAGGTAACAATAAATTAGGTTATAGGTTACAATACACTGCTCATATTTGCTATGGAAAAATTTGAATCATCTATAGTAAGAAAATTCCACAAGCCGCCGCGGCCCGTGCTCCCAAAAGCCTATTACTGAAATAAAGAAACTAGGGGTATGCAATTAAGTTACAGTGACAAATTCCACAAGCGACAATCAGTAAATGGAATTTGAAGCATGAATTATTGACTTCGCAAGTCTAAGTTTGTGTCTAGTATGACCAACTACATACACGTATGCGGGCAAGTAACCTCTTAAATGACCTCTTCCTTTATTGTCCTCTGCTGTCACTCTAACCTTTGAAAAATGGCTCATTTGCGAGCATGAACTGAAATAATCACTATGGTAATCATGTGCATTCTAATGCCCTGTTGTTAGAATATCTCACCAATAACCTTGAAACTTTCTTTCCGCCGCCATGTTAGGGAAGGAACAATTGAATGTACAACAGTATGTTAGTCACAGATCTGTTTTTGCCGTCAGGATTGGTCCTCAGTGCAGACCACAGTTAGCGCCTTAACTGAATCTGTCTCATGGGCATCCATTAACATCAATTTCATTTTCTGTCCTTGACCACCTTACTAGCAGGAAAGTGCAATCTGGCCATGAGGGGTCGGGGTGCTCTGGATTCCAGGTCGAAACCTCTCACACATACAAAGCCTGGAAAAATGTAATCTATATAGCGTCAGCAACTAAAGACTTTTTAACTTCAAATAAGTTCTTTACATTTATCCACTTACGGTTGATAAATAACAACTAATACTTCGATGTATTAAGCCTCGTGGACCTCTACACACATTGCCAATTGGTTGTGAGTTGGATGCATTCACATGGTATCAAAGCAGGTCTATCTAAGCCCAGGAGACAATTCAAAATTAAATCCACGAACACCCAGTTCAATTCATCCACGTGTTTGGCCCATTCAAAAGAAGTCTGGCTACATGTGGGAGTGTGTTGACATATAAATCTCTCACAATGGAAATAATAACTAAGACTTCAATTTATAAGCCTTGTGGGCCACTCCACGCATGGCCAATTGGTTGAGTTGTATGTTTCAAGTTCTAGGTGACCTTAGGCATGGTTCAAAACGTGGAAACAGACTCAAAAACAAAGAAATTAAAGTTACTCCGGTAGGACAGAGACAGTAAGAGATCCTGAACTGAACAAAATAAAGATTGCGGGAAGCCTCATGCACTCTCTTCTTGTGCACTATATCTATATAGAGAGAGAACTTTAAGAGAGTATCTACATTGCAAACTCTTACAGGCAATCATTTTACTGTTTTAAAGTGCATAGAGGATGATTTGCTATTTCACATGAGATTTGGCATGACCTATTCAATAAAAGAGCAGTAAGATATTGATAAACATATATGCATTGAACTTTAGAACACTGCTTTACTTTTGTGCAGCAATCTCTTATCATAATGCTAAATCATTTAGCCTTTTTATGGTCATCCGGCACAATATGGCTTTCAAGCAAATCATAAAATAGAGCACCCTTACCTCTCCAGAAGCAGTATTGAATTCCTTCTGTTGACAGGCCTAACAAAAACGTACCGATTTGTATCACTTGGCAATTAATTAAGAAAATTTAATACTTAATGCATTAATTTTTTAATCGAGATACCTTTAAAGATTGTTGACACAGATGTTCCAAAGTACACTGTTCGTCTCGACAAGTTCCATATTAAGTTTCTTGGAACATCAATTGGATTTATACTAGATGCATGATCAGCAAACATCTGCATGATAGCAGACTTCAAGTTTTGGATTACTGAGATTAAATCGAGACGTTGGCAGGCTTCTAACAGGTACAAAGAGCAGTAACCCAAATGCAATAGTCAAATTTACCTCATTAACTTGGAAGTATGTCCCATTGAGTGGAAAGCTCCCTCGCATTGCAGTTCTGCATGGTATCTGTAGTGAAGCATGTGTCAAAAGTAATAACACCAGTAAAAACGTAAAAAGAATCATAGATGATGCTTGTTTTGTTAGTAATGATTGCATTTCCGAAGTCTGGAATCCTCACCAGAAGTGTCCCTCTGACGGTTTGCGAGTTTGCTTCTCTAGTACTATTACATGAAAAGCACGTATGATCATCACATAGTTTCCCTAATTCTTGGGCCTGACACCTATTTTCAGGAGGTTGAACTGATTCAGCAGTTTCACCTGGTAGTTTTGACACCGAATTGGATATAAATAACCAGCATATTACAAGAAGATAAAAGTTAAGTCTGAAGAATCTGAGAATCAGATCATAGCATCTGGAATGCTATTTTCAGGTGTACAAAATACAGTTCAGCTCCTTGTACTATGATATGATGATATGTCTGTTGTGAGTTTTTGGTACTTGGAGACAAAGTAGGTTTTATTCAGAGTTATATTTTATGGTAAATTTCTTGAGCTTACCCGGTGTCCATATGGCAAGCAGGTACGGACTTGGATCATCAGGTTCTCGTTTATCCAACTGAAAATGTTGTCGATTAGAAATTAGTTGGAAGAATGTATTGCGTATGGACAAATTAGCAATTTAAGAGGAGAGGAAGATAGCTAACCCCTTGTACGAGAGGGTGTGAATCTGGAAGTTCATACCTGCAGCAAGATGGCAGTCATGTCAATGCCCAAGATGCATATGCCTTAATAAGATTTTCCAAAGCATGACTAACTTGCAATATTGATGTCTTAGATGAGAAATAAAGTTTCCACCCCCTCATATGCTATTATTTCCCCTTTTTGTAGCTAAATTTGTATTTCAGTGACAAATTTTGATCGCGTAGCGACAAACAAGGGTGTGGATTAGCACGTTAGGGGTGGAAATAGCTCTGCTTTCCTAAAATATCAATCGCTTGTTGCCTAAAACTCTTAATATTTTTGATGGGCTTTGTCTATGGGAAGTGCTAAAATAGTTGAATGTGTAATCCAGGTCCAGTTACGACTTAACAAACAATCATTGGGCCATTACCTGAAACAGCTGAAATATATCATTCTTTTTGTTATAATAAGTGTCACTCAGCTGATCAAGTTCTGGGGTGTTGTGCCAGTATTCCATGCCTGATTAAGCTCAAATCGTTAGTCGGTTACTTACACTTGGTGCTCTGTCCGTAGTCGACTCACATTCTTCAGTTTGGGTGTGGGGATAGAAGCTGCTTCTGGATTCAAAGCAACTAGAGCTTTGGACATATCAACATCTTGCAATTCCATGTTGTTATCCTGCATGTAGTTCTGCAGATTCAACGTGAATTCTTCTATATTGAGTTTGATTGTAGGGATTTCATCAGGATCTTCGTAGAATGCGTCCTCAATTTCACGTTCCAGTGTTTCTCTCGTTTCTGGCTCTGGTGTTTTTGGTTCCTCAATTATAGGGTCACACTTTCTGCTAAGAGATCCTGCTTCAGAGTGAACCCCAGCTGGTGGTAGAGACATGTGGTGGACTAGTCTTGTGCGGGTTTCATCAGTTCTTATAGGAACAGCTGAAGTCACAATGCCTTTCTCTTCTGGCCCCGGGAGGGCAAGCCTTGCACTGCACCCAATGACGATCACCACCATTAACAGGTTTGTTTACGCAATTATATATTCACGACCCACTAAATATACAAACACCGAGATAAGCAATGTGCTTCTACAAGAATTTGCCTCTCTTCAATCCCAAACTCTATCACTAGGTTTCTGCTTCAGAGCAGATGGTAATGCAACATAAAAGAAACACATTATGCATACAAAAACATATGACGAGAAGGAATTTAGCCCACTTGTTGAACAATTATGGAAACTCATTTGAGTTTAAATTTGCTTTCTGAACCATTGTTTGCTTTTGCACCCCACCCCACTCAACCTACCAAATTTAAAAGAGAAACACATATACACAAAACCCTGCTGCAAGTACTAATGCCATAACTCCTTTTTCTCAGTACAATAAGTTGTTTTTTGAATTTGACTGCATACCTTGCAAATGCACTTGCGAAGTGTCGACACTCTCCTCTCATTGGACATGCATTGCAGTTTGGCTGTTTCTTTGTGCAAAAAACCTGCATCAGTATGAAACAATGAAGCCCTTCTGTTAAGTTTAGCAACAAAACATTTTCTAATAGCATTGTTAAGTTACCATTTGCTCTAAAAGCTTGAGCTATTAGAGAATGCGCCCAATAATTTTAGGGCTTGCACATGGGGAGACAATTCAAAGAGAAACAAAATAAGGAGCACCACCACCCAGTGCACAGATATACGAAGTGCAAATTGCACTATCATGAGGGGGGACCAAAAATGCAAGAGGGAAGAATAGAACCCAAAACTTTGCACAACGAGAGCTCTAATACCACGTTAAGTAACCAACTGCTCTAAAAGCTAAAGCTGTTAGAGAATAAACCCAACAATGTTAACAAAAATTGTATTTCAGTAAATGTCTGCATACCTTTCCAAATGTAATCATCTGGTAGTGTAGCTCATACCTGTTATTGTGCAATACGTTAGTCATTTATATTTGTGGGAGGTTTAAACTTCTCTCAGTTGTAAATTTTTGGTAAAGAGTTATTTGTACAATGTTCGCTGATCCAGCTTGCACAGTCTGGGCCAGAGATATTTCTGGATAGTCTCTAGTATTGGGTACCTACAAAGGAATGTTATCAGCTTTTGATAACATGGAAAAATCTCAAAGGTCCACATATAATACGTACAATTCCAGGAGATGCAGTTGGAGCGATTCAGGGAGTGGTTGGAGAGGCACCCACCCCAGTCTGACAGCTATCCTCCCCACGTTTGTGTCAACCTAAAAAACAAAATTTGAGAGAATCTTTTTTGCCCATATCAAGTAATGTGACTGTTATTATCCACATAAACCTTACCGGGAAAGCAAGATGATGAAGTGTTAATAGCCGCACACACTCCACGCTTTTCAGCCCCAATCCTCGAATGCTTAATAGATAATCTCTGCAGTGTAACATATCTCTAGCAATCAGAGAGCTGTAGATTTTACTTGTGCAGTACATAGCCGTACACCGTGGCTGTTAAACGTAGTGTACAAGCATTTTTACAGAATACTTGCTGTAGACATATGCATGTTTATAAGTAATTCCTTTGGGGAACTTACTTTACTTTGTCTTCGGGGACATCTCTCAACCATTCCAGGTCAATGCTTCCATGTTCTCTAACCAGTCTGTCAAGAAAATCCTGCAGTAGGGAAATCATAATGACTTTAACTTGCTTCAGAATTTGGGTATAATAATACTACTGGTGGAGTCACTTGAAGCTGATGCTAGTACTGAATCTTGTAATTGTACCTTCATTCGTTCTGCTAACATATGGTTCATTCCACGCTCCTTGATAGCTTCAGCAACTTCATTAACGGGAGCACACCTTAATGCTTCATAGTTAAGCGAGTCCATTGTGGCCTTGCTTCTATCTCTTTTACTGTTCAACTGCGCTTGCTTGCGCAAGCTGTCCCAGTCAAACGCTTTCCTTTTCTCATCAGCTTTCCCCTTTCTCCCATTCTCGTTAGATAGCTTCTTAGAAGAATGGATTTTCTCTTTTGGATTTTTTTCAGTTACTTGATTCTCAGAGCTGTTCTTCATATCCACTACAGAAATCCTCTCCTCGGGCTTAAGAATATCCAGTCTGAACTTAGGGTCATTAGAAGGTTGCTGATAGGAACCAGTTCCCCTTTTGGCCAGTGGTTCAGCAGAATCTACAGGCTCTCTGACAAGCGTGCTTCCAACTTGAAAGGTCTTGGACACGTCCCGCTGATGATTGTTGATGGCATGAGCTCCTTGTAAGTTGCCTAGGTGTGACTGATGATCGCTTCGAAATGTATATGGGACCACATTTAGTGCTTGAATCCTTGGCATTCCATTCTGCTGGGCAATTGTTTTACTAGAACTTTCTGCCATATTCCCCATCCTTTTGCTTGTGTGGTTAACACCAACTCTGGCAACTTCAAAAGTAGATGAAGGCAAAGAAGCTATGCTTTGTTCTACTGACTCTAGAAGAGGCCGCCGTACTTCCAGTACTCCTAAGTCTGCTGTCATGTTAACCTGGAAACTTCTCGAAGAACCAATAGATTCTCGCATCTGGCAACAATTAGTAAGAGTTGGGGAAGTAAGTTCGAAAGAGCCTTTCAGATTATTGACCCTGCCCAATCTTGTTTTTTGCCAGTTGCAGTCTGGATATTCTGACTGCCGATGCCCATCTGTGGATCTCTCATCTAATAATGAGCTCCAGTTGGCATGACTGTATAAATTATTTAGCATAGTCATTTTATCTCTCTGTAATAGCTTTTTTGTAACCTGGTTCTTGTTGTGTTCGCACCAACTCGTTCGATCTTCTGCTTCTGAGTTGGATCCGGAGCTGGATATAAAGGAATCAAGAGAACTTTGCGATGAAATGATATTCTCATCTGCTACACGATTAGACCCATCTTCTGCACTTCTTCTTGTCCCTGTTGAGGTACTTTGCTGACTGCGCTCTGGCATCTTATAGGATTTGATAGTAATGTCGTGCATTCCTACTTTTTCACACCATTTGATGCTATCTCGATCTAGTATCTGAACATAAGGTTCTTCAACCACTAAACATGCTCCATTTCTGTCACATGCTTGGTTTGTTGTTGTTGCCTGAAGGGGAAATCTTGCTGCAAGAGACATGAATGCAGAGCTGCATATGATGACAGTTAGGAATTCATCAGTTTGTACTAGGTCTAACTATTGGATTTTATACCCAAGAACCTTTGACCAATGAACTATACTAGAACCTTGATTATACCTTGAAAGGTGGTCTGAAACATTTTGTGTGAGGAACACTCCAATGACCGAGTCAACCACCGATCCTTTCCACTGTGAAAACCTTCTATCTCCTAGGGTGGGCACAAAAATTAATATGTTAATTACATGAACATAATTGGCAGGGAAGATCCCAGAGGAAAATGGTATCCTGGAGTGTGCTCGCTACAGCTACATACTCTATACACTCTTTTCATGATTTTGTTTGGTAAGCCTAGGTAGAAATTGCAAAGCTGTTTTATTAGTACGATGCATGTGGTAACTGCAGAAATTGATACTAAATTATGACAGACTAGCTGTAGATTTATAAAAGTTCCAGTTTCTTTATCCTGAGTTGAGGTGTCTGAAAATATACTCTATACCCTCTTTATAATGAGATAAAGAGCAAAAATGGTTTCCTGGACTGTGCTTGGTACAGCTACATACCTTACACCCTCTTTTTATGATTTTGTTTCTTAAGCCTAGGTAGAAATTGCAAACCTGTTCTATTAAGAAGATGCATGTGGTAACTGCAGAAATTGAGATGATGAGTAGATTACCGGTAGATTTATCAAAGTTCCAGTTTCTGTATTATGAGTTTAATTGTCTACATATATACTCTGTTCAGCATGGTGGTCAAGTTGTAGAATCTGAAATGGAGAAGAAAAAGGCTTTTGAAGTTTTGTTCGCTAACTTATATGGGTTTAGTGGAGAGAGTCTGGTTCGATCACCCAGACTAAGGACCACATAATGTTGTTTCCAACTCGGTAGTTGTATTAGTACTAGTCTGAGCACGAGCGCGTGTGTCTGTGCAAGTTTTGCTGTGCACCTTCTTCAAATGTTTGAATGTAAGTTACTTACAGCCGTTGTAGTTACAGCAGGTGTATGTACGACAGTGGGTCTTTCTCTATTTACATGGGAGAGTTTATCCATCAGATTTTAAATTACTAACTTGTTTCATACTTTTGTAGTCCAGCATAATAACTGGACATTAGCACTAACAAGTAAAGAACTAACAAAACTCTAAAAAATTTAGCAGTTACATGATTGAAAGACAAAGGAAACAACTTACCTGGACAAGATGCATGCGTGCAATGAATGAGTCTGCACGCCCACGAAACACTTTCCTTTCTTCTTCCCAATACTTTTCTTTATCCTTGTCAGTTGATTCCGTGCCTTCGCTATCTTCCTTCCACATCAATAGTTTCCAAATTCTCTCTGTCTCTGGATCAAGGTCCACTTTAGGTCGTGGCTTACGTTTTTTGATAGTATTGAACCCCACGTAGGGCACAATTGTGCTACCTCCTTTATATGGAACAAGTGCGTGTTGATCTGGTGCAACAGCTTCGCTGCTCCTACCGTTGATGCTTAGACCTTCTAGCCGGCGGGTGATTTCATCAACTGGAATTGAGGGTTTCCGTTTTCCCTGTGGGCCTGTACCATAGAACCAAAGAAGTTGTTACTATCTTGCATCAAGTACGCAGCCTATTCTATCTATTTTCTGCTTTACAAGTAGGAACCTTTTCTTTTCTTGGAAGATTCTTCATAGCCTTCCAAGGCATCCTTGCACTTTTGAAGCGCTTCATCACTCCAACATGACCCTTGCTTGGACAAAGATGGTTTCAGGGTCATTTTGTTTCCCAATATATTAGGAAGGCAAGTGTCAAATCCTTGCAACCCTTGCAGGTAATCAGATGTAGGGACTTCTTTTGCTGGTCTAGTTTGTAGCAGCTTCCAGCTAGTCTGTGCAGTTGGAGAGTTGAGGTCATGGACCTGATTAGATCCTTGGGTTCTTTTCTCAGCCATCTGTAGTCCATGGTGTTGCAATTCAGTAAAAACTTTTTCTTTCTGGAAATTATGCTCAGTCGAGATAGGGGGAATGCATCGATCACCAGCATCACCATTAACAGAATTGGTTAGCTTCTCATACACATAATCATTTCCAAATCTGTTAATCTTGAGTGAAGTACCATTGTTTGCATCGATACTGCTGATGCCCCTTGTTTCAAGTTGTCTTGAATAGTCTTTAACAGCAGTGACACAAAAAGGTGGACTAGGTATTGTTCCATGAAACCTGTTCTGGGTCTTCTTTCTCTTATCAGCTTCTGACCAAATTGTTCCATTATTGTTGTTGTCTATATTGCACTCAACAGCACCTAACATCCTTCGGTACATGATTGGAGAGCCCATAAAATTTACAGTAAAGGGGTGTGTCTCCCCAACTGTATGATAATAGTCTCTCTTGACTCCTCTTTTTCCATCAAAATTGGACATACCTTTTGTCACAGCTTGAGCACTACTCTGCAACATTGGCTGTCTTGTTCTGTCAGGGTATCCTTCTCCATGGATGTACTCATTCCCCTGACTGTAATTTTTTCTTCCAATGTTGTTGCTTAAGTTAGCAGCTTTCATGTGCACATTCCTTGCAATGAGATTTAGAGTATGATCTTTCACTTTAGCAGGAGGCCCTTTCGGAGCATACTGTTGGGGAATTGATAAGTATTCATTTTGAATCACAGTATGATCTTTCACTTCAGCTTGAAGGACTGTAGGAGCACACCTTTGGGGTAGTGATATGAACTCATTATGAATTTGATTTGTGAAACGGTTACCCCCTTGGCTTTCTGAATTACGTCCATTCAGCTGCCCTACCTGCACAGCTGATGCCACAGACATGCTTTTGATCCCTGCACAAAATTCTGTGTCTCGAGAATTTAAATTCAAATTTAAATCATCGTTAGTCTCTTGATGTATTTTTGCCTGGTGACTACCTATTCTGTCCTGGCTTTCCACCCTCCTTCCATGTTCGAGGTCAAAATTTAATGCTCTCCTGCATGATCTTTCGATAGGCTCAACAGGAGGCACTGTGACCTCGTTTAGAACATTGGTCTGTTGGGTTTCTATGGGATTCAGACTCTTCTTGTGCACGTATTTCCTTTTTCCTGAAGGATTCGCATTGGGAGTAGTATCACTCGGAGCAGCGGGCTTCAGAGTCCTTTTAGGTTTTCCCTCAATGACTACCTTCGGCCTGTGTTTTCTTCTTTTCGGCGTTTTCTGCTCAGGTGTCTTGTTCATGTAAATGCCTTGTTCGTCTCCCTGATCAGATAGGACCTTTTCCTTTATTGTTGGTAAATTGGCTGCAGATGATGATTCCACAATGTTCTGTAAGAGTTTTTCATAGCTCTCTCCATTTTCCATTCTTAAAGATACCTGCTCATCTTTCTGTTGACTCGAGAAATCATCCACCAAAAATTTTAGCATTTCAGTAAGCTCATTGTTCCCTAACTGCTTTGCTTTGTCAGGAGTTACTGGCGCAAACTGGAAGGAGTTGGTCAGAGTCGAGGTTGAGTCAGCTTCTGATCTTGGAGGAGAATTCAAGTTAAAGTTCCGCCCGTAAGGCACAGGAAATCCATCTGAAGGAAAAAAAAAAAGGTTCACCATCTTTGACACTCATGATCAAGTTACTTTTAATGGTTACACCAAATGTTACGCTGTACTAAGTATTAATTAATCCGGTAAATCTGTACTTCTCCACCAGCAGCAGTAGACAGTATTTTTTAATCAACAAGGTATATAATAAGTGCAAATAGCTTATCAGTAATCTAGTGGGGTTAGACAACTGCGGAAGTGGGTATACTAATATCTTATCCATGATTTGTACTTGAGGTTCTCATTACATGCAACTTAGCTAACCCTTTTCGTTTTTCTGCAGCACAAAAACGAAACATCTCATCAAGTAGTTTCATAAAGAAAATCAGAAAATGAGGTTCTTGAAACAAACAACAGCATAGTCTATAAATATTCACAACTGTGATTCGTACATGGACAAAAGAATATGTGGCCCCATAATCTGCACTTGCCGTTTGTCGCTAGAAGTACATTTTATTAGTGGCAATACTTTACAGCAAACGAGGTGTGGATAAGCACAATTAATAGATTTACCGCAGAAATAAACTTGTCAGCTAAACCTACCCAGCTATCCCACTTCCAAATTGTTCACATTTTATGTTAAAAGATAAAGCAGTTTACACACAACTGAAGGTGCATGGTGTGATAGACTTGATCATCATTTTGGTGAACTCATTTAAGGCGACTAAGATTTCTGTTCTTAGTATGAACCAGGCTTCAACGCTTAGTTAAGTTAATGTATCTCCATTTTTACAGTTCGATGACAAAAAGGGACAAAGTCCCGACACAACAATTACCGTCCTAAAAGATATAATAAAAGACAGTTTGATATCACTCACCTGTAGGCAACTGTTGTGAACTGCAACCATTCATCCGCTGGTTTAAACTCGGGATGGAACTCTGTTTGGTAAGTATCAAATTAGCAGAATCAGGCTGTTGTAAGCTGTAACAATTTGTCCCCTGGTCTGAGTTCGAGATATTGCTCTGTTTGGCAAGCATCAAAGTAGCAGAATCAGGCTGTATCCAACTACTTTCAACCTGGCTATATGAATTTGTAGCAGTAGGCTCATATCTGCCATGAGCGCCTTTGTTCAGTGTTCCACTCAGAGAAGCCCCAGCTGCACCTCTTACTCCCAGAAATTCTGCCAATGGATTGTCACTCCAAGCTACGCTGTGATTGCCAAAATTCTGTGTGCACACACCAGCATTTCCATTATAGCCTCGGTCACTTTCAGATGCAACAGCATCCCAATTACGTTGCCCTGCATTTAAACTCACTGGGGCAGTTGCATACTTCTGTACTTCCCCATCAAAACTAGTACTCTCTTGTAAAAATCCACTATAAAGTCCAAGCAATTCTTGCCAATTCTCTCTTCCTACCTGATTCCCTTGCATATCAACCTGGGTGGTCAGCTCAGATCTTGGCAGAGTTGGCTTGTTTGGTGTCATTGGAATCCAAGAATCCCTACTCCGAACAACTCCATTCTCTTGGGGTTTCAAAGGCCCCCTCCCAAAGTTCATCCTCGACAACACCCAACCCACGAGAAAACAATACTTCCTTCCTCTCTAATCTCTATCTTTTGATATATATATCAAACCTCCATCCTAACCCTCACACCTAAAATTTTGCATGGAATTCTTGAATATCTTCATAGACCCCTTTTCAAAATATCCTCAGTTCTTGAATTCATACCCTGCCAAAACCAAAATCCTCCAATTACATTTGTAACTAAAATGCCTTTGCTTAACATGATAAGCATGTACCCAAAGGCATAAGTAAAGACAATGCATCACTTGTAGGAAGGAGAATGAATTGCATCCATGCAATAAATGTCACCAAATTCAACTTCGGACAACATTTCTGAAAAACAGAGTATTCCTCAACATATAAAACCCCATCTATCTACTCTTACCGACAACAGAAGAATAAACCGAATTCCCAAAGATTAGGGGAAAAAAGGGGAACTACATGAAACGCAAAGAAGTAAAAAACAACAAATCAGAGATAAATACAAGGTTGGAATCTTCAATAAATTGGAGGATTCAATTCCAAGTCTTAATGGGTAAGATTGAAATGAGCATGAATAAAAAAACCCCAAAGAATCTTGAACGATTTTCTCGTGTGATTTTGTGAGCAAATGCAAATCACCTACCCTTAATGGGTTTTCTTTGGTTG
This sequence comes from Escallonia herrerae, assembly GCA_033070095.1. NCBI lineage: Eukaryota > Viridiplantae > Streptophyta > Magnoliopsida > Escalloniales > Escalloniaceae > Escallonia > Escallonia herrerae. The sequence goes on from JAVXUP010000596.1 coordinate 402,017, forward strand.
GTTAGAAAAAGCATGAATTTGACTGTGAAAACAAATGCAGAATAGAAAAGTATCATCAGGGTCAGCTCAACTCACCGATCTCTAGCTGTGTCATGCTGCCGGACCCAGCACGAGTCAATGCCGGAAAGTCTAGTCAGTCTTTGTAAAATCAGGAGAGAGAGAGAGAGAGAGAGAGAGAGAGAGCCACCAAACAGATAGAAGCATACTTTATACACAAAAGTTGGCAGGTCGTACTTTTTTACGAACTGGGGCGCTCCAGGATTAATTACTCACCGTACTCCTCAGATTTATCTTAAATTAAACACGGACTTCTCTAAGTATTTTTATTACACTAAACTATACTTTTTTATTTTTCCGTTCAAAGAGTTAACAGAAGTAACTAAATGACGGTAATACCCCTCATAAGAATGTAAATTTACTCAACCACCAATTCCTTACCACCACAATTT